>OY986436.1:55840364-56345364 GCA_963920525.1 Dichetophora obliterata | reverse complement strand
GTGTGCGTATCATGTTAGCAAAATTAGTACCAAAAATCGTAGTAAATAGCATTATATAGGTTACATTTTATTTATGTTCAATCTAGTTTCATTTATTAAATTTTATTTATGTTCAATCTAGTTTCTTTTATGCTTTTTCCCCCTTCCCCCTCCCCCCTTAGAACAAATAGAAAGAGATACAAAAAGAAAGACGCCCATGCCCATGCACGCAGAAAAATTACATTTTCAACTTGGATTGTAGCAAACATATTTCTATTTATTTCTTATATTATTTATTCATCTAAGCAAAAATATTACTTTCAGACAAGTTAAATACAAAAGCATAATATATCGTACTAAAAATTTTTTAAAGTAGAGTCAAAAAATATCTCATTTTATTTTTATAGACAAAAAAAATCTTAGTTATTATAAGACTGTAAAGAATGAAACATTTGCAAGGCTCGATTAATAGGCACATTTAATGAACTAGAGAGAAAAATTTCTAAATTAAAAGAACTGCAAGCTAGTAGCCTTTTTTTTATAAAAACTGCACTGAGTAAGTTTTTATATCAGGTTTTTCAGACTTTTTTCAGTTTTCCCTTCTCCTGTAAAGAAACAAAAAATGGAGTTACGCTTTTTCTGTATTAAGTTATCAATATATAAGTTACCTATTTTTGAAACAAAATCAAAAATATTGATATTTTTACTCAAAGAATTACTCGAATGTCGTTTCTGTTGTTGAAATTGAAACAAGTAAAAATTGCATTACAAACTACCTTTCATATGACATAGCAATTATTTGCAAAAACTTTTCCAGTTTAAAGCAAAATTGTTAAACTACTTTTGTCATCAAAACAAATTTGTTGGAAAATTTTTTTCCTTAACGTTGTTTTATATTTTTACAAAATAGTCAAGCCTAAAAAACTAGAGAAAAAATTACCCAATATCACTTTCCAATCAAAAGTTTTAGCTGAATATCTGTTTTCAATTACTTTCTCTACTGCCGTCATAAGGAAGAGTGCTGCATCTAGCATGAAAATGAAAATTAATTTTATTGTTTTTTCTTAATCATCTTTCTTCCATCTTCAAGAAAATAAAATAAAATTGCGAATTTTTTGCTCAATTGCTTAATATTTTAACCTGAAATATCATATCTGGACAAATTAAAGCAATTATTCAAGAAAAAACGTAGTATATACATAAACAGACATAAAAAAGCAGTATCTACAGGCAGATACTGCGTTTTCCCCTTTTATTTGTGAAAGCAAACTGGATTTCACTATCCTGAAAAACCAAATATTCATAACCATCCAAAGCCTAATCAGTGAATTTTTGATGAATTACAGTTACTCATATATCTCAAAATATTGAAATATGTAGATGGCGCACTCTTCCTTATGACGGCAGTATATTTATTAAATATTTTTCTCTTATTAAAATAATCCATTCTTTGAGCCCCCTCTCTCAAACTTATTCCATCTTCAAACTTCTAATTTTTTGTGTTCTTTCAACTATTGCGAGTTTTCATTTAATCTTAAAAAAATACGTTGGTGCAAATACATCAGTATTTACTATTATTAAAAATTTAATTTTTTAAAAGTTAATTTATTAAGAAATCTACAGTGAATTATATATATTGTAAAGAACGAAGATCACTGTTTCAACAATGATAACAAGTAAGTCCCTGCGCACAAAATTTAAAACTTAACTTCGATTTCAACATCTATTTTCAACAGAAAGGAGCTCCTCGGTGAAAATAAATACATACATTTTTGGCTTAAATTAAAAAGTGTAAGATTAAAGATTATACACGTAGTACCTTTGTCAACAACTTTTATCGTTGAGATGACGTTTGCTATCACTATTGACGTAACAACTTATGTATTGAAATTAAGGCAGAAGTTTTTCATAAACCTAATACGAAATTTTCGATGTTGTCGCAAATGTGTAAAAAACTGTTTGGAACGAAATGACCACTAAAAGTTTTTGGCATAAAGTACAAAATTGTTGGCATAACAGTGTATTATTTTTTTGAGTGCATTTAAAAATGAGCTATATTCAAAATTTGCATTAAAAGTGCGTTTAGGCACGTTGTGCACACACACATTTTGTTATAATTCGGAAGTAACCCAGCAGTACGCGGAACTAGTACGAAACTAGGGAATCGCTTACTTCTTGGTACCCACCACTAGTTGCGAAATAATATCTTTTGTACGCTTTCTACTGGCGATTTTTACTCAGAGATGTCATTGGATATAGTGACATCTGTTTCCTCTGCATTACTAGTAGCTACCTTTTTTGGTTATTCTCAGTAGCTACCTACACTCTAAAAAATAAATATAAATTTACTATAATTATTATAGTAATTTTTTGTTGAAATTCAAACTGATGTGTAATTTTACTATAAATCTTATATTGATTTTTGAGTATTTACCATTAAACACTATTCTTAGCAAAATTAAGCAATAAATGTTGAATTTTGTTACAATATCAACAGCAACATTATATTATTACATAAATTGAACTAATGAAACAGATGTTGAATATTCAACATGTACAATATTTTCAACAGATGTTCAGTCGAATTTGCTTGTCAACGTGTACGGATCATTATGTAAGAGTTATATAGTTTTTAATTGAAAAAAGTTTAGTAATAACTCGATTTTTAGTAAAAGTTTTATTATGTTGTAGAGCACAACAAAATGGGTAAATGTGGGCAGTAAATATGTTAAAAATTAAATAAAAATCTATAAAAAAATATCTGTGTTTCATTTGTTCGGATACTCATCGGGAGGAATTTCTTTATGCAAGTGCTTATGTCTCATTTTGGTGTTTATAGTGCTAATTTAATAAGTAAAGATAAGTAAAATTTATTTCTACAGGTGCCGTCAAGAGTGAGTAGTTTTAAGATATATTCAATTGTGTTTTAAACCAAGAATATCAAAACTAAGAATGTTGCATTTTCAAGAATATCAATAGAAATTTAATTGATTGCATCAATCGGAGTTAAAATAAATTCAAGTTGGTGAATTTTGCTAACATGAGAGTAGTAATTTTGTTATGGTACTTCATAAATGATAGCAATTGATGTTGAATTTTATTGCAATATCAATATTTTTTTATTATTATTGCTAAATATTTAACTCAAATATAAACACGTTTTGTTGAATTCCACTACAAGTCAATAGTAAACAATATGTTTAATTAAATAAGGGTGCGTAAATTTATTACAGAAACAGTCGCAAAACTGTTGCCTACAAGAGTTGTAGTAAAATTCAACAAAAACTTTTTAGAGTGTACTTTGGTGGTCCTCAGGAGCTAGCTATTTCGGTTCTTCTCAGTAGTTGGCTACTTTGCTGCTTCTTAGTAATACTGCTACTTCTGTAATGCTAGTCAACTAACGAACTAGCTAGCTACTGGATGTTAACAAGGAAGCTAACTGGTAATGCAGAGGGGAGGCATATGTCACTACATCCAATGATATCTCTGTGTAAAAATCGCTAGTAGAAAGCTTACAAAAGGTATTATTGCGCAACTAGTGGTGGTTACAAAGGAGGTAGCGATTTCCTAGTTTTGTACTAGTTCGGCTTACTATAGTGTTTCAATTTGTCTGTGGAAAATGGAAAAAATTTAAAAATGTAGTAACAATCCATTTGTTTTATTCAAGAAAAGTAAAGAAAATTAAAAATGTATTTTGTTATTTAGGGCTTCACACCGCTTTACGGTTTGTTATCCATCTACTTTTTTTCCACGCATATGGCCTTAAATATTCGCTTCTTTTGCAAAGCAAGGGCTTTGCGAAGTTGAAAATCGGCAGTTCCGGAGCAATCTTTGATTGTTATAGAGTCTGGAAATTTTGAAACGATATTTCGTGCTATGCATCGTAACCTTGCGATGTTTTTTGGCTGTAATTTAAAAAAAAAAATTAAAAACTTTGATTCTTCTTGTGGATTATTTTTATTTGGTCTTTTAATTTTTTTTACATCAAGTCGAGAATATGATGCCATGTAAATGGCCGCCGCCACAGTTGATTGTCATTTGAGACCTTTTTATGGCATTTTTCATCACTTCGGCCAAAACTTCCGGCGATAGGTCCTCACATTCTTGACGGATGTTGTCTTTAAGAGCTGCAAGAGTCTGAGGCTTGTTGACATAAACCCACGACTTCAAAAAGCCCCACAAAAAGAAGTCTGGAGCGGTCAAATCAGGCGATCTTGCTGGCCAGTGCAAATCGCCAAAACGGGAGATTAGGCGCCCGGGAAATGCATCCTTCAGCATATCGGTTGTGGCACGTGCAGTGTGTGCCATTGCACCGTCCTGTTGGAACCACATATTTTCCAATCCCAATTCTTCAAGTTGCGGCAAAAAGAACTCGTTGATCATTGCTCTGTAGCGCTCACCATTCACAGTAACCGTTTGGCCCGCAACGTCTTCGAAGAAAAAAGGTCCGATGACTCCTCCAGCGAAAACAGCACACCATACAGTGACTTTGAGCGGGTGTAATGGCTCTTCGTGGGTTACACGCGGATTTTCAGTGCCCCAGAAGCGTAAATTTTGCTTATTTACGCATCCGCTAAGATGGAAATGGGCCTCATCACTCATGATTATTTTTGATGAAAAATCATCTTCCTCTTGGTGGTGATTAAGGATGGCTTGAGCGTATGTTAGACGCGATTGGCGGTCACCAGCTAACAGCTGATGCACCGTCTGGACTTTGTACGGAAACATCTTCAAATCCTGTACCAAAATTTGCTGTAAAGACCGTCGACTGATACCCATTTGCGTGGCACGTCGTCTGGTCGATGTCGACGGTGCTTCCATGACATCCTCGGCTACAGCAGCAATATTCTCTGCAGAACGGCTACTCCAGGGTCTGCCACGCCGGGCAGCATCTCGTGTTGTGCCAGTCTCTTCGAGGCGAGCGGCTAAACGTCGCAGTGTTTCACCAGTAGGCGTTGGACGGCCAGGAAATCTGCGAAGAAATTCACGTTGTGCCAAAGACACCGACCGATTATTGGTCAAATAAATAGTCACCAATATTCCGCGTTCTGGAGCAGTGTAGCGTAACATTGTTTATTAACGTGTATTTCGCATGTATTTACTACACAAATGTCAAAACAGAACTGACATTAGGGGCCAATCGCAAAATTTATAGCATTTTCTGATAGGAGGATTACTTTTGCGCCACCTTGTATTTATTTCTTTTTTATTTTAACAGTTCACTATATTTATTTATAAATTATTTTAGTAATTATATTTCTTCACAGTTCTTTTTTTCACTAACTCACTTTAAATTAACTTTTTTACACAATTTATTCCACAATTTGTCACGAGCAGCATGCAAAATTTAATGAAATGCACAAAACACAAATCAAAACTCAAGTAATGGGATGAAATAACGGGATCAGTCAATTATTTGGAATTTTGTTTTATTTTAGTGGAATGTGGATTTATGGTGATCGTTTTTTTGTCAGAAAATCTGTGTTCGCTTACTTAGCTGCATTACCAAGCGCTAGCAAAGTAAATACTTATCGTATAGCCACTGAAATAGCATGCGCAAAGTGGTAAATTTTGCTCAACCAAAACTCATATTCACGCATTGGTTCGGCGCTGCATTACCAAGCTCTACCGAAGTAACTACTTACCGTATAGCTACTGAAAAAGCTAACGTAAAGGAGTTAATTGCCACTTAGCGAACTGGAGGAAAAGAACTGTTCTTTTAGGTTGTTGAAAAGGCTCAAAAAAGAAACTTTCCCACAATAGCTTTAATCTTTCATTTTGAATATATTCATATATAAATTATATGTAAAACTTAAGCTTGTACATGACTTTAAGTTATATTTATTTATGTTCATTAATGCAAGCAAAGCACTCTGTTTGACTGCTGGTAATATATATAATTAAGCAAATATTCTTGCCATGACTTAAAAATGCAAATTAAAACACAAAAATAGCAAAACCCATTGCATGCTAGCCACTTAGAGACAGCAAAAAATTGTTACAGACAACATGTCTGTCTGCATCAGAGCTGCCAGATGACAGGATTTCCCCAGCTTTTTAGGATTTTTGGACTAAATAGGTATGGTAGAGAAAAGAGTGACTAAAATGAAAAAAATGAGGGCCAATAAATACCCATCTATGTTCAAAATTTCTAAAATCACCTTTTTGAAATGGCAAAAAACTTTAAACTTTTTACTTTGTGTGTAAAAAAAATAGAAAATTAAAGTTATACGTTGCGTAAAAAATTTTTTCTCGTCTATAACATTTACGAAATAACGTAAAAAAATGCAAATTGAAAATAACTGCTATCAAGCAACGAATAAAATATTTTTTAAAATATCGCCAACTATTTCGATTTCAAAAAATAAATAATAGGTATTTTGAATCTCTGGTAAAAAGATGAGTTTGATATGTAAAACCTGTATTTGTAGTGCAAAAGTTTAAGTTTAAAGGTAAATTCCATCCTTATCCTAAATAAGTATTTAATTGTAAAAGTACGCATTACATCTATATTTCTTGTTTTCATATATAGTCAATAGAATTAATGCTGTTTTTAAAAGTACATATAAATTAAAAAAATGCGAAGAAAAAGAAGAAACAATGCTAATTATATTTAAAACCCCAAAGGTTTATAGAGTAAAAACTTTAATCATCAACTATTTTTTATAAGAGCAAAGCTTGAGTTCCATAATTGTATACTATACTGCAATATAAATTTTGCGAATTCGAAAGAACCGCTAAAATATTAACGTAATAATTATTATTGAAATTTTTTAAAAACCTTGTAATATATTTTTTATTGTATTGTAATTTCTATATATTTTTTGTATAAATTTTGTAAAAAATATTTTACTTCTTAATAGCCTGTAAGAGCTTCTGTTCATTGACTTAAAGAAATAAAACATATAAAAAATAGAGTCAAGGACATTAAAAATAATTCTTTTATAAGTAAAAATGGGGAACCCCAGCATTTGGCAACATTGGTCTGCATAGCCGAGTGTCTATGTCTGTCTGTCGGTCTTCTCAAAGATGTCTACACATCATAGCAAACAAAACAAAAACCAATATAAATAAACTCACGGTACAAATGCACAAAACATACTCTCGCGTAACAACTAGGAAGAGAATTTAGAGCTGCTGATGGTTTTATTAGCTGCATTTTTTAACACACTTTAATAAATTGTTTGAAATAAAATTGATTTACAATAAGTTGAATAATAGTGAATGTAAATATTTTAAAACAGTACGATTATATGGAAGACAAAAATATAAATAAAATTTTAGATAAACAGCTGTTATTAAATCTACAAACATTAATACAATATTTGAATGACGGAAATTTATTTAATCCTTAACGTTTTTTTTTTTTTTGTTTCTTTGTTAAACACTTGTGCAGTAAATTTTCTTGAACATGGCTCATTAAACAGCCATGATCTTGTCTTGTACTGAACTAGCTGGAGCCAAACTAGCTTCGGCTAGAAAAAAGCCTTAAATAATAAACAAAACAAACAACAGACGCACATTCAATTAGCTCCTTAAAAAGCCTGTGACTGAGCTAACAAACAAACAAATAAAACCACAAACAAGCAAGTAAAGACAAAATAATAAAAACTTAGCCCCTTCATCAGACTCCTGTGCACTCTACTCCTCACAACGAGCTTGAACACTAGTGGCACATATTGTGAATTACGTCATGGTCTATGCTTAAGTGTACACAGTTAAAAGTTTTGGACTACTATTTAATACAAACTTTGGTTTAAATGAATTTTTAATCCAAAAAGTAATACTTTTTAATCCCAACATTAGTTTAATTTAGCTGGGTCTCAAACCCACGTTCCTGAAAAGAACTTACTTGCATTCGTATTGATGCAAAATAAGCGAAAATATGTTAACAACTGAGTTAGGCGAGTGGATAAGGTATTGGACCAGCACATCAGAGGGCGTGTGTTTAAATCACGAACTGGTCAGAACATTTTTTTATTTTACTTTAATTTAGCTAGGTCTCGAACACACGTTTCTGCTCGCTTGCTTACTTACTGCAAGCATGCTTTCGTTATGATGCAAAATAAGCGTAACATTCTTAACAACTAAGATGAACGAGTGGATAAGGTGTCAGACCAGCACAACAGAGGACGTGTGTTCAAATCATGAACTGGTCAGAAAAGTTTTTTATTTAAAGTTGATATTTATATTCCTTTTTTAAACTTTTTGCGGATTGAAAACTAACCTTTTTTGAATTGAAAAATTTTAAACTTTTCCTTGAATTAAAAAATAATCTTTTTTTGGTGTTTTCCTATATGCAATTCAAAAAAGTTTAAAATTTAGTCCAAGATTTTTAACTGTGTAGGTAATTGACTTGCAACTGTTTCGTGTTGCTGCCAACTGATTATTTAAGTCTCTTGAGCTGAGCGTCCAGCTGCTTGTTTCTTTTTCTTAAAACCAGTCATAAAATAGCAACAACTTTTTGTTTTAAGCTCATGCGACTAAAAAAAAATATCTGTTGGATTGGCGTTTGTTTGTCTAGCGCATTTATTAATTGTGCGAAAATATTTTCATTGAAAATATTTATTTATTTTCTTTATATTTGGAAATTTAACTTTTTTTCGTGCTAAAATTTGTTAACATCACTTAAAGACTATAATTATATGCTGCACACTTGCGTCGTACTATTGTTATGTGTAGAAAGAGCGTAAAATGTGCAATAAAATAAAAATGCAGAAGCTATTTACAAGCAATTAAGCATTGCAAGAAATATTCCTCAATTGTTAGAAAAAATTTTTGCTAATATTATTGTATATTTTCGAAATGAAAAAAAAAAATAAGGAATGGCGTACGTATACGATACGTATATCAATAAAGTATAAGTAATAAAATTAGTCTCGTAATATTTACGTGAAAAAATTTGTTACAGGACTAATAGCAAAAAACACTTCTTAACGCATAGTTGTTGTTAATTGAAGCAACAAGTTTGATTCAATTGCTTGCGAGTTCGTTGCTTAAGTCTTTTGTTTACAATTATAACAGTAGCTCATAAGTGCAAGGCAACAAACTTATTTAGATTAAATAAGAAATAACGTAATTTTAATCCTTTAAAATTATTTTAGTTTTGAACTTTTAGTTTTAATAGAATAATAAAAATTCGTAAAATTTGTTATAGTATAAAAAGCTTTCTTTAGTTTTAAACGGCTATGGTTCGTTTTAATAAGCTTAAAATGGCATCAATAAACATATCGATAAGACTTGAAAATAAATTAATTTCTGTATATAAACGAATAAAAAAATATTAACAAATTTAAACTATTTACAACTTATTAAGTGGTTGAATAAAGAAGTTAAGATAAAAATTTATTGGATAAGAGTTGAGATTTCACAACAACTGACAACTGCGAAATTAATCTGACTCACTAATTAAAATAGTAATTCAACGAACCGGCTTGCAATGTAGCGAAAACTTCTCTTCAAAACCGGAGTTTTCTGTATATTCCTTATATTCCGTTTTATTTTTTTTTCTTTTCTGGAGTGTATGCATATAGTAAATGTAAGAAATAGGTTTTATGTACAGCATTTATGCAAAGGCGAAACAAATCTAACATGGCGTTATTTGTTGTTTCAATTGCAAAAGGTAAACATCAGTAATGGAACAATCGTAGGATAAATTCTTTTTTGGACCAATTCTGACATCTAAATGGAATGTTTAGGATCGCCGGAAAAGGCTCATTTCTGGGGAAGTTTCTAAAGAGAAAAATATATTTTTTTGTAATTCTAAAAACTCCATATGTACATAATAGCTTGTAAAGTGTTTCAATACAACGACAATTCATTTTCTATTAGTGTTGCAATACTTAAAACCATTTTATTTAAAAGAAAACGCATTTTTTCTGAACATTTAAGGCTCTTACCTTTTCTTTAAACTTCATTAAAAAAAGTCATGGAAATCATGGACTTGAAGTCTTCTCTTTCAAATGCCACAACGAAATTGTTCTACAAGTTAACTTTAAAAATATATGACAACTTTTACCAATACAGTCGTAGTTTTTTCCAAAAATATGTCGAAATATAAGCCATTTACTGTATTTATATCTAATATTTCTAACTTCGTTGAGTTTTTTCAAACCTTATATAGTCATAATAGCCATTGGTTCACGGTACAAAAATAAAACGAGATCACCTATAATTAAGAAGTTGGCCGTCTTGAAAAGTTTTAAGCCAACAATGTATTAGAAAATTTAAAGCCAACAATGCAAAAATTTAAAAATGTTGAATTTCTTTTTCACATTTCTTTAAAGAAAATTACCTTAAAATAAGACGATTTCTTTTAATAAGCTATTTTCGTTTTTTAAAAAAAGCCCTTATAATATGATAATCTTCCTATTTTTATATATAAAATTATTCTGTACATGGCTTTGTCACTAAACTCCTCCTAAACTGCTGGACTGATTTTGATGAAATTTGGTGTGTGTGTGTGTGTGAGTGTGTGCGGCTGAGTCTCTAGATGGTTTTGTTTTGTTGCTGTGGCAGTGTTTAAAGGGGTATTTGAGAGTATAACTCAGAAAAAATTTAAGCAATTGTCACGATTCTTTCACTCCACCATTTATTTTTATGCAAACAAATCTACAAAAATACAAAATTAATACAAATAATAAAAAAAAATTAAATCTAATGTGTTAGACTTGATTTTTCGATCGCATAAAACGTTTTTAAATTTTTACAATAGAAACTTTAAATAAACCCTTCATTTATGCATACTATATGAAAGAACATTAAAAAATCCATTTTTGGTTTTGAATATTTTTTCAATAACAAATATTTTTACTAAAGTTTTTTGCAAAATAAAGAAATTCGTTAAGGTTTTTTTTTTAAATAATAAAAATTAAAGGAAATCGAAAATTAAAAAGATTGAAACACGATTGGACAGACAATTAATCAAAATTTAAAAAAAAATTAATGCAATCATTTGTAACATGGCCGAGTTATTCACTTTCAAAGCCAGCACTTTCATTTTTGTTTGATTTTTTTTCTACTTCACCAAAAAATATATTAGTACTAAAATTTTTTTGTGTGTTTCAGGTACAAAAGTATTTGTGGTGTCAATTTTTTGGAAATTTTTAGCAACTTACATGTTCCTATAGAAAACGAAATGTTTCTAATAAAATACATCTAAGCCAAGAATTTTACTTACCTCAAAGGTATGCAATTACCAAAGTGGAATAATGTAACTGTGAAAATTCTTGCATGGCAGGTTATTTACCTTAAACATTTAAGGTGTTTGATGAATCTGAGGACCTTATTATGTTGGGCGATGACAAAAAGGGTCAAACATTTGGGTATAAATAAATGGTTTAATATAAAAACGTGGTGGCCGAGGCACAAAGTGTAAGTGCGTAGCTTTGGCGCCGAAGGACCTTGGTTTAAACCCCTCTGCAGACAATGGCACACTCCAGAGAACTATAAATTCCATTAAAAGCCTCTCGAGATTATGGAGCTTAGCCGTTCGCAGTTGGTATAAAACAAGTAGGTCCAGTTTTTGATGCATTGTGTACATAATTTAATGAAACGCACAGCATAATATCTCATAAAAAGCTCTGTTAATGGGCTTTAAGGGCTGAAATGGCCAAATTGTTTTAGATTTTTTGGATAAAGAAAAGCACACTATTTGCGAATAGTTTCGTAAAAAGTTGGGAGCATTTTGTTATGATTCAGAGGGTCTTTTTAAAATCAGTTTCTAAACAAACGGAGAAAAATGTTTAAAGCTATACATCTTTAGATTTATTCTTATCCGATGCGAGTAAAAGTTGTGCAAAATAACTGTTATTAGCAATAAAGGTAGATTGAACAAAACTTCGTCTATGCCCTCTTTAATGATTCTTTCACTATACCATTTCTTTTTAAGGAAACAAAATTACAAAAATACAAAATGAATACTATTATCATCAAACTTATATACCCGTTGTTACTATGGCCTTGATTTTGTAGAGATTTTTTTTAGGATTTTGTTTTAATTTCTTTAAAAATAATTTTTGACCTTTTTGTCATCGTCAAACATACTAAGGTACACAGATTCTATGGCTTGATGTTTCGATCGTATAAAATTTTTTTAAATTTTTACAAAAGAAATTTTAAATCAACCTTTCATTTATGCATACCATATGTAAGAACATTAAGAATGTCATTTTGCGTTTTTAATATTTTTTCAACAACAAATATTTCAACCAAATATTTTTACGAAATAAAGAAATTCGTTAAGGTTTCTTTTTGGAAAATTATAAAAATTAATAGGGAAACGAAAATGAAAAATACTGAAAAATGATTGGACGGAAAATTAATCAAAATTAGTCAAACAAAAAAAAAATGAATGTAAGCCTTTGTAACATGACCGCGCTATTGACCTTCAAAGCCAGCACTTTAATTTTTGATTGATTTTTTTTTCTATTTCACCAAAAAAATAAAATTAGTACTAAATTTTTTTTTTTTGGGCTTTTCAGGTACGAAAATTTTTGCGATGTCAATTTCTTTGAAATTTTCAAGGAACTTGCATATTCCTATAGAAAACGAAATGTTTCTAATAAAATAGATCTAAACCAAGAATGTTACTTTCCACAGAGGTATGGAATTATCAAATCGCAATAATATAACTTTGAAAATTATTGCAAGGCATATTAGTTACCTTAAATATTTAAGGTATTTGATGAATCTGAGGACATTAATATGTTTGGCGATGAGAAAAAGGTTAAAAATTTGGGGTAAAGATTTATAACTCCTCGATTAACACAGGGTATATCAGCCAGTATTGTATATATAAAACATAGTGCTGAAATTCCGAAAAAAAATCGCTGCTCTTCGTAGGAGTGCCTTATATTTTGGGATTAGTTTGGTGAATCCTAGTAGGTTCCATGAAAACGGGGGTACTGAGCTTTCGCTTGATTAACGAAATAGCGCTTAGTTCCGAGCCACTCGAAATGATTTGCCCGAAGATTTTTAAATAATAATAAAAGATAGAACTGATTCTTTACCTACGCTTGTACTTATATTGATCAATGATATGTATTAGAGCACAAAGTACCTTACCCGAAAGCGGTTTTAAAAAGAATAAAAAATATAATACAATGCAAACTTGACTGCCGAAAGCTCGGCCATCGCAGAAGGCGGTGTTTAACATAAAAAATATGTCATGTAAAATCATTAAATCGAACAAAACAAAAGAAAAAGTACATGGTGGGCCAAGGTTGAATTCCCAAGGTAGTATAGAAGGTAAAATTACGAAAAACAAATTTAATATACATAAATGTCGCGTTCACACAGAAGAAGTCTAATAAATTTAATTAAAAAGACAATCTTCTTATTTTTGTAACATTTGTAGTGAGTTTTAATTGAAAGAATATCGATTCGTCCAACGTATATGTTGGTTACTTAATAATTAATAATTTGATTAATGTGCAATTTTAGTTCTACGAAGTATACAGAGAAGTAAAACGAAGCAAAGGAATATAAAGATAAGAGATAAAAATACGAGTTTCTGTACTCAATTTTGGTTTTCAATTTTATTTTTATAACAAAAATAATGCTTTAAAAGTTATCCCAAAAACTTGATATCTTGAGTTACCAACATATACGTTGGACGTATCGATATCTTCTTAGAACTTACATTTATCCTTATTGAATTTATGAAAAAAAATCACATTAAAATAAAAAGACTACATATTTTATCTATTTTATTTAATTTTGTTATACGTTTTGTTATAGAAATAAATTAATTTAAGATAAAAATCTTTTTAGACTATTTATTTTTTCTATAATCTAAGATTGTAATGATCTCCTTAAAACTACTTATTACCGTGTTTAAATTTATTAAAATGCAAATCAAATATCAAAAAAACTTCTTAGGTTTCTTGTTTTGAAATAATTTCATATGCTTTTTAATGAAACAAAATTGTATTTAACACCAAAATATCCTTTTATTTTCAGAGAAAGCCTAGTGAATTGCATTATAAAAAAATATTTTTATAATTCTTATATTTCTGTTGAATTTTATTTCAAGATAAATGCGAAATAAACTTTCTATTTTTCTAAGCTTTTTAGTGAGTTTTAAAAAAATATTTTATTTTAATCCTTTAAAATATATAAAAAAGTGTGTATGCATATGTGAGATATTGACTCAATATCGGGTGCATTTTATTACCTGACCAAATTCTATGACCCTAATGCTCACGAAAGAAGTAATGAAGAAAAAAAAAGGAGAAGAAGGTGGTGGATTGCCTAATGACGATGCATGACCATCCACACATGGACCATGAGTGCAAATACCGCTGTTCAAATCAATAATATTCTATAATTTTTTATTTTTTTTTTTGAAGCGAAGGTTTTTACGCCTCGTTTTGTGATTTGTTTGAGTGAAATCTCAAAAACGATACTTTTTTCCATGCACCTTTTTAACATAACATATCATAACATAACATAACATAACATAACATAACATAACATAACATAACATAACATAACATAACATAACATAACATAACATAACATAACATAACATAACATAACATAACATAACATAACATAACATAACATAACATAACATAACATAACATAACATAACATAACATAACATAACATAACATAACATAACATAACATAACATAACATAACATAACATAACATAACATAACATAACATAACATAACATAACATAACATAACATAACATAACATAACATAACATAACATAACATAACATAACATAACATAACATAACATAACATAACATAACATAACATAACATAACATAACATAACATAACATAACATAACATAACATAACATAACATAACATAACATAACATAACATAACATAACATAACATAACATAACATAACATAACATAACATAACATAACATAACATAACATAACATAACATAACATAACATAACATAACATAACATAACATAACATAACATAACATAACATAACATAACATAACATAACATAACATAACATAACATAACATAACATAACATAACATAACATAACATAACATAACATAACATAACATAACATAACATAACATAACATAACATAACATAACATAACATAACATAACATAACATAACATAACATAACATAACATAACATAACATAACATAACATAACATAACATAACATAACATAACATAACATAACATAACATAACATAACATAACATAACATAACATAACATAACATAACATAACATAACATAACATAACATAACATAACATAACATAACATAACATAACATAACATAACATAACATAACATAACATAACATAACATAACATAACATAACATAACATAACATAACATAACATAACATAACATAACATAACATAACATAACATAACATAACATAACATAACATAACATAACATAACATAACATAACATAACATAACATAACATAACATAACATAACATAACATAACATAACATAACATAACATAACATAACATAACATAACATAACATAACATAACATAACATAACATAACATAACATAACATAACATAACATAACATAACATAACATAACATAACATAACATAACATAACATAACATAACATAACATAACATAACATAACATAACATAACATAACATAACATAACATAACATAACATAACATAACATAACATAACATAACATAACATAACATAACATAACATAACATAACATAACATAACATAACATAACATAACATAACATAACATAACATAACATAACATAACATAACATAACATAACATAACATAACATAACATAACATAACATAACATAACATAACATAACATAACATAACATAACATAACATAACATAACATAACATAACATAACATAACATAACATAACATAACATAACATAACATAACATAACATAACATAACATAACATAACATAACATAACATAACATAACATAACATAACATAACATAACATAACATAACATAACATAACATAACATAACATAACATAACATAACATAACATAACATAACATAACATAACATAACATAACATAACATAACATAACATAACAACACAACACAACATAACATAACATAACATAAATTAATAACATTGTTAAAAGATTGCATATTTAATGTATTTTAAACTGCGATTCTGCACTTTTTTATTTTTGTACTGCCAAGTTCACTACATCCTGTAAACCACTTCAATATAATTTACATATGAATTGTAAACTTTTTTACATTTGACATGAATTGCTTTCAGAGTATTTATACGAGTCCAAACCACAAATAATTATATTTGGTACAGCTGCATTTTTTATACGATATTTTTTTAGCAATTTATTTAAATATTTGTAATATCTTTAACATTTTTCTGTTGATTTAATATTTGTATTTTTAGCTTACTTTTTTCAATACGAAATAACTTAAAAATTACATATAACTTTTTATGTTTGAGAATGTATTACATACAAACACTGTGGGCTTAGTGAAGTAAATTATATTTTGAGAAAATTAAACTGACCACTTAAAACTAGTACTGTAGAAAATGTTTGAGAATAACTGCAATGTTCTCTAAAATTTTCATTTATGCGTCATTTTTAACTGTTATATATTATTTTAAGAGAGATTGCAAAATTTTTCCGCAGTTTTAGTATCAGTGTTTTTACTTAATATTCAAAATGGTGCGTGGAAGACCAATCTGCGAAGAAATTCGCAAAATAATTGTTGAAAAACATAATACTGGGAAAAGTTTTTGTCGAAATTGCAAATTATTTAAATTTATCACTATCGTTTGTAGTCGACATTATAAAAAAATACGAATAAACTGGATTAATTGATGCAAATAGCGACTTTTGAAGAAAACTAACGAGCATTAGCGGCTTATTTGAAGAAAAACAGACAATGTACAGTTCGAAATCTGGCAGCGACATGGTCCAAAAAAATTGGAAAATCCGTTGATAGCGTTGAATCATTCATAAGCTTGAGTATGGTTTTTACAAGGTATGTTAAAAAAGTTATGTTTTATTTAATCTCAAATTCTTATACATATTTTTAAGGCAAAAGAAAAATCGATTCTTACTCCGTTGCAAAAGAAAAGCAGTTATAATGGGCTAAAGAAAATTTAAATGCATTGGCATGAAAGAGAGTCAGGTAAGGTAAGGTTTGGTTAAGGTAGCAGCAGGTCTTTCGACCAGCCCATTAACACCATATTATTAGTTTTTTGTGATACCACAGAATAGAAGAAGTTAGTAATTAAGTGAAACTTTTTGTGTAGGATATTATTTATGTTGGAAAACCTGTAGAACATGTGAAATTAAATCTGACTTGACATCAGTCAAAATCAAGTTACTAAGCACAAACTTTTCCTACCACCACCAACTACAACTTTTCGTCGTAAGCTGATGTGTTTCAAAGTTCCTATGATTAGAAATAAGGAAAGAAAGGTTAAAGCGTACAAGCCTGGACAGGATTGGAACCCGGGTTCCCTAAGCGACAGTCAAGCGCGCTACCACTAGACTACCGAAGCCGCTTCGAGAAGATGAGTCATACGGGCAAAAAATTAAGTGTACCATTGAAGTTTCCAGCGAGTGCCATGGTATAGGAATGCATGTTTTCAGAAGCTGTTGGGACCATACATTTCATTGATGGTATCGTAAATTCCTAAAAATAAATTGATATTTTCGAAACCAACTTACTACCTTTGATATCTCAAATGGGTTCCTTTGAAAAATTTACGTTCCAGCAAGTTGGCTCCGCTACAACAACACAAAACTAGCCGCAAAATAAAAGTATTAAGTTTTTTAACTAGCCTTCATCAAGTCCAGACCTTAATCCAATCGAATCGCTTTAGGTGATAATGACACGCCGCTTGCAAAACTATCCAAAAAGAACTGTGGACAGTTTAAAGCATAACATTCTTTAAATATGGAATTCAATAACTCCAAATGAGTGTAACAATCTTGTTAAAACCATGCCAAAACGAATGAAGGCCGTCATTAAAGCCAAAAGTGATGTTATACAATCTTAATCTATTATTATCTGACTGTACTTATTTTTAATGGCAAATTTAAGTTGCTCAATGAAAAAACTGAGTTACAATTCATAATTTATTTAATAATTTCATTATTTTTTATTTCCTGCATTGAATTTTTGTAAAGTTTTCTTGAAAAAGAAATAAAAAATTTAATAAAAATATGTAAATTTACAAAAATCAACTGTGCGATAAATTTTTTAAAATTTCGCAAAAAAACTACTGTGTTAATAAAAAATGCAGCTGTACCAATTAATTGTGGTTAGTGCTAGCAATATTAACAGTAGTGAAAATGCCGTCATTTCGTTTCATTTACGAAGTACCAAAATATGTTTTTATAAAATATAAATTTTTTAAAATAGTTTTTTGTCTGAAATATTGTAACTTGATCAATGTAAGGAGGTAAATGCAAATTTATAAATTTTTTTAAGATTTTCAGAAGAACCGCCACCAGCACTGGTGCAAATATATTCTACATTTGCAATTATTCAAGACTATTTGCACATGATTGTGAAAGCACTTTTAAGATTTTTAATACCGATAAGTATGAAGACTTTAAAATACTCGTATGTGATACTAGTTGTATAACCATTTCGGTTTTCATAACTTAAAACGAGTAATTTATATTACTTGAATACCTGATGAACAAAATAAAATTTTTGTCATTTCTAGAAAAGGTAAAAATTTCGTTTATTAATAAAAAAAAAAAAAAATTTTAAACCACATCAAAATATTTCCATTTTTGCAAGAACAAGTAAAAATTGGCATTGATTTATTACAAATTATGACTTACAAAACTGTTGCGCTTTTTTGCTATTTTGGTGTATAATAATCGAATAGAAATTGATATAGCTAATATTAACGCCTACAAATTTGTCTCAAGTGTTTAACCAGTTTATAAGCTGTGTCACAAAATGTTTGAATAAATCTTTTAACCAAACGAAAGACTTAAGAAACAAACTTGCTACCGCTCACACAATTCTACTAAATCAATTTTTGCTTGTAACACAACTTAACAGCACTTTTTTTCTTTTTTCAATGCAACGCAATTATACATAGTCTACATTTTGCTAAATTCTAGCGCTTTTTTACACTTATTTCATCATCGTTTGTTTTAGCGTATTTTTCTGTTAAGCAATCCCCTTTCATACGTTCGTTTGTTTGTAACTTTATATTTAGACCCACATATATTGAAGCGAAACATTAATTGATCCACGCCTCAGTGCAGACGACAGCATTATATGTGTGCGCATAGAGCACACATATCAAATAATAATAACTATAACAATAAAAACTACAGCAAAACAACACCATCACTGTGCAATAACTAGCAAAGTAGCCAAATCGTTCAGGAGGGGGAGGCAGGAAAAGGGGACAACTGAACTATTTCTTACACTATATTTTTTTAGTCAATTTACGCAATTTAGACCAAATTTTCATTTGTATGTGCTTGCAATATTTTAAATTTATTACACATTTCAGCACAGGGTTGCCGTCTTCATAATAATTGCATGCTGTGCCATTCGATATGCTCATTTGCCATGGTTACTAAAATATATTTCTTTATTTTTTTTACTGTTAATGAGAAGAGTGGATTTTTGTAACCATTGTTGGTTTGCTGTACTTTGTGTTTTAGGCAAACCTTTAACCTTTTCTTATTTTTCTTAATTTCTTTATTTTATTGGTTCACTTTTTGTGCTAGATTTGCTTTGGAAAGTAGTACTAAAATTCGAGGCATTTTCAAATAATTGTAACTTTTAATATATCAACACAATTTTCATGTATTTGACCTGCAAAAAAATAATAAATATTGATTTTATGAAGAATTAAAAATTAAGACACATATTTTATTATGTACTTTATTATATTTTATAATTTTTTTTTGCAATTTTTTAAAAAGTAGATTTCGAAATATAAGCAAATATATACTTTATTTTTAAAGAATTATTATTTTTTATGAATAAAAATTTTACCCTTATTCCTCTAACAACTTTTTGTAGTGGATTCCTCTGAGTAACATATCAGAAAAATTCACATTGTCGCCAAGATGATTACAAAAATTTAAGTTTTGTATTAAACTATTTTAATTTTGAACAAGAGTTCAATATAGCGCATTCTATGAAACTGCAAGAAAGTTATTGATTCTCACTAATGCGGGAAATTCAAGCATTTTTTTAAAAAATTGTTTGGTTGAAGAAATATGTTCTAACACTTCAGTATATTCGGTTCAATGCTATTCTAATATTTTCTTTAAATGATAATAGTTTGTTTGCTTCTAGTAAATAACTTTCTAAAAACAGCAACATTTTGTCTTATATTAGAAAATAATTTTGTAAAAATAAAAACAATAAGTTTATTTTAAGAAAACATGTTTCTTTTAAAAAATCTAATTTTGCTTGATATAAGAAATTTTTTCCTAGAAAAGAGGATTGTTTTCTTGATCCAAATAAATCATTTTCTTAAACACAAATGATCGAAAACTGGACCGACGAGTTTTATGCCGGTCTGAATTCTCACGAAACTTTACATATCAATTTTCTGCAGAGAGGTGGCGGCCGAACAGAAATATTAATTGAACTGAAAAAACATTCTGTGTCACGGCCACCAACAGTAATTTAACCTTTATGTGCTAGGGACTGTAAACTTACGTAGACGGTCCTATGTTTACATTTGTAGCAAGCTTAAAGTATTAAAAAGTTATTTTTAATAAAAAAATGGGGTGAAAAAGTTAATTTTTTATTAATGAAACATAATTTTTTTAAAGTATATGTGACAGCATTTGCGTCGCACACTGGTTTTTTCACCAACTGCAATTCTTGTGTGCAGTCTTACGCTTTCCGATTTCACAATACTAATAACGGAAGGGGTGCATGGTCTATTTGTCATAAGAAATATCAGGCATGCAAAATTGTTCCAGAAGCAGAAGAAGAACAGCGAAACAGTGCCATTTCAATAGACTCGTCCAATCAGCATGAACAGCAATGCGAAACTGATCACTGCACTGTGGTATTCCCCAATTATTGGAAAATATTTAATAAAGTCACATACTGGCATTCCATGGTTACGCACGTAACGTTGTACGCTTTTCTTGTTGTTAAAAATAACAAAAGCAAAGGAAATTTTTAACTTTTTTGTCCTGTTTTGATTTTTAGATAGCACTCTAGTCATATAAGTACTATATTTAGTGTAAAAGGTGGGAGCGATCGAAAGTATTTTCCAAAGATATAAGCAAACAAAATAGGACGCATTACAATACAAAAAACAAAATATATAAATGTATAAACGAAAGAATCTGCAAAGTGTGCACGAGTTTTTATAAAATTAATTTTAATATTATCTGGAGTAATGTTGCTATATTGTCATAATTTTTTCGTTGAAAATTATTGTATAATTATTTTATGCAAGCCATTATATGATATGTTACATACGAAACGATGCAGATTTTTTTATTGAATTGAAGTAGAAAAACATATGAAGTGTAATTCAGGACCGTAAAAATCTTAAACTAAAAAATAATTGGATTAAACTTTGTATATTATTATTATTCTTATGAAATTCCAAATTTTCGTTAAAATTGTTCGACTTTAGTCACCGTTTTTCAACTTTTGCCATTTTTTAAACTTTTGCCATTTTTTAAATATTTCAATTAAGGACATCTTTCAGTACTCTTAAAAGATAAATTTAAACAATTTTTCCCTTACTACGTAGGTTTAAAACAAAAATGTTCAGTAACATACAATTTTTCAGTCGCGGTTATCTTTTTTGTGGAAATACCCATATACATGTGCATACACGCACTCACATACGTGCACAAGAAAGCACAGAATAATAAAAGTGACAAAAGAACATGTTTCGATACGCTGAAATAAAAAAAATTTTCTATTGTGTAAAAAAGTGATACGACCTTTCATACATTTTATATGATGACTAAATTTTTACATTTCGTAATTTTTTTTTATGCCATTAGTGGCCAAAACTACTTAGAAATAGTTTTAGAAGGAGCTACTTGTTATGAAATTTTTTTTTTATTCAGTTTTTTCAGCACAAATGCTATAAATGTAGGTTGACATCCGAGCACATGTGGGTTAAGCATAATTAAAGTGTACATTTTTTTACCAGGAAAGTCCAAAAGTACTGGGCCTCATTTTATGAAAAGTGTTTTAAAATTTCATATTTATGCTTCAAAACTTTAAAGGGGTATTTTCTATTCGATCTTTAATAATAAAATAATTTACTTAGTGATAAGTTTTTTAAGATATTATACCAGATGCCAAGCTTTGCTTAATCGTTTTCTTTCCACGCGATTATGTTGCAAGAGTTTCAATAAACTCCATGTTGCTCTCTGATTTTCTGATGCTATTCTTCTGATTTTGTGGTCAGCTGATACAGCTTACTCAAAAAAATCTGCTTCCCTTTAATAAAATAAATGTGACTTCAATTCATAGGAATGGGTTTTTCTATATTCTAAAGAGGTTTCTCCTTAATGTAGAGAATTTTTACATGATTTAATGACCTCACGTCTTGATGTCGTTGCAACGTTATCAAAACAGCTTCTTAGTTTTGAAGACAATTTATTTCTTAAATATAAGAGATGAAGATATCAAGATATCAAGACCACTTGCAACATTCTACAGAATGATTTCTTAAATTTGGAGAAATTTAAGTTACAATACTTGGATATTTATAGAAATGCATGTATTTTTTTTTGTACTCCACAAGAAATTTATTTTAAATATGCTTTACTTATATTTCCAGAAAAAAGCTTTAAAATTTCTTCAAAAGCGAACGATAACAAAGCGAAACATAATGATGTTAGTAATTTTTCTCTTTAATATAAAAATCATAATTCTCACAGGATGTTGCTTAGAATCTCAAAGTTGCTTAAATCTCCAGGAATTCCAAAATTTTTCTAGGAATTCGATGAAAAACTTCTTATTTTCAGCGAAAATGTTTCCCTTAGTTATAGCCGATGATAGATAAAGAAGAACTTACACAATAGATAGATAGATAGATAGAAGAACTTACTCAAATGTAATAAGATTTCAACCCAATTGCGCTAAGTTTCTTCAATTAAGCGAAATAGTTCGTAAATGATTGGATATTTTTCCTAAACTATTTCACACTTCTGGTGTCAATTTAACGCAAAATATATACTTAATTTTTAGCGGCCATGGCGCTAAATGAAAACCCGATTTTCTAACTATTGGGTGTTTTTTTCTAGATCTTCTGGAAAGTTTTTTCTGAGTGTAACTTTGTTTGTTTGTACCACTTTCACGCTGGAACCACTGAACCAATTTAGACGGTTAAAATACCAAGCTATGCAAAATCTGTCTTTAATCGTTATAGGCTATTTGAAATTTAACACGCCCTCTATCAACGCCCAATAAATGCGAAAACATTAAAAAATTGCCGATTTGGATGTAATTTAAGCCAAATCATTAAAATATGTGCAAATTGGCCACGCCCAATTTCTACGCCGAAGAAATGTGAAACCCATTTCAAGTTTATCTATTTAACGATTTGGGTACCACACCATTTTTAATTTGAGCTAAATTATTACAGCTTGTGTACGATGCTGGCAGATAAATTTTTCTCAATATATTATTATTAAAAAAAACACGGATATTCTGAATTTGATCGATTACCAGACATGCCTTCTTTATCAAGAAAGAATAATCAAATTGAAATGACGCAGCCGATATAAAGGCAAAATTAATTAAATAGCTCCTAATTACATTTTGATAAAAAAAACAAATTATTTTTTGTACTGTCTTTTATACACGCCTCCAAAATTGGAAAAAACAATAAAAAGAGTGAACGGCTGAATCGATTTGGAGTGACTATTATCTATATAGATTACTTCTCACACCTACTTTCTCCTTCACACAAATGGAAACATATACATAAAAGAATAGGTAATAGTAACTCAAAAATTCCCGTAACGATGTTATTTTATTAAAAAAACAAAAGTTGTACAAAATTAACTGTGTCAACAAGGGTCAAACATGGCCTAAAAGCCTAGCTGCCAAAGGTTGGGTCACACAACGGCCGAAAAAGGACTAAATTGAGTTGTAAGCCTGTTGTATACCACTAAATTTTTGAAACCTCTTTTTCTACAGCCAAAGTATGCGCAACCACAAAAGTAACTCGTGTTTTCATAACTTATAATAATTTTTTTTTATGAAGTTAATTTTTGAAATACAACGCCTCAGTGAATTTTCAACTAAAACAGTTAGTACAATTTCGTTTGTATGATATTTTAGTCACTGTATTTAATATTATTATTTGGTTTTTCAATGTAAACCTCTATCACAACTGGAATTAAATAACACTTCTTATTTTTATTGTAGAAAAATCACTGCTCGCGCGTGTTACATTCAAGATTATCTAAAAATGACCTCTGTACGGCCGCAAAAGTCCTTTGCGGTCGTACGAAAGTCCTGCAAATGACCCTTGTACGGCCGAGAAATATATTTAAAAGTCGGCCTTGTGCGGCCTTAGCAAAAAGGTTTTTATTTTTACTCGGAAAATAATATTGATTTTATTTCGCAAGCTCGTTAAAAACGAAATAAAAAGAAAAAACATGAAAAAGTTTAATCTTCACAACTTCAACATCCATCACTCTTAAGTTAATGAACTCCAAAACTATATTTAATCACTAGCTTCAGACACACAAATATATTATTAACAATAACAGAAAACGTTGTAAAGTGTTTAAAGAGATTTTGTAAGCAAAATGCACTGATTAACGCTCACGTTAAAATTGTTCGATTGGGAACGCATTCGTATCCGCTGTGCATTATTTTGACCTTCGTGGCATCTTAGACAAAATAATGGCTTAAGCAGCTACAGAAAAAAAAGCTGAAGAAAAATTATAACAAAAAAAAAACCATCCATTTTAACGCTAAAATGGTGCGTCATGCTGGGCGTTTTGTCTTGACCTTGAGATATTAATCAATTTAATGCGTTTTCCAAACTCGAACGAACGCTGCAAGAGTTAATTGAAGCATTGAAAAGGTAAATTTCGTATGCTTTTTTTCGATTTTGGTATGTAGATTGCTCTATTAGGCTGCGCTTGTAATTAGGTCAAGAACGATACAGATCTTTAGTAATTTTTTTTTAAACATGTAATTTTACATTTTCTCACACCCTTACATCTTCTTCTTCTCTTCAGAAATGATGTTACGCAAATTTTTCTGCTGACTTGCTCTACATTTTACATCACCACCAAAACTGCAACGTGATGCAGCTAACGGTTTCATACCGCTTCTAGCATCATGTTGCTTAGTTATTTCTCTCCTTTTTCTAGTTGAATTTTTTTTTCGTTTTTTAATTTGTTTGTTGGTCATTGCGGTTGTATCTGGCTCACGCTTGCAGCCTCAGCAGTTCGCCTTTGTGCGGCGCAACCTTGCTACAAAAATTGAAAACCGCAACAAAGAGTTGTGCAACTTGCTCTAAAAACTTTGATTCATGTCTTTGAGCAGTAACGACTCATTTTTGTTATCTGTTTTGTTTTAGTTTTGTGTAATTTTTCATGACATTTAAGTTGTTTTAAATTGGGTTTTTTTTTTTTCTTACTGAACACTGTCTTCGAATTGCCATAAAATACTTCATTAAAGCAAAGATGGAACTTTACAACACTTGTGCTTAGCGTGTGGCATTTATGTTTCGGCATAATTTTTTCTTACTTCACGATATTACTCTTATGGTGTTCAGCGACTTAGGCAAGCAATAATTGAAAAATTAATTTCAACTTTGTAGGTATTTAAGTTAATGTATTTAAATTTCTTCTGTGAGTTTAAATGTTTTCTGTATTCAAATATTGTTAAAACATTTATTCAACGTTAATAAACTTAAGAAATTTCAAAATCAATTTTGTTTATTTTATTTTAGTCTTCATAATTTAAGAAGTTTCACATTGAAATGCCAACTATACGGTGAATAACTCAATCAAAAGACTTAAGAAACGAGCCAGCAGCAATTTTTTGCAAATAATATAATTAAAATACCTAAGAAGAAATCTTGATGCATAAGCTATAAGAACAAGAACAAGAACAAAGTTACGTTACGAGTTACGTCTCATCAGCAAATTACAATGAAAGAAAGTCAAGCTATTTTAAAAAATTAAACGTAGAAAATACTGATCAAACTGCACAAAGTAATAAAAATCCCACTAAAAATAAAAATATGTTTTAGTAATTCACTAATTTAACTGAAGTGCCGCTAGGAACCACAGTGATATATTCAGTTTAAGCTTTACTAAGAGTTCTATCGAATAAAATTCTGAAATGAAGACTATAAAGTTGACACTTTTAAATTATAACAATATACACAGCAATAATATGTAGTTAAAACTTTAGAGCACAACAAGCATATACAAAGAAACGATGCTCATCTCATTTAAACTAACAGCAAAGCCTGGAAGAGAAAGTGTCAATACTCTACGTTCCTGTGCGAGTTGTGATTCAGTTTTGTCACGTGTTTGCTTGCGGTTGCTTCAGTTGATTTATTATATTAGGACAATACACAATCTTGTGCATTTGAGGTTGCAATTTGTGCAGTTGTAAAAATTTGCCACTAATTGTGAAAAGTCTTTTTCAGTTTACTTTGCAACCCTTGTTGCAAAACATGAAATTTACACATGATGGATGAAAAGTAAAATTATTTTATTGGAAATTGTGCTTAACAATATTTAATGTCGAAAAAAAAAGATTGAAGGCTTCCTTTATTTTCAATATAAGTTCTTTTTCAATTTTTCTTTTTTCAACTGTCAGCTGCCAGTGTGCATTTTAGTATTGCATAAGTATAATAGATATAAACTATGGTTTTTTATTATTGGATATTTGCAATAGCGTAGTAAATTCAACCCTGCATATTTTGTAAGTGTAGAGTAAAAATATACTCTACCTTTTTGCAAATGCTATGATGTAAGAACATTTGCACAGGACTGTGAACAGCTCTATTGAATCGACAATTGCATATATGTAGTTTGTCAAAATCTTTTAACTTAAAGGGCGAAAGCTTAAACAAGCTCTATAGGTACTAGCATGTCGCAGTGGTCCTTTATCAATCTCTTTGACTCTTTTAAGACGATATAATATTTCCACACATAAGCTAATTTTGACCTAATTTTAATATTGACTAATTTTTAAGTGATGCCGTTAGTTTTGTGACATCCGACTTAGTGATGACATATGGCATCATCGGCCTTATTGGGTTAGGACATTACATGTCAAACGAAATAAACACCATTTCTTCTTTAGTTTTGTTTAGTTTTGATTTTCTTGGATAGCAGATGATGATTGTTAACTGTTGTTACGATGACATATGAAACACTAAAATGTGCAGAAATGTCAAATTTGCTTTTTTCTATATTTCAAGACAAAATTTTTGTCTCAGGACAAAATAAAAATTTTACACGCAGAGAAAAGACATGGTTGAGACATGATTACTGCAATAATAATTTTTTTACTAAACTTATTCTATTATTTCTGCAAACACAAATTTTTGCCTTAATAAAGTCATTATTTACTAATGGTGATACCAAAAATAACATTATAGTTGAAATCATAACATCATTGAAATCGTCAACATACTATGATTGCCTTAACTATTAGTTGCAACAAAAATGTTGTAGTTCTGTCAATCATGATAAATGTGAATATTGTTATAGAGACAAACATATTAGAATTTTGAATGTTTGTCTGAACTATTCTTTGATTGTTGGCAAATGAAGCAGAACATAACCAAAAATCGAAAAAATTTATTGGGTCTGAACAGTTTGCAGGAAAAACTTTCACTTCATTCAGACACAATAAATTTTATCGATTCCTGGCTATGTGCCGTTTCGTTTGTCAACTATTCAATGATTTTGTTTTGTTTTAAATCGCCTTATCCTAAAAACAGCACGCAGAAAAGTGACGTTTTTGAATTTAATTGTAGCAAACATATTTGTATTTACCGTAAATATATTTCGCAATCCTGACCATATTTTGTTTATCAAAAATATTGCTATTTTTGTGACAATGCACTTAATGCACCATGTTTATGAATGGCATTAATCTGGTAATGTGCTTACTGGAAATGTGCGTGGCTCGTAAACGAAAAAGCCGTGGTTCAAACCCCAGCTCGGACAGAAAATTTTATCAAAAAGATTTTTCAATTGAATTAATATTTCTGTTCAGCCCAGACAATGGCAAACTTCTGGAGATATCTTAATTAATAGCTGTGGATATTGGAGTGCATGAAAATAAAAAAAAAATAAAATTATTTTTCAATAATATTCTGGATCCTAAAAATAAATTCATAATATAGTTGTTGCAATCATTCTATTTTTGACCCAATAAGAGAATAATGATTGTTTCAATAATATTTTAGTTCCTTCAAAAAAGTTTCTTTTCTAAATATAGTTGTTGTAATCATTTTATCATGATCAACGAAAATTTTATATGTTTAAGAACATGTTAGCAACAATCATAATCCGAATCATACTCTGATCCTCTTAAAACATGGTTGTTGCAACTATGTTTTTTCTCTGCGTGTATAGTTATACTGGGCAACAAAAATTAGTAATTTATGTGCAACTAATTTCAACAACGCAGATATTTTGTTAGTGTCCCATATTTTCGAAAAAAAGATCATGCTTTCAAAAATTTTAATACCAACTCAGTATGCCATACGGATCCGTTTCGAATTCGAGATGAACTCGCTTCTTCGTATATTTTATCCGTAACAGGTTCAAATTCCTCTCAAAAACGGAGATTACTTTTTCGGATTCGCTTCGGACTCTTATTTATACATGAATAATGTACAAATCCGTTCCGAACTCTTATTTTCAATTCAAGACGGACTTTTTTATAATTAGATGTTAAAGTATTTAATATTAAATATATTTGAAGATAAAGTTGTTTGGCTACATGTCCGGTTGACAATTTTTTATTTTTAATTTTAAACTGTGTATAATTGCACAAAATAAATTAAAAATTATTAAAAGCATTAACAAAATACTTTTATTTTTTAAATTACTATCTACGTGCAAAATTTTAAGAAAATTCGAAATCGTCAAAATCAGTTTATGAACAAAAGCGTCCGGTAGGATATGCAACCACTGATATGCACATTTAGCTGCAGATATTAAAAATAAAGGTTCGCTAAACAAGTTTAATGCATTCAAATTCAAAAACTTATTGCAAGAAATCATACGCAAATATAAACAAAAAATTATTTTGTAATAAAATTTAAAAGAGAACAGTAGAGGCTAGCTAAAAATGTAAAAATATTAATTAAAATTATCAAACATACAAATACAGGTTTGGTGAGTTCAAGAATGACGCCCACTTATATCTTCACACAATTGATTATTATGTTTCCCTGAAACATCCCCATAAAATTTACAGCTATAATGAAAAAAGCATACAGAATAAACACTATTAAAAAAGTTTCAGGAAAATATATTGTGTACGGCTATCCCATAGTCACATGATACTTTTTCACTTATCATAATTATTTAAAAAATCTGACAAGCTCATAATATAAGGAAGTGTCTTTTATGTTAACGTTCTGACCATTGTTTTGACGGATTTGTAAAGGGATCGAAACGGGTCTTTTGAAACATAAAGTAACGAATTCAGTGCTGACGGATTCGTAGTGGGTTCGAAACGGATCCGCATCCGTTTCTGTGTACATGGGCTTTAATCGAATTTCACCTGACGCCAAGTCATTTAGTAGAATTTTAATTTTGTGAATGCAACTGTGGAAAAAATATCTTGTTTCAGTTGAATAAAATAACCATAATTTAGTTTTGTTCAAAAATTCATAACGATATATGGAAAACGGTGATATATTAATAGATTTGGATATTATTTGCACAATAAATAAAACGAAACGTGAAAGAATATAAAGAACGCCTGCGATATTCAAAAGGTTAGTATAAAAACCCCATCTGCATTGATCAACCATCCCAATATCCCAATATCATTTGAAAATTAAAATTTAAAACTTAAAAGAGTTAGAGCAAAATTTTGTTATACGAAAATGGTAAAAATTTCAAAATAACAAAAAAAAGGTAACTTTTAGAGTTACTTAAATAAAACACAAGTGAATGTAAAATAATAGTGGCTGATGGCTCCTCATTATATCGACTAAAATCTGTAAAACTTTACAAAAACCAAAACGATCTTAAAAAAATCCAATGCCATGATTTATTTCTTTCGTTTTGTATTAAATTTTTTATGCTTCAATGAAATTATGTCAAAAAAATAAAATTTCTTCTAATTTGTTATTGTCATTTTTAAACCTTTAATCATTGATTAAGCATGTCTAAAAACAAATCCAGCAACCTAACGTTATTGTACTCTTTAACATATTCAAAAACATTCAAATCTGAGAGTGACACCTGGGCACTTTTCTGGGGATGTCCAATTTTAATTATAAACATTTCCCATAAATTAATGGTTTTATAAATCAGTTCAGCAAAGAAAATACATACTAAATAAAACCTACTTTGACTTCTAAATACTCGAGCCATTGGTATGCACTTAACGCTCTTTTGGAAATGCAACTTAATATTCCCATTTTCAAGGCAGAAGCCTTGTAATTTTTCTGAAAGGCGAACACATTGGCGAACATCATAGTGGACGGCTATGTTGTAGGGTTGACCATAATGATAGGTTAAGTTTCAAAATTATGATTATAGTTATTGATTCATTATTTGCGAATCAGTTGTAAATTCAAAAATCAATAAGGTATATAATTATAATTTTGAATAAATGCGTCGTCCTTCAATTTTAAACTTTAAAATACAAATGATTCATTTTTCTCTTTGACGGCCATTAAGAATAATTGCTGACAAATACATAGCCTTATTGTCCTCGTTTGGTTTAGAATCTTGTATAAATCAGCCAATACGTATATCGGAAACATTATCTACTTGTATTGACCATATCTTTGCAAGGTTGTGTTCTAACTTGTTCTTAATATGTAGTTCTGTGATTGATCTTCAGGTTTCGGATCACTGCATTACTTGCCACTGTTTTGATGATCTACCTAAAGCAAATAATTGTTTGGGTGCTTTTGATTTGTTTTTCATGAAAACTGATTTAATAGCGTTAAACAATGTACTTCGGTTGGAGTTTTGGGAATCAGTGTATTCTGAGCCTGATCCTTCCGAGTCCTATGTTAAGTTTATTGATATTTTGTCAAAAAAAGTAAATATCTGCTCAAGCAGAATTTTTAGAAAAAATTGTAATCGTAAATGACTGAAGCCCTGGATTTCATTCGAATTGTTGAAGAAAATACCTTAAAAACAAGCTCTAGTTAGTAAGTTAGTTTATAGTGGGCCTATGTGCACCGCGACCCATAGGATCTATTGTGCATGCCCTTAATTAACACACCAGATTTAGGCTTTTTATGTATTTTAGCACTGTCTCTGGCTTGGTGTTCCAAATTGTTGACAGACATTCACATAGAATGTGTTCGGGGGTTTCTTCTTCCTCCCCGCATAGTCTGCAGACGTCTGATTCAGAAAGACCCATCTTTTAAGGATGGTATCTGAGTGAGCAGTGACCTGTGAAGAAACTGGTGATAATTCTAAGGTCTGCTTTGTTAAGCTTGAGTAAATCTTTGGATTTTGCTTAACTTTGAGTTAAAAATTTCTTAGATTGCCTTTGTCCATTAGTGTTGTTCCAGTGGCACTGAAATTTCTTATATTTCCATATTCTTATTTTTTTCTAGAATGTAGCCTTTTTCTAAGCTACAGAATGGTTAAAGTCATATAAGAGTTCGAGACGCTTCTCTTTTGGCAAGGCAGTCCGCCCTTTCGTTGCCCTCGAATCCTTCGTGACCTGGAACCCACCATAATTCTATTTTGTTGCTTTGTCCCAGCGTATTTAATAGTTCTACGCAGTTGGAGACTAGTCTTGAGACTATGTAAATATGAGCCCCCTTTGATTTCCTGCGGAGACATTTTCTGACACAAACTTCAATGGCATGTGCCTCCGCCTGGAATATGGTTGGCGTGTATCCCATTCGAATAGCTTTTTGGAACTTGGGACCATATATCCCCGCTAAGTAAGTTTACCTTCGGTGGCATACTGTCGGGGATTTTTAAAAAGGGGTTATTTTCGAAGGTTTTTAGTATCTTCATGTGACCCGTAAAATTCCCTGCCTTGTAATCATTGATTTCCTCCATTCTTAGTGCACTTAGACATGCCTCTTTTTAGATAATGATCGTTAAATAGGGTAACCCTGTTATTACATTCAGAGCTTCAGATGGGCATGTTCTCATTGCCCCAGTGATACTAATGCACGCCATTCTTTGTAGCTTTGTCAGTTGATTGATTAGCTGCTGTGCGCTGTTGGACCTTTGGCCACCATGCAAGTGCTGCATACGCAACTATAAGTTTCACAACTGCTGTAAACGTCCAATAAATCATTTTCGGTTTGAGGCCCCATATTTTGGCTTGGAGGCATTGACAGGCAAAAAGGGCACGTGTTGCCGTGCCTGTAATTGAATCTAAGTGGGTGTTCCAATGAAGCTGCTTGTCAAAAATCACTCCTAAGTACTTGACCTGATTTGAAAAGTCAATAACTTTTCCATCCAGGCTTAATCTTACCAGATTTAGGCACTTTTTCCTGGAGAAGGGTTCCAGAATTGTTATGTCAGGATTTATGCTTAATCCTTTTTCCTTACACCACTTTGAAGTTATACGGAGGGCACTCTGCATATCATCCGATATCGTCGGTTCATGACTGCACAGACTTGAAATAACCAGATCATTCGCATATCCTCTGGTGTCAAAACCCTGGTTGTTGAGACTTGCGATAAGTTCGTCCAAAAGAAGCTCTATAAGAAAGTTATTAAAAAACCTAACGATTTAAACCTTAAAAATGGCTTTAGAATTTTATGTCAAATTGTCAAAAATTTATATTTTATTAATGAATTTAACAAAATTCAAGGAAATATACAAAAGGAATGACATTTAGTTATCAATCTATTAGATGAAACAATCGTAAAACATGAAATTCAAAACCTTATATTTGAACATAAGAAAATTAAAAACTTTGTTGACAAGGCTAATGCATTTAGTAAATTTTTGGCAGCCTTGGCTAGCGTTGGCAAAAGTATTATTTTACAGAATGGTCTTAATACTATATCCTATAACTTTTTAGGAAAATAATTTTTTAATGAAAGTAGTATGTTTTTGAGCTTTCTCATCTTTTGAATTATATAAAATTATATATTCATTAAATAGTTCTGGTTTTGCAACTTAAGGAGGTTTTTCTAATTCGTTTATAAAAAAATTGCTTTCATTATTGTCGATATTCTTTGTCATATTTTTAACAAAAGTATAGAAACAGGTATTTTCCCAAACGATCTTAAAAAAGCTAAAGTTATTCCGTAGTTTAAAAATGGTGATAAGACTAATTTAAACAATTATAGACCGATCTCACTTCTGCCAAATTTTTCAAAGATATTTGAAAAAGGTGTAAAAGCTAAAATGCTAAATTTTCTTAAAAAGACAAATTTTATTAGTTCTCAAAATGGTTTTAGAGAAAAAATATCTACTGAAGATGCCTTTATAGAGTTTTGCTTACAGATTTACAATGGTTTGAATAACAAAAAAATAAGCTCTTTTTATTGATATTACGAAAGCGTTCGACACGGTTGACCATGACATCCTATTGAATAGATTATATAAATGCGGTTTCAGAGGTAATATCTTCAATCGGCTCACTTCATATCTATCTAATAGACAGCAAAAAGTAAAAGTTGCAAGCAGTTTTAGTGATTGTTTCAGCAAGACATAGGCGTCCCTCAAGGTTCTGTTTTAAGTCCCATGCTGTTCTTAATTCACATCAATTCGCAATTTTCACAACAATTTTCAAGCATAAAAATAACTTTTGCTAATGATATTAATATAAATCACCATTTATGTCTATTAAGACATTGCTTTTCGTATCATAAGCTTAATTTGAATGATAAAACAAAAATGATGTATTTTAATATTGCAGGGAAAGATCCTACGTTAGCTACTTTTATCTCTCACAGCGCTGGATGTGCTGTACAGTACTACCTGCTGTTCTGTAACCCATCTCATCACGTCCAATTATATGAATGACCATAAATGTTTTAAAAACTGATTCTGTACAAAGCTTTAAATATCTAGGCATTATCAATGATTGGAGAATGAATTGAATGAACAATACCGTCGCTCATCATTTAAAACTTTTTTGTATCAAAAAGCTTCTATTGTGTATTTACCATGGTATTTTCAAATCTAAACTCCAATATGAATTAGTATCTTGATGTGGAGCCAGCAGTTATAAAATGAATCCTACATTTATTTTGCCGTATACATAATAGTAGTATTCTGTTTAGAAAATTGAACATTTTGCCATTGAAATCTTTATTTTATTACAAAGTTATGAACATTTTTTTCCAATACATCTGGATACTTATTGAGCAGACGTCATTCTCAATATAATCCAAGGAAAAATTATCGCAATTCGGCTTTGGTTCCACAGCATTATGTCCAACATTTCTTGGGTTTTTATGATTCAATAGCTCCTAGGCTTTATAATCGCCTTCCATGTAATATTAAGGTCATTCGGAACAAACGAAAGTTTCTAAGTGAATTAGAATATTTGCTTCTTCATCTAGACTACGATGCCTTAAGCAATCTTCTCATTGTGCTGGTGTGAAACGTAATTTGTTATGATAACGATTTTTTTTATCGTAGTACAAAATTATACGTTTTATTATCTACATATTAATAATAATCAAAAAATATTGTGTATTTTACTCGATTCGATACTAGTTCTTCAGGAACTACTGACTGTAGTTAATCATAATATTAATAAATAATAATAAAAATAATAATAAAAAAGAGCTAGAAACTAGACAATTTTATATAAAAAATTTGTTAGCCTTTTTGTTTAAAAAGAAAATGTATATTTTTAATTCCAAATTTTATATTTTAAGACAAAGAAAACACATGTATATTTTTTAACACATTGTATTTAATTGTAATGTATTTAATTCAAAAGGTCTTGCTCTCAAGCCAAATGAAATAATCATTCCTTTAAATGACGCAAAAATAAATTTTTCTAGCAAAACCAATTTGAATAAATTTATTTGACAAATTATTAGAACTTTCTAAGTTTCTTGCAAAAATAATCAGGCTTAATGGTTTTTTTTATAAACCAATTTCAGAAATAAAAGCTTAATATTTTAAATGCAAACCTATTTTCATAAATTAAAATTAAATATAAAAAACACTAATCGTTTGCTATTTGCTCCCCCTTGTAGAAGTGTCTAAGAGCAAAAGCTTTTTGAATAAGTGTGCACAATAACTTTAATTTAAAGATAATTTCTCTTCACATACCAAATAAAGAACCCGCTCATGTAGCTTTTTTTATTTCACTTTACAGAATATAACAAAAGCAAGGTCTTCAGTATTCGTTTTGATAAAACTCAACCTTTGATGTAAGCTTCGAAATCCCTATATGTTGAATCATTTATAAAAATGACAAATTGCGTACTAATTATTACTTATATCATATTATAACTTTGTTATTTATTATCTTTATCAAGATCGATTGAGACTTATGAATATTTCCTTACCGCAACATTTCGATAAAATGCCCTTTTAGGTCTAAGTTATTACGAAACAAGATAGCCAACAGTCATTAGTTTTTCAGTTTCTCAGCTTTGATCAAAATTATTATATTCCCTTTATACTTATACGTTGTGCAAAAGTTATCACGGTACTTTTTACCGTTTAAGTTTTTTCGTGTAGCATAGCTTTAAGAAATCATATTTAAAAATATGTGTATGATTGTCCCATCACAGTCTAAATTTCTGCCAAATACATATATACTAATACTACACAATGAAAAAGAGACTTAATAAAGACAAGTTTTAAAATTGATTCTTCTGTTTTCTTTTCTTGTAAGTGTTTTTTTTTAACAAATTACTATTCCAAATCAATTTATTCGAATTAGATTAAAATTTTTTACGTTTTTTGCTCTTTATTAAAATTTTTGTATGAGTTCATCAATCAATAGCTAAAAAAATAAATAAATAAACAAATCTCTACATAAAAGAGCGGAAGATTTATTATCAGCATGAAAATGATTCCAAGTAAAAAAAAGTTCACTCATATGAGTTGGCCTAGGGCAAGTTATGACCATGTTATTTATCGCAATATATACTGGTAATCAGCCTTTGGGCTTGATCTATTGTTCGCTTTAACTATATTAAAGCGCTTATTTTCACTTTATTTTTTTTTCTTTCCGAGTGTTAAACAATAACACAATAGCACGTGACCTTGACCGACAGCAATAATAATAAACACTATATGTAACAATAAGCGACACAAATGAAGAAGCACTTCAAATTGTGTCAAAACATAAAATTATGATGCGATAAAGTTCAAAAAAACGTCAAATTTAGGTAGACACGAGACAAAAAAGTGACACAAATGACGCATAAAATGCGTAATAAATATTTTTATGGTGGTAAAAATGTAAATATAAAACAACACTTACATACAAGAGTCAAAAGGCGACAAAAATTTGTCAACAGAAATGCTTAAAAAATGTCACCACAACAAAGGGCTTCCACAACGTCAAACTTTGTTTCATATGTTTAAGTTTGCTGTGACGTTAATAGCCCAATCAAATTTCTAAGCAATTTTTAGTACCTTAGTTTTGCTGCTGTTTCATTTATTAATAGTTTTTTTTTTTTTTTCTTAGTCACTTTTTGTGTTTTTGTTGATTTTATGACTTGTTGAAGCAAGCAAACCAACACAATTTTTTTTGAGACCAGCAAGTATTTTAATGATGATGATGCTGATGTGCCAAAAAAAAGTTTACTTTATTTCACTTACTGCTGTAAGTATTGTTGTGATGTTTTTAATGGCATGCTAAGAGACTTTTTTTAAGCTTTTGCAACGCCACTTTGCAACGGTAAAGCGTGCCAAATGGTTTTTATCTTCAATTTTATTATCATCTTTTGGCACTTCTTCAATTTTATTGCCCGACAAGGTCTGTAGTCAAGTTCTGTTTTAACATTTGATTGACATTTTTTGAAATGACTTGGTTTTTGCTGTTTGCCAATTATTGCTAAGGAGGTGACGTTAACCAAGTTAGTGCCAAGTTTTTTATTACTAAAGTAATTTTAAGTTAAGCGTGGGAAATATGTCAAAAGATTAATAATTTAAAGCGATGTCAAAATAATAATGAATAAAAAAGAAGAAGTTATGCAAACAATTGATAGAAAACAAATTATTTATTGATTTAAATATTTATTTATATAATTATTTAATTATTTAATTATTTAATTATTTAATTATTTAATTATTTAATTATTTAATTATTTAATTATTTAATTATTTAATTATTTAATTATTTAATTATTTAATTATTTAATTATTTAATTATTTAATTATTTAATTATTTAATTATTTAATTATTTAATTATTTAATTATTTAATTATTTAATTATTTAATTATTTAATTATTTAATTATTTAATTATTTAATTATTTAATTATTTAATTATTTAATTATTTAATTATTTAATTATTTAATTATTTAATTATTTAATTATTTAATTATTTAATTATTTAATTATTTAATTATTTAATTATTTAATTATTTAATTATTTAATTATTTAATTATTTAATTATTTAATTATTTAATTATTTAATTATTTACTTATTTAATTATTTAATTATTTAATTATTTAATTATTTAATTATTTAATTATTTAATTATTTAATTATTTAATTATTTAATTATTTAATTATTTAATTATTTAATTATTTAATTATTTAATTATTTAATTATTTAATTATTTAATTATTTAATTATTTAATTATTTAATTATTTAATTATTTAATTATTTAATTATTTAATTATTTAATTATTTAATTATTTAATTATTTAATTATTTAATTATTTAATTATTTAATTATTTAAGTATTTAATTATTTAATTATTTAATTATTTAATTATTTAATTATTTAATTATTTAATTATTTAATTATTTAATTATTTAATTATTTAATTATTTAATTATTTAATTATTTAGTTATTTAATTATTTAATTATTTAATTATTTAATTATTTAATTATTTAATTATTTAATTATTTAATTATTTAATTATTTAATTATTTAATTATTTAATTATTTAATTATTTAATTATTTAATTATTTAATTATTTAATTATTTAATTATTTAATTATTTAATTATTTAATTATTTAATTATTTAATTATTTAATTATTTAATTATTTAATTATTATTTATTTATTTAATTATTTAATTATTTAATTATTTAATTATTTAATTATTTAATTATTTAATTATTTAATTATTTAATTATTTAATTATTTAATTATTTAATTATTTAATTATTTAATTATTTAATTATTTAATTATTTAATTATTTAATTATTTAATTATTTAATTATTTAATTATTTAATTATTTAATTATTTAATTATTTAATTATTTAATTATTTAATTATTTAATTATTTAATTATTTAATTATTTAATTATTTAATTATTTAATTATTTAATTATTTAATTATTTAATTATTTAATTATTTAATTATTTAATTATTTAATTATTTAATTATTTAATTATTTAATTATTTAATTATTTAATTATTTAATTATTTAATTATTTAATTATTTAATTATTTAATTATTTAATTATTTAATTATTTAATTATTTAATTATTTAATTATTTAATTATTTAATTATTTAATTATTTAATTATTTAATTATTTAATTATTTAATTATTTAATTATTTAATTATTTAATTATTTAATTATTTAATTATTTAATTATTTAATTATTTAATTATTTAATTATTTAATTATTTAATTATTTAATTATTTAATTATTTAATTATTTAATTATTTAATTATTTAATTATTTAATTATTTAATTATTTAATTATTTAATTATTTAATTATTTAATTATTTAATTATTTAATTATTTAATTATTTAATTATTTAATTATTTAATTATTTAATTATTTAATTATTTAATTATTTAATTATTTAATTATTTAATTATTTAATTATTTAATTATTTAATTATTTAATTATTTAATTATTTAATTATTTAATTATTTAATTATTTAATTATTTAATTATTTAATTATTTAATTATTTAATTATTTAATTATTTAATTATTAAATTATTTAATTATTTAATTATTTAATTATTTAATTATTTAATTATTTAATTATTTAATTATTTAATTATTTAATTATTTAATTATTTAATTATTTAATTATTTAATTATTTAATTATTTAATTATTTAATTATTTAATTATTTAATTATTTAATTATTTAATTATTTAATTATTTAATTATTTAATTATTTAATTATTTAATTATTTAATTATTTAATTATTTAATTATTTAATTATTTAATTATTTAATTATTTAATTATTTAATTATTTAATTATTTAATTATTTAATTATTTAATTATTTAATTATTTAATTATTTAATTATTTAATTATTTAATTATTTAATTATTTAATTATTTAATTATTTAATTATTTAATTATTTAATTATTTAATTATTTAATTATTTAATTATTTAATTATTTAATTATTTAATTATTTAATTATTTAATTATTTAATTATTTAATTATTTAATTATTTAATTATTTAATTATTTAATTATTTAATTATTTAATTATTTAATTATTTAATTATTTAATTATTTAATTATTTAATTATTTAATTATTTAATTATTTAATTATTTAATTATTTAATTATTTAATTATTTAATTATTTAATTATTTAATTATTTAATTATTTAATTATTTAATTATTTAATTATTTAATTATTTAATTATTTAATTATTTAATTATTTAATTATTTAATTATTTAATTATTTAATTATTTAATTATTTAATTATTTAATTATTTAATTATTTAATTATTTAATTATTTAATTATTTAATTATTTAATTATTTAATTATTTAATTATTTAATTATTTAATTATTTAATTATTTAATTATTTAATTATTTAATTATTTAATTATTTAATTATTTAATTATTTAATTATTTAATTATTTAATTATTTAATTATTTAATTATTTAATTATTTAATTATTTAATTATTTAATTATTTAATTATTTAATTATTTAATTATTTAATTATTTAATTATTTAATTATTTAATTATTTAATTATTTAATTATTTAATTATTTAATTATTTAATTATTTAATTATTTAATTATTTAATTATTTAATTATTTAATTATTTAATTATTTAATTATTTAATTATTTAATTATTTAATTATTTAATTATTTAATTATTTAATTATTTAATTATTTAATTATTTAATTATTTAATTATTTAATTATTTAATTATTTAATTATTTAATTATTTAATTATTTAATTATTTAATTATTTAATTATTTAATTATTTAATTATTTAATTATTTAATTATTTAATTATTTAATTATTTAATTATTTAATTATTTAATTATTTAATTATTTAATTATTTAATTATTTAATTATTTAATTATTTAATTATTTAATTATTTAATTATTTAATTATTTAATTATTTAATTATTTAATTATTTAATTATTTAATTATTTAATTATTTAATTATTTAATTATTTAATTATTTAATTATTTAATTATTTAATTATTTAATTATTTAATTATTTAATTATTTAATTATTTAATTATTTAATTATTTAATTATTTAATTATTTAATTATTTAATTATTTAATTATTTAATTATTTAATTATTTAATTATTTAATTATTTAATTATTTAATTATTTAATTATTTAATTATTTAATTATTTAATTATTTAATTTTTCATTTTTCTTTTTTATTTTTTTCAAATAAGCGTTTTCAAATAAAGCCTTCCCAGCTTATTTGCAAAAAACTGCCAGATTCATGCACATTTCAAAAGTTAAAAAAGTATTTTAATCTTCTATTTCATATTTTTGCATTTTTAATGAGTATTTTTTAAAAGTGTAATGAATGGTATTCAATGAACGACGTATATATATAAATTAATTGCTTAATTGTATTAAAATGAAATTGGCATCACAAAATTATACTGTAAAGAAATTTTTGATCCATTATTGGTATGTGCATTTTTAATTTTTTAAATTTTTTTAATTTAATTGAAACACTTAAGACAAAATTAAACCTCGTTCGCAGGATACGCATTAAACCTACTGTAAACACCACGTTTTTGTGCCCATCGCTGCTTATGTTTAATCCCTTACAATTTTGTTATTGCAATTTACTCTGCTGTAAACTTGCCGAACACACTCGGTTTACATCGCCAATACGGTGTTCATTGAATACCACTAGTGTATTACATGGCATTTTAATAAATGTTAGTTAAGTTTCAGGTTTGTTTCTTAAGTCTTTTAATTGCTTGCACTGTAGCATAAAGCATCAAGTTCATTTCCTAAGTCTTTCGAATTTCTTACGCTGCAGTTATTCTTTTAAAATAAAAAACTGCAACAAAACTTATGAATCCCTCACGGGTCCCTTATATGCGTGCGCATACAACTTGCATTTTTATTTGATCATAGGTCATATATGCTTAGATGGAGAACAATGAAAATTTGTAAAATATCTAATTTAATGTAGATTAAGATGTTGCAATAATCAAAAAAATAGTTGACAGTTTAGTTGTTCTGGACATGAAAAGTTACGTATTGGTTCTTGTGCATGCGAACGCATACACTTTTACTTGTAAAAAAAATGTTGTAACATGCGCTAAAGAATAAGTATTTTTTTTTTTTAAATATTTGACAAAAAAAAAAGACACGGTATTTTGTTTTTGGCTTAGTTATTGTTTTTTTGCAATTTTACCATAAAACAAAATCAACAAAAAGCTACTCACGATTTTGTTGCTGCATTACACACATGTAATGTTTGCGATTTCTGACTCGTTACATAGTATTTGTGTATGCGTACGCGTACAATAGAACTGTTTTGTAAAAAAATTTAAGGAACCCGTGTGGTGTAAACAATTCTATGATATTCACCCTGTCCTTTTATTTGGAACACGGAAATATTTTTCAATTAACAACAACAGCAATTTTTATAACAACGAAAACAGCGACCCAAATCATTGACATATAAAATTGATCTGCACTGATCAAACAAGAAATTGTTAGCAAAAGAGAAAAAACGGCTAACTCCATTTGAATGACATAATCAGATGTTTTACAGACAGCAAAACAGACATGTAGACATGCATTCATGCAGTCATGCAAACATGCACGAGATGTCAAGCTTCAACATGCAGCTAAAAACTTGCACGTTAGACTCAAGCTAAAATATAAATTGCATTATTAATAGAAGAGTGTAATGCGGTGGTCAGTTGTGGTGGGGTGCTGAAGAATGCGCGCGTAAAACAGCATAGTTCACATTTTCAACAAATAAAACATGAACAAACGTAACAATCACTAGGAAGGTAATTCAAGCACTACAGTTTCTGCAAAGGGAACATAACAAAATGCTGGCAAATCTTTTAAGCTTTGTGTAAGCTAGGTGTTGATGTCTTTAAATTATTTGTTTAATTAAAACAACCAATAAAAGTTATTAAATTTCAGCAGTTACTAACCACAAAACACAAGTATGCGATAACAATTGCCTCATTGTTGTTGGTCGCGAAAAAGAAATTTACCGCAGGGATGGCAAAAAGTCAACGACTTGTGCGAAAAGTTGGTCAAACTAAAAGTTGTGATAACCGGGTAACCTAGTGTAACATATGGATTATGTTATGCATGAGTGTTGATATTTTTTTTTTGTTTTGTTATTACATGTTATATGCAATGTAATAGAGATTTTTTACTTTCAGTTTTAATGAGGCAGAATGTGAGATAATCTACTGCCTAGTTATGATATATGCTGATACGTAGCTAAAAAGTGAGTAATAAATTATGGTTATTAGTGGAAGAACTGGTATTTTGTATGATGCATAAATGATTTGAAATTAAGCTGTAGTGGATTTATTATTATTATCTTGAAGATATGTGGTGTGAAAATGATAGCTGAATTATTTCAACATTTCAAATTAACATAATATTTAATTTTGAGCTCCGACTGGGAGATAAGAAATTGATCGACTCAGCATCGATTTATTATAATTTATATTATTGTTTATATTTGCATAATCCAATCATTGAAATTTACATAAGAATGGATGTTTAAAATCAGCAACCATCAAAGATATTTATTTTTAAATTTATTTCAGAAGACTTCAATAATTTTAAAATTTTGACTCTTTTCGAAAAAAGTTTTAAAAAGTGCCCTTAAACGTATTCTTCAAAAATATTTCTCATACAATATCACAAGAAATTTATCTAAAAGTTTACTGTAAATATGTAAGAGTTTAAAAGTTTCCTTACGTTTTATTTTTGTAAAAAAGCAAACTAACAATAAAAAAATCAAATTTTCTTAAACTTGATGTCTGGTAATTTTGTTTTCGACTGATTGTCGTTTAATATTTGCCAGGTAGGGTTTCTTAAGCCGGCGAACTCATTTTTATATTTTTAATTTTAAAAAGAACAAGTGATAATGAAAGATCTGGTGGAAAATTTTAAATAAATAACAAAAATATAAATTTAATTCACAAAGAAAACATTTTTAAGAAATCGTTTCTTGCCTTCTAATGAAATTCCATGTAAAACTATTATTACATCAAATCTATTACAGTACATCAAAAATATATAATTTTTCCGGCATAAATCTTAAACTGTACTTCATACAAAGACGATTTATAAAAGACAAAAATCCAAAGATGCACTCTTAAAAATAATCTTAAATATTATTTTCACATCATTAATTTTTTCTTTTTTTTCGCCATAAAATCCAAACTACATATCGGACAAGGACAAGTCGTGCATTAAAATTATTACATCGTTCTTAAGGCGGGTAACGTCTTCGTTGAAATTCGTTTTGTTCTATACATACATACATAAATACATACATACTTACATACATAAATACATAAATATATAAATACATAAATACATAAATACATAAATACATAAATACATAAATACATAAATACATAAATACATAAATACATAAATACATAAATACATAAATGCCAAAAACATACATAAATACATAAATACATAAATACATAAATACATAAATACATAAATACATAAATACATAAATACATAAATACATAAATACATAAATACATAAATACATAAATACATAAATACATAAATACATAAATACATAAATACATAAATACATAAATACATAAATACATAAATACATAAATACATAAATACATAAATACATAAATACATAAATACATAAATACATAAATACATAAATACATAAATACATAAATACATAAATACATAAATACATAAATACATAAATACAAAAATACATAAATACATAAATACATAAATACATAAATACATAAATACATAAATACATAAATACATAAATACATAAATACATAAATACATAAATACATAAATACATAAATACATAAATACATAAATACATAAATACATAAATACATAAATACATAAATACATAAATACTTAAATACTTAAATACATAAATACATAAATACATAAATACATAAATACATAAATACATAAATACATAAATACATAAATACATAAATACATAAATACATAAATACATAAATACATAAATACATAAATACATAAATACATAAATACATAAATACATAAATACATAAATACATAAATACATAAATACATAAATACATAAATACATAAATACATAAATACATAAATACATAAATACATAAATACATAAATACATAAATACATAAATACATAAATACATAAATACATAAATACATAAATACATAAATACATAAATACATAAATACATAAATACAAAAATACATAAATACATAAATACATAAATACATAAATACATAAATACATAAATACATAAATACATAAATACATAAATACATAAATACATAAATACATAAATACATAAATACATAAATACATAAATACATAAATACATAAATACATAAATACATAAATACATAAATACATAAATACATAAATACATAAATACTTAAATACTTAAATACATAAATACATAAATACATAAATACATAAATACATAAATACATAAATACATAAATACATAAATACATAAATACATAAATACATAAATACATAAATACATAAATACATAAATACATAAATACATAAATACATAAATACATAAATACATAAATACATAAATACATAAATACATAAATACATAAATACATAAATACATAAATACATAAATACATAAATACATAAATACATAAATACATAAATACATAAATATATAAATACATAAATACATAAATACATAAATACATAAATACATAAATACATAAATACATAAATACATAAATACATAAATACATAAATACATAAATACATAAATATATAAATACATAAATACATAAATACATAAATACATAAATACATAAATACATAAATACATAAATACATAAATACATAAATACATAAATACATAAATACATAAATACATAAATACATAAATACATAAATACATAAATACATAAATACATAAATACATAAATACATAAATACATAAATACATAAATACATAAATACATAAATACATAAATACATAAATACATAAATACATAAATACATAAATACATAAATACATAAATACATAAATACATAAATACATAAATACATAAATACATAAGTACATAAATACATAAATACATAAATACATAAATACATAAATACATAAATACATAAATACATAAATACATAAATACATAAATACATAAATACATAAATACATAAATACATAAATACATAAATACATAAATACATAAATAAATAAATAAATAAATACATAAATACATAAATACATAAATAAATAAATAAATAAATACATAAATACATAAATACATAAATACATAAATACATAAATACATAAATACATAAATACATAAATACATAAATACATAAATACATAAATACATAAATACATAAATACATAAATACATAAATACATAAATACATAAATACATAAATACATAAATACATAAATACATAAATACATAAATACATAAATACATAAATACATAAATACATAAATACATAAATACATAAATACATAAATACATAAATACATAAATACATAAATACATAAATACATAAATACATAAATACATAAATACATAAATACATAAATACATAAATACATAAATACATAAATACATAAATACATAAATACATAAATACATAAATACATAAATACATAAATACATAAATACATAAATACATAAATACATAAATACATAAATACATAAATACATAAATACATAAATACATAAATACATAAATACATAAATACATAAATACATAAATACATAAATACATAAATACATAAATACATAAATACATAAATACATAAATACATAAATACATAAATACATAAATACATAAATACATAAATACATAAATACATAAATACATAAATACATAAATACATAAATACATAAATACATAAATACATAAATACATAAATACATAAATACATAAATACATAAATACATAAATACATAAATACATAAATACATAAATACATAAATACATAAATACATAAATACATAAATACATAAATACATAAATACATAAATACATAAATACATAAATACATAAATACATAAATACATAAATACATAAATACATAAATACATAAATACATAAATACATAAATACATAAATACATAAATACATAAATACATAAATACATAAATACATAAATACATAAATACATAAATACATAAATACATAAATACATAAATACATAAATACATAAATACATAAATACATAAATACATAAATACATAAATACATAAATACATAAATACATAAATACATAAATACATAAATACATAAATACATAAATACATAAATACATAAATACATAAATACATAAATACATAAATACATAAATACATAAATATATAAATACATAAATACATAAATACATAAATACATAAATACATAAATACATAAATACATAAATACATAAATACATAAATACATAAATACATAAATACATAAATACATAAATACATAAATACATAAATACATAAATACATAAATACATAAATACATAAATACATAAATACATAAATACATAAATACATAAATACATAAATACATAAATACATAAATACATAAATACATAAATACATAAATACATAAATACATAAATACATAAATACATAAATACATAAATACATAAATACATAAATACATAAATACATAAATACATAAATACATAAATACATAAATACATAAATACATAAATACATAAATACATAAATACATAAATACATAAATACATAAATACATAAATACATAAATACATAAATACATAAATACATAAATACATAAATACATAAATACATAAATACATAAATACATAAATACATAAATACATAAATACATAAATACATAAATACATAAATACATAAATACATAAATACATAAATACATAAATACATAAATACATAAATACATAAATACATAAATACATAAATACATAAATACATAAATACATAAATACATAAATACATAAATACATAAATACATAAATACATAAATACATAAATACATAAATACATAAATACATAAATACATAAATACATAAATACATAAATACATAAATACATAAATACATAAATACATAAATACATAAATACATAAATACATAAATACATAAATACATAAATACATAAATACATAAATACATAAATACATAAATACATAAATACATAAATACATAAATACATATATACATATATACATAACTACATAAGTACATAAATACGTTAATTCATTTATACATAAATACGTGAATAAAGAAATATATATATACAAGTAAAATATAATATATCAATACATAAATATTGGGGGTTGGAATTAGTTTTAAAGGTTTTCTAAGAGATGGCGTAACTATCAATAGATCGCATCGGGCACACCTGTGACTATATTCATTTCAAAGCACATTGTCTAAGCTTCATTTTTCAGTATGTGTCATTCCACTGAAGTGTAAACAACATATATTTTTTTTTCTCTGTTAACATGTCGACTTTCGTTCCAACAAAACGCAATTTGCGGGAAGGTTTACTTTTGTGCTTCCATTTGAAGAAAAAAGCGGTTGAAGCACAACGCACGCTTACTGAGGCTTACGGGGACTATGCTCCATCGATTTCTACTTGTGAGTACTGGTTCCGTCGGTTTAAAAGTGGTGATTTTGATACGGAAGACAAAGAGCGTCCGGGCCAGCCGAAAAAGTTTGAAGATGAGGAATTGGAGGCTTTGCTCGATGAAGACCCGTGTCAAACCCTTCAAGAATTGTCAGAATCATTGGGAGTCGACTTATCAACGGTCGGCAAACGCTTGAAGGCCATGGGAATGATTCAAAAGCAAGGAAATTGGGTGCCGTACCAGTTGAAGCCGAGAGACGTTGAACGGCGATTTTGCATGTGCGAACAACTGCTTCAACGGCATAAAAGGAAGAGTTTTTTGCATCGTATTGTCACTGGCGATGAAAAGTGGATCCATTACGATAATCCTAAGCGAAAAAAATCGTGGGGACCACCCGGCCATGCATCAACATCGAGGGCCAAGCCGAATATTCATGGCGCCAAGCTTATGCTGTGTATTTGGTGGGATCAGAAGGGTGTCGTGTACTATGAGCTGCTAAAACCTAACGAAACCATCACTGGGGAACGCTACCAAGAACAATTGATGCAATTGAGCCGAGCATTAAAGGTTAAACGGCCGGAATATGCCAAAAGACACGACAAAGTGGTTTTTCAACATGACAACGCACGGCCACATGTTGCAAGAACCGTCAAGGAAACGTTGGAGGCGCTGAATTGGGATGTGCTACCCCATCCGCTTTATAGCCCAGACATAGCCCCTTCCGACTACCACCTATTCAGATCGATGACGCATGGCTTGGCTGAGCAGCGCTTCACTTCTTACGAGGATACCAAAAAATGGGTCGATTCGTGGATTGCCTCAAAAGACGAATCGTTCTTCCGGCGCGGAATCCATATGCTGCCAGAAAGATGGGAAAATGTTGTAGCTAACGATGGACAATACTTTGAATAATATACATTGTACCGTTGTTTCTAAATAAATGCTCAAAAACCGAAAAAAAACCTTTAAAATTAATTCCAACCCCCAATAAATAAAAATTTGGATTTGCTGTCCGTTTTTTAATTGTAAGAATAAACTGCATTATCCTTATTTTGACAATATTTACATAATACGTACAAATGTTAATATCTCAATTTATTCATACAACGTCTTATCTTTCCTTTTTACACCATTCAATGAGTCTTTTGTTGCTATTCCATTCTCATTAAAATAAAAGTGTTAGCTATAAAAGGTGCATGCAACAATGACGACACAAAGGAAATGTAAAAAAATAGCCCATCCTAAAGCAAACAATGTATTATCCACTTTAAAATTTAATGAGACTAATGATATACATTAAAATAATTTTTGAACTGACAACTTAAATCGATATCTGGACAGCCTTGGAAGTGCAATTTGTAGCGCGCTTTACTTGCCATGCAAATACTTATTATGTGTTTATTATGTTCAGACTCTCAATTCTTTATATACTAGTAAAGAAAAATTGAAATAACCTTCATTTATTAATATAGATTGTTGGAGTTAGTGAAGAAGATTTTAGTAAACTGGAATTGGCTAAGGCAAGACCATAGCACGGGCCTAAACGTAATGTAAACTCATACCTAAGTCACTCGTGGCGCTTAAGTCCTTGGGAGCACAAAGATCGACAAAAGTTTAAGTCAGGAATATATTTGCGTTGACTCGAATTCCAAAAGTTTTTACGTTTTTCCAGAATATATATATCATAAAACTAAAAAATTTGACATGATCACATGTCTTGTCTTTTTTGCCACATGTCTTTCATCGTATTTATATTTCAGTAGTTTTTTATTAATAAAAAAAATAAGGCTTGTTTAAGTTTTTCTTTTCTTATTACGTGATATTAAAAACATTTTTCTGAACGGCTGTCATCTCTCTGCAGAAATAATGCCATATAAATCTTCTAAAAAACATAGATATTTGCCTTAGAGTCGGCATAAAACTTGGAGGTCCAGTATGTATTGGACACAATTAATAACACACACACACACACAACAAAATTTATCATTAGAAGATCGGTCAAAGTAATTTCAAGATCTTAAATAATCTATTTTTTTTTCTATTTTACTGCCTTATAGCTGAAATCCGGCGCGTTGCTTTCGTAGTAGAAATAATTGTGAAAAAATATCGTTCAAATTTTTAAGGAGTTATTATGTTTAATTGAAAATAAATGCTACTCAGTCTCACTCACAAGCAAGTTTTTACGATGAAAAATAAATTTTCTTCGCGCCCTTTTATTTTTAAGTTGACAAAGTTAAGCTTAGTATGCTGTAGGAATGAAAATTTTTGGGCATACAACTCTACACGCGAAATTTTGGTGTAGAGTCAAAATTTTCGTGTAGAGAAAAAGCACTTGCTGTTCTGGTTGACAAATTCATATATTTATTGCTGCAATATTATATTCTATAAAAGGCAAGACTACACATTAATAAATTATATAAATGCAACAATAGATTTGTTAAATAACAAATTCAACACTTAAACATACTTACTGCTTTTTTTATTGTTGAATGGCAAATTTCCGCGCCAATAAAATGTACGGGCATATAATCGACAGCGAAATTTTGATATTTCAACACTCCACTTACAAATGGAAATTTAGCAACACAGCAATAATTTTTGCTTTTACAGCGTACTAGCTAGCGAAAAAAATTTCGCTGCCTGTTTGTTGTCAAAAATCTCAATGTATTTCTTATGGAATTTTTTTTCGTTCCTACAGCTTACTAAGCTTTAATTAGTAAGTTCGTACCGATTTTTATTGATGTGTGACTTATAATTTGAAAGTTATACTGAAAATTTGGGCTGCTAAAACAGTGCCACGACCTCTCCAACGCCCATAAAATGATACTAGTGAAATTTCATGCGTAAATTGTGATCGAATACCAAATACAAGGCTGTCCTATCTACAATTCCAAAACTATTCAATGGCACGAATTCGGGTTGTTGTATGGATGGCTACTAGATAAGTTAAATTTTGTACCGAAATACAAAAGTTTTTCTGATCCGTGGAATCGGCAGCACATTTGAAGGAAGATGTTAAAAAACTCGGAAATCCGAAAAAAATTTTAAATATTCTTAAAACCGAGACCGCTCAAAGCGAAATCCCATAGCTTGTGCAAATTTTTTAGGGTCTCACAATCGGTTTTTCAGGGCTATTCAAATCAGACAAAAACAAATCTTGCCAACCATTTCCTATGTGGATTTTATCGCTTCATCTTGAGCTTCCAGCGCCATGCCAATCCGCAGAATAGATTTTTGTTTTTGCAATTTTTATTTTTAGTATCGCTAACGAGCAAGACGCTATTGAATAAGAAGAACTAAAATAACATACGGCTTTAGCCAATTTAATTTAGATATATTAAAAAAAAAATAATTGAAATCGGCCGTTTTTGGTTAGTAAAATTCATTTGAATTGAATTGCAAATTGTACGTGATTTGCGACAACAAGAAAAAATTTATTTCACTTAAATTTTTTTAAAAAAATATCAATTTTACCAATACATTTTTATTGTTTTGCAGTGCAGTTCTCAGTCACCATTTGCTTCTCAGTCTCTACTCTTGTAATGTCCCCATCGATTCTCGAGTTGCTCCCAAATCCTGTTTTGTTCTGTGCTTGTCGTCGAAACTTTTTCGACCTTACCATGCATCATTATATTCCCAGATTCCAAAATTCGTGACCGCTCATTTAACTTATGCAAACAAGCATAAAAATATTTCCATCTACGATGTCGAAATTCAACGACATTTCCCACTAGAAGTTTGTACAGAACTTGTTAAATATGCAAAACAACAAGTTTGTGCTAATCATGATCTCACTGATTATAAAGAAGAGTCGTTAAAGATCAAAGATCCGATCGGTATCTATAGAGCACCCATTATGACAAAAGCAATTTACTCGTTGAAATACAACTTCTTTGAGATCAGTCTTCTTTAACTGGTAAATGGCATAATTCATAAAAAACGCTTAAGAAAATGTAAAATATATTTTAGTTATATATTATTTTGTAACTGAGCAGTTGACAAATTTGCAGAATTTGAACGTATTTATTTCATGGTGTATATGCGCTACTGGTTCGAATGTACCTGATGTAATACTAGCTTGTGCTCCAAAGCTGAACCTCAGGTAATAGCAAACAAACTTTTGCGCGTATTTGGGCGTCATCTCTGGTACTTATCAGAAACTCTAGTCGGCTTAGTGTTTTTCGACAGGACTATCGAAAATAATATCGAATTATTAACGGTAGGTGCCTTAGAGAAAACTGGCGACAGCAGTAAGGCAAGGCAAGCTTACACCGATATGGATACAGACACCGTGTCCTGTTTGATCATGGATCGTATCGTACAAGGACATTTTTCGATGCATAGTTTTAAAACAAAATGAGATGACAAATTTTTTCAATATCAGTCCAAGTTGTTGAGTAAAATTAATTACGTGCTAAAGAAGTTGTAAACAAAACGCTTAAGTTGATGACGTCGCCGAAAGAGCTGTTGGGTATATGACAAGTTTCAACGAAAAATTTACAAACGTAACGACGGAGAGCAAATGGTGCTGCAAGTAGTAGAACAGCAAAACCTTACCTTCCCTTACCTTAAAACAACAAAAAAGTATTATTAAAATTTATTTATTTATTTATTTATTTCGTTTCTTCAGTCTATGAACAATAATTCTTACAGACTAGGCAATAGTTATTAACAAAAAATATATATTACAAAATGTTATTTAACAGAGATCGTATTTGATTTTTAGATACAGAAAAATCTAGATAATGACACATTAATAAATAAAAAGGATCTTGATTTCTGAGAATCCTATTAGGAGCATTAAAATTAATCATTTCTAAAGGTGTGAGGCTGTCAACCAGGCCAGAACTAATATCATGAACGAAAAGGAAAGACAAAATGTTTCTCCTACTCTCAAGAGTTTTAAGACCAATAAGCAAACAATGAGCACTATATAGGGGAAAAGAATCTTCAAAATTAAACGAGCGTAAGGCAAACCTAGTAAACGATTTCTGGACTCGTTTAAGCCTCGTCTTATTCGTCACATAAAATGGGGCCCATATCACCGAAGCATATTCAAGCCTTGAGTGAACTAGGCTAGCAAATAACACTTTTAAAGTGTAGGGATCAGAAAAACCAAGAACCATTACGGCGAATAAAAGCAAGCATAACATACGCCTTAGGAATAATGTAATCTAAATGCGAGACGAATGAAAATTTTAGATCAAAAACAACTCGTAGATCTTTAACCACCTAACAGATAGCAAAGGTGTATTAGCAATATGGTATGCGGACAAATGGAGATTATCTGACTTAGAGAAAGACATGATACTCATTTCTTTAGATTTAAAAAAGATTGTTATTAGAGCACCATTTATGAAGTTTATCAATTTCAGTTTGAGATAGTCTAATATCAGATAAAGCTTTTATTTTAAGAAAAATTTTAAGATCATCTGCAGACAACAGACAATTACTATGTGAAAAAAGAGATGTCACATCATTTATAAAAATAATAAACAGCAACGGCCCCAAAATACCTTCATGGGGAACTCAAGAGGTAGCCATAAATGGAAAGGATTTTACATTGTCAAAAGCTACATCACACTGTCTATTTTTTTTTTTTTTAAATCAAAGAACGAAGGCATGCGCCTTATACAAAAAAGGTTTGGTCTTTGACCTGAAAGGAAAGTGATAGATTATTTAGAGGAATTGATTGGTAATCATACGTGAATTATTGATTAGGCGAAACAGGCGTGAAAGACAATTTGAATTGTCTAACCAAGGCTAGTGTTATGCCTTAACCTTGGCAAGCATTTCCAGCTCTTAGTTGTTCCTGTCCTTTTAATTCCACATTTTTCACAATTTAGTTGTGGATTTTTTTTAGTTTTCCATAATTCTTAATTGTAAGAAAGAACAAAGAAAGTGAAAAGAACCATGCCCTAGCCTGGATTCGAACCAGGGGCCTCTGGGTTGATAGTCTAGCGCCCTATCCACTATACTATAAAGTGTAAGTGCCGACAACTATTTGATAAATAGGACCTCAACAAGCTCAGAAAACTGAAATGAAATCCCAACTTTTTTAATATACTAATTAAAATATAATGATTTACTTTAATGCTTTCGAAAAAAAAATCTGTATATATCGCATCAACCTGAAAACCTTCTAGAACCAATGATATACAGTATTCAGAAAAAATAACTAGGTTGGACATAGTTGAGCGACCAGGCAAAAAGCCATGCTAGGAAAGAGAAATAAAATTATTCACTGTAAAGAAAAGTTTTTCCTTTACAATCGATTCAAACGATTTAGAAACCGTTGTAAGCTTTGAAATAGGTCTGTAGTTAGAAATATTGTTCTTAGATCCAGATTTATGTATAAAAGTAACAAATAGAACCTTCCAACTATCAATAAAAATCCCACACCTTAATGAGTTATTAAAAATTAACATTAAAGTATAAGCAACACTAGAAACACAGGTTTTTAGAAAAAAGGAGCATATCCCATCAGCATCTAACTTAAATGAAGACTTAAGCTCTTATATCCCATTGACAACATCGCATTCAGTCAAAGAGAGAACCAAACCCCAAATCCGGTACACATTCATTAGAAAAATCGATGTCAACTATATAAGTAGGTTCATAGTTTCAAAGAAAAAAATCCGCAAAAAGATCAGCAGTAGACTGAGCATTATCAGATACAGTATCATTTAAAAACATTGACGAAGGAATAGTTGATGAACATCTTTTTGACTTTTTGCGTCAAAAGGGTTTTGGGTTTGATTTAATGTTCTTTTAAAATTCTAAAATATATTGCCTATACAAATATTTATCGAGAACATTATATTCCCTCAATAATATTCCCGAAAATTTTATTATAAATTATATAATAAAAATAAAATTTTTTTTATAAAATTTAGAACAAGGGTTTTTTTAACTTTTTAAATCTCGAGTGTGCCATGGCACTTTACAAACATTCGGTTTAAATTTTGGAATGTTATTAAGACACACTTCAGAAATTATAGCCTTAAAGTTATAAAAACAAGAAGCCGTATGCAAAAAGTGAAACTCATGGTCCCAGTTTATAGTGGAAAGAGCAGATTTAACATCTTCAAAATAACACGCTTTTAAATTAAAATTGGTATCTTCACAATGATTACCTAATGAAAGATATTTATAAAATAAAATAAGGATCTCTAATGGAACGTGGTGTGCACTAACTACTGAAATAGGAAAATCTGATTTAATTAATCTAAAATGAATATTACTAGTACAAAAAAATAAATCTAATAGTCCATTTAATAAGTTAAAGCAAAAATTAATTTGAAATATTCCAAGACCTAAAATGTTATCAATGGGATACACTTCAACATTACTTGAGATGTTAGAAGGTGAGAGATATGAGTCAGCTTGTTGCTTTTACCAAGACACATTTGGTAGATTAAAATCATCAAGCACAATAAATTGTTCATTACGACGAAAATCAGCTACAAGAGTTGCAACATTATCAGTGTGTGCTTTATTATGAAGAAACGAACTATTTGGCGGGATATAAGAAGTGCAAATTATGGGGGTATCAGACAATCCTTTAATTGACTCACAAAGCTGATTCAGAACTAAGTCAGCATTAGCTAAAAATTGATCCTTTCAAAAAATAAATTCAAGTGAAATAACTTTTTTTTCTTGTAGTCGCAAATCACGTACAATTTGTAAATCAATTCAACTGAGTTTTGTTAACCAAAAAACGCCCGATTTTAATTAGTTTTTTCTAAAATATTTAAATTAAATTGACTACAGCCCTACTATATTTTTGTTCTTCTTATTCAATGACGTCTTGTTCATTAGCGATACTAAGAATAAAAATTGCAAAAACAAAAATTAATTCTACGAATTGGCATGGGGCTGGAAGCTCAAGTATGCAATTTTTGCAATTTCTGATAAAAAATCGATGCAGCGGTAAGATCTGCACAGGAAATGTTTAGCAAAGATTATTTTTGTCTGATTTAAATAGCTTTAAGGTACTATTACAGTGTGTAAAAAATTAAAAATAATTTTTTTTTTCGTTAGTGTTTTTTTTTATGTTCTTAAGAATACGTAAGCAAAATCTTAGAAAAAATATCAAATAGAAAAAAGTTATAACATATTTCATATTCGTATGTCGCGTGAAATTCAAAAACCTATAAATCTTTAATCGCGTTTTTCTCAAAACAAGGTTTTTCGAATCGGCTTCTAAGATATCTGGAGTTCTACTTGATTGATTTCGATGAATCTTGATTTACCATGATCCTTATAGACTCTGTTAGACACTGGACCTATAAAAAGCCAAAAAACTTTTATATTTTTTTGTATGGCTGAAAGTTTTGGCAATACAGGAGGTTTTTTGTAAATTTTTCTTTTCAACCATTTCAGCCATTTTTTTATTTTTTTATTTTTTGTTTGCGTAGGTTGAATGCTCAACTACAACCCTTAATTAAAGAATGCACTTTGATTTTTTACTTTCAGACGCTTTGTGAAAGTTGGAGACGAGAAGAAAATTGCAACAATTTTTTAAAACACGCTAACTTCAACGCCCTGTAGAAAATTAACAACAACTATAAAGACAAATTAAAATTAATAATACAAGGTGAAAAAAATTAATAAAAAAGTGTTTTTTATAGCTACACACTGTAATAGTACCTTAACCTTCTGTCAGTGCATAGTAAATTTTACATAGTCTGTGCATGGGGTCAACCTGACCCCACATATATTTAAATGCATTTTCTAAGCTTTTTGTTAAAAAATAGTCGTTTCTATTGTTATTTATTAATGAAAAAAAAACTTATTTTATTCAGAATATATAAGATTGACATTAAGATAATTTAAATTATATTATATTACATAAAAAATTAGCCAGATGCATCGTCTGACATGATTTCGTTGTTTTCTTCTTCAAGGGAATCCATTACTTCTTCGTTGACACAGTTTATGCAAACGGTTTTTATATGTGTTGTGCAAGAAGGCTGATTGCAGACATAACATCTTGTTCCTGTTTTTTTATCAGCGGATCGAGGGCAAATGTAACATCTTGGTCGCTTACTGACAGATCTATTCGCCGCTGTTCCTTCAGTTGTTGTGCTCTGTCTTATGTTTATTATATCATATCCAATTTGATGAATAGCAATTTTAACATTTTTTTTCATTGCCCGTGGGTTTGATAATCGGTGCAATATATGATCATTTACCAATTGCATAGCCAGCTCCTTCAAAAAGATTTTACGTTCATTGTTTTTCCGCTGAATATATAGTTGTGGATTAGCACATTTGTACAGATTATAAGCGGCTATACCTGCGATATCAATCATATTAAAAAATAGAACCATTGGCCATCGTTTGGTCTTTCTCTTGCAGGTATAGGTACGAACTAATTTGTCGAGTGTGTCAACACCTCCCTTTGTTTTATTATAGTCCAATATTATGTTGGGTTTATTCGTATCGAGGTCAACAATATCATCATTGTGTAGAGTGGATAGTAACAATACATTCTTGTTTGGCTTCGGAACATAACTTACCAAAGTCAGATGGTTGTCGAAGCAAAATTTAGAAGAATTCAGGTCTCGCTTCTTAATTTCGGCCTTGTTCGTAAATTCTTTAGGTAGATCTGGTTTATTTGAGCGAATTGTTCCAATTATTGTTGTTTTTTTCTGCAACATTTGTTCTGCTAATGGACAGCTTGTAAAAAAGTTATCCATCGTAATAGTTCGTCCTTTATTGATATATGGTGTAGATAATCGATGAACTAAATTTAATGCGTAATCAACCGAACGTATCTCATTCGGTTGTTTGCCTACATAAACTTCTGCTTTCAATGGGTACGAATTCAACGCATCGCAAATCCAAAAAATCTTAATCCCGTACTTGCCTGGCTTTGATGGTATATACTGTCTGAATGAACATCGGCCACGAGTTAATACCAATTGTTCATCTATAGTTAAGAATGATGATGGTTTATAAGGTCCTTTGATATTTGCCAAAAACATATTCCAAACATCACGGAAAGCTGCTAGCTTATCTTCCTTCAAACGTTCTGCTCTAGTCTGATAATTGTCGAAGCGCAGGAATCGTAAAAGCTGCTGCACTCTTTGTAATGACATTGCAGCCCGATAAAAAGGACGATTGTCGAGGCGGTACAATTCATCCAATCTTTCGTCCCAGTTTTTATGAACACCAGCGTATATAAGTATACCAATCAGGGCATAAATTTCATTTGAATTTGTATCATACCAAATACGTGCAGGGTTACTATTTATAGTGTAGAAATGGCGAGCTTTTCTATTTGTTTCGGCCACTATTACATTTATTAATGTCTCTGGAACTAATTTTTTGAATGCGGACAGATGAGTATTTATATTTACAGCTGTTTCTGCAGAAATTCCTTGTCGTTCTCTCAAGATCTGAAAGTCGCGAACTCTGGTTACATTTGGTGGACTTGCTCTCCATTTTCTTTTGTACTTTTTATTTTGCGCGTAATACCAAATTCCTTCTTCTTCCACTTCAGGTTCCTCATCAGTTTCAATATTTTGTACTTCTTCTTCTTCACCAGTTTCTATATTTTCTTCTTCGTTTTCTATATTTTGCAATTCAACAGCAGCTTCATCTGCTGCTAAATCACAATCAGAAAAGTCACTATCAATGTTATCATCTGCTACCTCTTCCTCATCAGATTCGGTAATGCTATCGAAAAGATTTCGAATATCCTGGCTATTTTGTCTTTTTAGGGCCATCTAAATAACAAAACAAATTATTATATGCATAGAAAATTACACTACATAAAGTAATAAAAAAAATATATATACTCACCTTATAATAATAGTTATTTATGTGAATATATTTATAATTATTACAGACAAATAAATTTATAATAAAAACACCTCTATTCATATGTGTTGAATAGAAAACACTGAATGTTTTCTATTTTCAATTTTTGCATTTGCAAAAGAAAGAACTTCAATATATTGTTACACGGGAAATCCCCTAAAACACAAAGAAATTTAAAACTAAATACAAAATGCATAACAAAATAATTGTTACACGGGAAATCACCTAAAACACAAATAAATTGCTAAACGGGAAATCACCTAAAACACAAAGAAATTTAAAACTAAATACAAAATGCATAGCAAAATAATTGGGGTCAGATTAACCCCAATGCACCAAAATATGCTTGACTTGCTTAAAACTGTCGTAGCTTAGTCATTTATAATGTTTTTTCGATTATTTTTTTTGCAATGTGTGAGTTAAACATTAGTTGAGGCTTATCTAGTTGCTTGGTATAGTAAGTTGGTGTAAAACCTTATTAAATCACTTTTACAAAGACTGGGGTCAATTTGACCCCTATGCACTGACAGAAGGTTAATAAAATCGATTCTGAGACTCTAATAAAATTTGAGTTTTCGCTTTGAGCGGTCTTGGTTTTAAGGATATTTAAATTTTTCAAATGTGATACCGACTCCACGGATCAGAAAAACTTTTGCAAAATAACACATCTAATTGCTACGCCCATTGCTATATCATGCCCAATTTTTTCCGAAAAATATTGCTTTCAGTCAGGACCAGATTATCTATAAGGCAGTGTAGGCATTTGCCTAGGTGCCCCGCATTGGCGAGGGACCCGCGCATCAAGAAAAAAAAAATTTGAAAATGTCATGATTTCCCTAAGATACCACGATCGCGCTATAAGTTCTACGGATTCTATACGGAGTTTGCCGAAATCGGTCATTCGCGAATATCGCCTATCCTCTATGTCGGACATAAAATATGAATGTAAAAAAATTGTAAATCAGATAATTATCTTCGAAAAAGTTTAACGAAAGACCAATAGACTCTTAGGTAAACGCTATGGGACTATTTATGTCTAAATAGTGCAAAATATAAATTTTTTACTAAAACATATATGGGCATTTCCACCAAAAGTTCTACCGCGACTGAAAAATAAAATGTAACTGAAAATACTTTTAAACCTTCATAACAAAGAAAAAATTTTTAAATTTATATTGTGAGAGTACTGAGAGCTGATCTCAATTTGAATTTTGAAAAAATGGCAATAAAATGGTGACAAAAGTTGAAAAATTTTAAGAAAAGTTTTATTAAATTTTTTTTTCAGTTTTCTATTTTTACGGACCTAAATTGCACTTTATATGATTTTTAAGTTCAATTAAATAAATAAAACTATAAAAAATTTTTACTTCTTTGAAGGGAAAAATCTGTTTCATAACGTATTTATAGTAACGTATTATGTTATGGCTTGTATAAAAATATTTAAAAAAGAAGTTTCAATGAAATAATTGTGAATATATAGCAACAACATTCCAGCAAACATCCCAAGATAAAATTTTTGGCCGGTAAATTAACTTAAAACGGCAGATAGGTAGTCTGTTTATTGGAATAGAAATGAAATTATTTTGGCCAAATTTTGGCAGGGCTGGGCGGGAATTGTACCAAAACCAGCCAGTTGACTGCCACTGTACAGAACAGCAGACTTGCTAACAGAGGCTCAAAAATGTATAAGAGAGCATGCAAGTGGCGTTCAGTGGAAGCAACTTGGCAGGGAATGTACAGAGCAGAATACAAGCAGGTAGTGGCAGGCAATTGGATGGGGCATTAACATGGCCTTGAATGCAAAATATTAGTTTATTTTATATATTTTATATATTTTAGGTTATTTTATATATATGAGCATTTCTTATTCTTACTTATTGTACTTACTTACTTAGTTGGCGCTACAACCGTATATCGGTCTTGGCCTCATCTAAGAATTTGCGCCAGCCATTTCTGTCTTTCGCTTGCTGGCGCCAGTTGGAAATTCCAAGCTTCGTCAGGTTGTCCTCTACTGGGTCTTTCCTACGAAGATGCGGTCGTCTTCTTCTGCGTTGACCGCCGCTGGGTACCGAATCGAATGTTTTCTTCACTGGAGCAACATCTTTCATGCGCTGAACATGACCAAGCCAGCGAAACCGCTCGATTTTAATGCGCTTGACTATGTCGATGTCAGCGTTCAGCTCATACAGTTCATCATTCCACCGTATTCGGTACTCGCCATTGACGCAGATTGGTCCGTAGATCTTACGAAGAATCTTTCTCTCGAATGCTCCTAAAGTCTTTTCATCTAAACTGCTCAGCGTCCAGGTTTGTGATGCGTAAAGTAGGACGGGCATGATGAGCGATTTATAGAGCGTGATTTTCGTTCGTCGAGAGAGGGCTTTGCTTCTCAATTGCCTACTGAGCCCAAAGTAACACCTGTTGGCAAGAGTTATTCTTCGTTTGATCTCAATGCTGATGTCGTTGGTTGAATTAATGCTGGATCCCAGATAAACGAAGTCCTTCACAACCTCGAAGGAGGTATTGTCAACGGTAACGTGGGTTCCAAGACGCTGGGACTGTTTGTTTGTTGACACTAAGTATTTCGTCTTATCTGCATTCACTGACAGACCCATTCGACTTGACTCTCTTTCTAATCTGGAAAATGCTGCACTGACTTCGCGCGTATTATGGCCAATGATATCTATGTCATCAGCATACGCAAGCAGCATAACACTCTTGTAGAATATTGTGCCACTACGTCTCAGATCAGCAGCTCGGATGATCTTTTCCATCATTAGGTTTAAAAAGTCGCACGATAAGGTATCACCTTGTCTGAAACCTCGTTTGGTAATAAATGGTGGGGAGAGGTCCTTCCCGATTTTAGCTGCGCTGCTGGTGTTGCTCAGTGCCATCCTGCAAAGTCGTATTAGTTTTGCAGGAATACCAAATTCAGACATGGTGGAGTACAGGTGCTTCCTTATTGGGCTGTCGAAGGCGGCTTTGTAGTCGACAAAAATATGGTGGGTGTCGACTTGTTTTTCTTGAGTCTTCTCCAAGATTTGTCGTAGCGTGAAAATCTGGTCGATGGTGGACGTTCCAGGTCTGAAGCCACACTGATAAGGTCCGATCAGTTCGTTTACAATGGGCTTCAATCTTTCACATAAAACACTCGACAGGACCTTATGATATGAGGACCTTATGATATTAAGAAGGCTTATCCCACGGTAATTGGCACAGATAGTGGGATCGCCTTTCTTGTGGATTGGGCAGAGCACACTAAGATTCCAATCGTTTGGAATGCATTCTTCCGACCATATTCTGCATAGAAGCCCGTGAATCCATTTAAGTAGAGCTTCGCCTCCGTTCTTAAACAGTTCAGCAGGTAAGCCATCAGCTCCCGCGGCTTTGTTATTTTTAAGCCGAGCTAAAGCTGTCAGAACTTCATCATAGTCGGGCAGCGGAACCTCGAAGCTGTCATCCGCAATTGGGGTTTCCGGAATATCATCTCTATTGGCGGGATTGTTGTCAGCGTCGCCATTTAGAAGCTTAGAGAAGTGTTCCTTCCATAACGTCAGTGTACTCTGGACATCTGTCACTAGATTCCCGTTTTCATCCTTGCAGGAAGAGGCCCCGGTTTTAAAACCATCGGCAAGGTGAATTTTCGTCACCATACATTCCTGTCACCATACATCTCAATCTTCTCCTGCTCGCGCTTTTCTGCCTCTCTTTTTTTCCGCCTAAAAATACGTCTCTCTTTCCTCCTCTTTTCTTTGTATCGCTCCTTAGCAGCGCGCGTTACAACCGACTGCAGGGTGGCTTTGTAGGCGGCGTCTTTCTCTGCAGTGGCGTCGCGACACTCCTGGTCGTACCACTGGTTTCGGCGAGTGCGTTGGTAGCCAATCACCTCTTCAGCAGCCGCACGCATGGAGTTGGAAATGTGTGTCCACTGCGCGAATATATCATCGATTGGAGGAGTGCTTTGAAGCAGGAGTGGGAGTCGAGTGGCGAAAGCATCGGCTGTCTGCTTCGATTGCAGCTTGTCGACGTCTAGCTTTCTCTGTGTAGGGTTGCGTGTATTCTTAGCTGCGCACAGACGTGTACGGATCTTGGCTGCAACAAGATAGTGATCCGAGTCAATGTTTGCACCACGGATCGTGCGTACATCCAATACACTGGAAGAGTGCCTTCCGTCGATCAAAACGTGATCAATTTGATTTTTTGTTTTTTGATCAGGGGACATCCAGGTGGCTTTATGAATATTGAGATGCTTGAATCTAGTGCTACTTACGACCATGTTTAGTGCTGTGGCGAAGTCAATCAGCCTTATTCCGTTATTGGAGGTAATGTCATGGAGGCTGAACTTTCCGACTGTTGGACCAAAAATATTTTCCTTGCCCACCTTAGCGTTGAAGTCACCAAGCACGATTTTTACGTCATGACGGGGGCTGCGCTCGTTAGCATTTTCAAGGCTCTCGTAGAAAATTTCCTGGATCTCATCGTCCTTGTCTTCTGTCGAAGCGTGCGCACATATTAGGCTTATATTGAAAAATTTAACCTTGATGCGGATTATGGCAAGTCGTTCGTTCACAGGTGGGAATCGCAGGACGTGGGGCCGTAGTCTCTTGCCAACTACAAATCCGCATCCAAACTCGTGCTTCTCCGCATGGCCGCTGTAGTAGATATCACAGGGTGCATGCCGAATGCAACCCTGTCCCTTCCATCGCATTTCTTGGATAGCAGTGATATCAGCTTTGTATCTTTCCAAGACATCAGTCAGTTGGATAGAGGCACCTTCCCAATTAAGGGTTCGGACATTCCAGGTGAATATCCGTAAATCATTATAAGTTTTTCGTATGCGGTAGTCGTCATCAGATTTGGAGATCATTTTTCTTCTATTCTTATTTGTTTTCATTGAAATTGGTTTTTACGGGTTAGCATTTCTTATTCAACTAACAGTTTTTGGTCCTTGGGTTTGTCGATTTTTTTCGATTCACCTTAATTTTGAACGGTTTTGATGTTGTGACTTACAATTTTGAGTGAGATTTTTCAAACGTAAATTTCTAAGTTTTTTTTAAAAAAGTATATCAGGTGTAAGCAAACCCAAACAAAGAAGGAAATCCACTCCTGTGGGTACAATAGCAATGCCACTAACAATACCAGAGACTACGTGTGCGAACAGTTTTATTGAAAAGAATGGTAAGTTTTAAAATTATTGCTCTATAAAAACATAGTACAACACGCAAAAAATAAACATATTCCCTAAACGAAATTTGACAGAGAAATGTTTGTACCGTATAATCAGTTGAAGTTTTTATTAAGATGATGAATTTGCTGGTCACTCATCCTTCCCAGAATCAAAAAATTGTGCATCAGACGAGGATAGTGAAGATCCGATTGCTGGAAAAGATCGATTTGTTCTAGGATCTCCCGTATCAACATCTGAAGTCTTCACCTCAATTCTAGCATACGTTTTACGACACAAACTAAGCAGTTCTGCATTAAGTAGTTTGTTGGAATTGATTGATTCCATCCATATGCCCTAAAACGCCCATCTTTACTAATGTCTTTAAAAAACATTTCATAAAAATAAATTCTGTTATTGAGTGTATGACGCACTGCAACAACTGTTACAGACCAGTATAAGGAAATGCGAAGATAATAATAGCAAAGGCGAACTCGGATATCTGCTCACATTTTCATTAGGGGCACAGCTGCAAGCAATTATTTCTCGCTCAGATTTCTGCAAACAAGTGCTCAACATTTTTGCAGAAAAAAGAAAATATTGATAGGCTAGAAGACATTTACAATGGCGAACTGTATCGCAATCAATGTGAAAATAGATTCATGAATGACCCCAGGACATTATCATTCATGTGGTATTTTGACGGAGCAGCACTCTGTTTAAATTATACTATTAACTAGATTTTTATGTAGTAATTAACAAATGCACTAAAAATTATTCAAAACCGACGGTCTTATCAAATGTTGTAGTCACTCTTGTACACTAGTATATCAGATCTTCTGAAATACAGTAAATTTCGCCACAATGTATTAAAAAATTAATTTTGCATTACATGTAAATGATATTTCTTATGTTTTGTGTTCCACCAAATATGATTCTTAGTGTTCCACTAAATGTGATTGAAAACGAATAAAGCACCTTTACCTTTATAAATTTTTAAATAACGTTTATTTATGCAAACTTTCGCCAACAAAATATTAATTGTAAATGTCAAGTTCACATTTTACATGTGAAAAGGTTTTCAAAATTTTCAAGTTAAAGCCAGTAAAAAGTTAGAGCTCAGAAGAGTTAGACAGAATAAAAGCGTCTTCCAGTATAAGACGAGATGATTCTGTTGTCTAGAAAGCAAAACATTTTTAGGCTGCTAGACTATTTCAATTGGATGCCAATACAATGCTTATTTTTAGTAGAGTTCATGTGCCTGCCAGTATAGGGCGAAAGCATTCTGTTCTGTAGAAAACAAAACTTTTAAGTCTACCCAAATATTTCAATTCAATTCCAAAATAATGGTTTTATTCAACAGAGTTTATATGCCTGCCGTTATAGTGCGTAGGAAGGCTGCTGCTGAAAAAACAAAAATGTTTGAGCTGTTTGAACATTTCAGTTGCCGTCAATACAATGCCGAATTTCGACACACTGCCTTTTACTGACTTTTCCATGCCTTCATGCTGCTACTTTCTGGCAGCCTTTTTTAATGAAAAATAAACTAGCCGCCACCACATTTCAACACACTGCCAGAATTCTGCTCATTTGCCACAATTATGCTGATATAATGCCATTTTCCTGTCGAATATTGTGTCTGGGGATTAAAATATTTTTAATAAAAAAACTCGTGCACACATCCCAGATTTTTTGATTATATTAATGCAGAGAAAAACTACTTCCATTTTTTTATTGTAATCGTCATTGTTTTAGTTTTGTGGCATTTAAAAAGATTTTACCATTTTTTTAAAGTGACTTTGTATGGGAGCTAGGATTGGTTTTAATATGATTTTAACAAATTTCCAAAATATGGTGTAAATTTTACTGCAAAGCTAATTTACGAAATTACAAGGCACATCATAATTTTTATTTTTAGAGATTTTATTTTTCTAATAAAGTAACCTTGTATAGGAGGTAGGCATGGTTTTAATCCAAATATGTTCAGATATGCCATCTTGTCCACAGACAGACGCACATGGCGAAATCGACTCGGGATGTGATGCTGGTCCAGAGTGAAAAAATTATTATATCCTTGATATAGTACGCGTAGGAGTTTTAATAGCGTTATTATGAATATAATTGAATCGTGGTAGGAAAAATTTATTTGAAAGCGTTAGAAAAGAGTAAAGGGGCTCCGAAAATCACATTGCCTAGGGGCCCCGACATGGTTAATCCGGCCCTGCCTTCAGTATTCTAAGTACGTTTTGTGAACATACTAAAAAATAGAGACCAGGGATCGGGTTCTTTAAGGTCAGAAAACATGGCAAAAATTGTATTTCTTTGCATTTTAACATAGTTTTTTTTTTATTCCAAACTCTAAATACTTGCTATTTATGATCTTTTTTTAATAATAAATTTTTGAACAAGAGCTGAAGTTTCATATAAGAAAGTTGTGTCAATCGCTTTGCGTTGATATACGTTCTATAAACAGTACTTCATATACTAAAACTAGTTTTATTTCGCAGCTTGAAGAACCCCACATTTAATATATAAAGGTTGCACTTATAAGACTGATAGTCGCAAAAAAAGACATACTCAAAGAGGACAGTTTTACCCATTTCGGGTATGGGGAACTGAACTGAATCCTTAGTTCTATTAATTTTCTGCACGCCCTCATACAAAATTATTAAAAAATAGAAATCTTGGCGGCAAGTATCCCAAGGTTGATGTATAGTTATTATATCATGTCTTTTTAATTTTTTTAACTTCCGAATGACAAGTTATTTATATGTAGAAATAAAAATTGAAATATGACGTGTATATAAAATATGTTTTAAAATATAACAAAATAAAAATCAAATTTACACATGAGCTAAGCCGAAAAAAACAATCTAAAAACTTCGTCCATCTCTCATATAAAGTGATTATTTTAGAGCGGTAAAATTCCGTTGAAAACTACACCTTTTCCCTTAGCAAATTGACGTCATTATAATTCCCAGTTTTAAGAAGTTTTCCAACTCACAGTAACAATAATCAATTTTTTTCATTTAAGTATAGTACACACTATTTAACATTGAATAGGAAATACTGTAGTAGTTACAATTATTATGATAGCCAATCAGTATTTTAATTAGTGCCGAAGAGCATTTAAGAAATGTAAGGCAAATGATGAAAAAACTAATACTTAGCAATGAATGGACAGTCCCAAATAATATGCTTACGTGGTTCAGCTTAACACATATTAAATCATTTAGGAAAATCTGTCAAATAAATTTGTGTAATTTTTTTGCGAGTTTCGTTCTAAAAAATTTAGAAAATGAAGTGTACAAAAAACTTTCCTTTAAAAAAATGTTTATATATTAACTAATTTTGGATACCAATTGCGTTATTATTTATATTTTTACATATTTTCAATTGTAAAAAAAAATTTGTAGACCTGAGTACAGTGAGTTTTTAATATTGTGTACACTTATTTTATTGACTGTTATTTAGATTTGAGCCTATGTTTAATTTTTAAGGGTTTTTTGAAATAGTTTTTGAAAACTGTTTGTGTTGTCTGTTTTATTTTTGCTAAGGGTAGTTGACAGTAATTAAGTTTAAACTCAAATAGCATATTGGTAATAAATGATCCTAAAATTACAAAGAAAGTACTTTTTTTAAAACATATTCCTTAAAAAAAAAATTTAAAGAATATGTTAGAAAAATATGTCGCTGGAAGTATACGATAGTATTCGAAAACTTATCCCATAGAAATAGCTGCTCTTTCTTCGACTTGCATGGCTTTAAATATCTTGATTTTTTTTTCTTTTATTCGCATAAGACATTCATGAAATTATCAATTAAGAAATCTTAATCTTTTCATCAGAATTTGACAGATTTTAACCCTCCTGTTAGTTAAAAGGTTGCTAGGGACCTCTTTAATATTTGTTCGTTCATAACTCTTTCTTGGCATATTTTAAAAAGCTAATGCTACATGTATTCCAAAAAAATAATGCTGAAGGCGATTAAACCAGGTTTTGAAGAAAAACGAGCACTCTTTCGTATTTTATTTGCATTTTAACATGTTTAGTACTCGGATTAGTGACAAGGTTCCTTGGGACCTTGTACTATTTTTAAAAGAAGTTGAGCAAATTCATATTAAATTATATTTGTCTTTCGTTTGGACTTGTATTGCATTGATCTTTATATAAATACAAGCTGCTTTTACAATTACCCAGCAAAATTTTGTATGCAAATGTGACATGCATTCTTAGGGACACTGCTTTCAAAAGACATTCTATAGATCAAACTGTGCCTTATAAAGAAATTATTTCAAGAGGCATTTTTATAAACTGCTTCTGGAAGACATTCAAATGACATTTAAATTCAATTATAGTAAAAAATTATATATAATTGTTGATTTTATATGACTTAAATACAAATTCTAAATTAAATCAAATAAAATCAAATAAATCATATTTAATCAACATAATAAATAACAAGGTCATTTAGAAAAGACTTCAATTATATATAATTATTATACATGCTTAAAATTATTTCCGTGGGATTTTCTAAGCCCCCAATTAAACACAACCACCTACTACTTCCAACACCAAAATGCTTTGAAAATCGGGAAAAAGGATATTTTATGTGGATTTTTTTAAACTCCCAACAAAACACAAACATTTCTCATTTCCAACACCAAAATCGCTAGAATGTCGGAAAAAGAGATATTTTCCCAGGGATTTTTTCATTTCATTTCAAAACTATTTCATTCCACGGAATGTCTTCTTAAAGTTCTCCTGAAAAGCACCTACTGAAATCCTTTCATTGAAGGGCTCAAAGAAATCTTCCATTGAAAAAGATCTGGAAGCAATTCTAGAGAAGACTAAGGAAAGCATTCCTCCCAATGACATGCATATGTTAAAAGAATGCCTTCTGGGTATGAAAGTGAAAGGTATGAAATTCAAGACTTTCCCTTCTACTTTAGCTTCTTTTAGAAGCATTTTTTTTGCTTGGTACATGTTGAATTGTGTTTGATTTTGTTCTTTAATTTTTGCAGCTTACAATGTTATTGAATCGATTGAGTTTCGTGAAAAAGCTTCTCCTGCTATTACTAACTTTTTTAAGCTGAGGCTGATAGTGCCAATTTCATTTTTAAAAATGGTATAAAATTTTACAAAAATCCGCCACCATTTGCGCATTCGCATTTGGGCTAATTACGTCGTCAACTACACTAGAATTAAACCAGGGCCAGTGAACCAGGTCTCTGATCAATTTGCATTATCACTGATCACCGATGACATTGCATGTATTATCCTACGCGGAAAAAAATTGAAAAGCCAATCAAGTAACAGCTGCATGGAACGCTTCAAATCGTACAAAACGGAACTGATACCATTGACTCTAAATGAGTTTGATGCACGTTTGGCTATGGTTTTGTATGCCTGGCTGTCTAAGTCAAGCTTCGAGCCTGCTAAGGAACTTTGCAACTCCAACGCATGCCCTAATGTTCAAAGCCGCATTGTCATATGATCGATTTATATTTATAAAAAAATTCATACGCTATGATAACGTTCATTCATGGTCGGATAGATTACCTACTAGCAAAACTGCTGCTATTGATGATGTACCTACAGCTGCGAACGAAATAGTAGCAGTGCTCTTATATTCAGACATGTTTGGATAAATAATACTAGTCTACAATTTCAGATCTGGTTAATCCATTAACACTTCTATATGTACTTTCAACACTGGTTCCAAACCTGCACTCAGTTTCCACCTAAATAGTAAAGTTTTCAATATACAGGGTGTTTTACGTTTTTAGCACATGTTTAGTATTATTGATCTAGAATCTAAACTACTCACCATAAAGTAAAAATAATAACTTTTCAATCAATATATCAACCACTATCGTGTCATGTGCGGTAGCGGAGCAAAAATTTTGAGATTACTCAACGAAATATAAAAAATGTTGTATCTTTTGTTTTAGCGGAGCTTTAATCGTCTACTAGTCCACTAGTGTTATTTATCCAAACATTTCTGAATATAAAAGTAGGCAGCTGTATAATGTTAACATGAACTCAAATAATTTCTTATTTACGTATAAAGGTCGCATAGGTGTTACGCAATATATTCCGTCAAAACCAGTCAAGAGCAAAATGAAAGTATGGTGGTTGCGTGACTAAAAGTCCTTCCCCACCCTCAAAGGGATGATTAATGCCAGGAGCGCGAGGTTAATCAGGGTCAGAATGTTGTAAATCTATTGCTTGAAAAATACCTTCATACGGTTCGCTCAGTTTATGCGGACAACTTCTTCTCATCGTCGGATGTGGCAATTTTCTTTTGGACTGCATTTGTTAGAACAGTACGCTTAAATAAGACATTTGTCTCGCTTGAAAGTTTAAGAAGTGCTGCGCGTTACGTTTTCAGCAAATTGTTTGGGTTATGTGAAGGCAATGTTTCGTTGTGCTCATATGTGCTGAAGATAAATAAATCGGTCCTGCTATTGTCCACAGTGCACTACAGTTGTGACGTAAATACAGAAGCAGAAAAGCAAAAGCCAAGGATCGTTCTGGACTACAATGCGCATAAATCTAGGATGGACACAATGGATTAGATGCTTGGCACATATTCTAGCAAATGACCAACATATCGTTGACCGCAAGCAGTGTTTATTTATTTATTTCTTTTGAAAATCGGCACAAAAAAGCTGAATAACCTTATTAGCAATACCCATGGGCGTCCGCAGGATTTGGTCTAGGTGGGCGGCAATGGCATAAAGGAATCTAGAATTTACATAATCAAAATGTAGCCTCTATAATGATATTTACTACGATTTTTGGTACTAATTTTGTACACATGATACGCACACTACACCGGCTTACACACGCTTTTACACATAAGAAAATCTAATATACTTAAAGATCGTGTAAAAATCTTTCTCGTATCATGTCCAAAATATTTAAAATGTTATTTAATTTTTTTTTTTTTGCATGAAATATATTTCTGTAATTTTTTGCAGAAGCAAATATTCTTAATAGTTTAGTAAATTAAATATTGTGATAAATAATCCTTAAATGAAATCGTATAAATTTCTTTTGAGCCACCAAGTTTTCAACTTTTAAAATAAGAACATAATTTTTCCTAATATTAAACAATTTTTTTTTATTGGAATACTGAAATAAACAAATGAAATTTTTGGGCCATTTTTTTATTTTGGAAGCCTTTAACTTCTAAACCAGTTTCGAGCGTACTGAAATTTTTTTAGATTTGGATTCAGGATATCAAAATCCATATCATTAGCAAAAATTAAAAATTCGAGTTGGCGCTATTCTTGAAATGTTCCCCGTATGCTTATCTACTCATTTCTTTTTTTTTCCAATATGAATCAGTTCTAGCAGCATGCAAGTTCCTAAAATCGAGTACGGAAACATACCTATTATCTGAATGATTTTAAAAATTTGTTTTTTTTTAATTCAAAACGTATGAATATATAAATAAAGAGGTGCATGTATATTGGATTTGTTTTGGGTTTCATACATTTTCTCAACATATTCCAGAACCTCCATGCAAGACTTGATTCTGAATCCTGGTTTAATATAAGCAAGTGACGCGGAAAGAAAGTCCTCGAACTGGGTGGGTGCCTCTAAAGAACGTGAATTTAAAAAAGTATAAAAAGGTTGTTTCAAATAGAGTTTCCTATTAACGTTTATGTCATAAAAAACTTCTGACTATAAAAAATTCTAATATAAAATCGTTTGCATAATCCAAATATGCTATCAGATTTTTTAAAAAATTAGTCGTTGATCCAAAATTGGCCTACTTTATTAAATTTTCTAATTATTTCTTTCGCTTTTGAATTAGAAGCTTTGCTCTCGCCTAGATCGCTGCAACTTTCTTAAATTTAAATGCTGCAGGATTGTTTGTCACTTTAATTAATTGAGAAATATATTAAAAAAATGTAATTTGGATCATCTTTATGATAAAAAAGCAAGCCGACCTTTAAGAAAATATTAATTTTTTTATAAATTTATTTACTTTGTCTTCTTCTTGTTTACAATGACTTTAAAACATAAATTTGCTTATCGTCAAAATTTATATCTGTTATTGAATTAAATGCCCCTTGTATCTGTTGCTACTAAGAATGATCTTCGTCTTATAAGAGATATCATTCCTTAACATTCGTCAATTTCTTGTAGGAATAACTTCGTAATTTTTTTCATTACATTCGCAGTATTTACTAAAAAATTCATTCGTAGGTTGCCCGTACTCATTTTTCGTAGAAGGTACGAAGTTTTAGTTAAGTTTAAAAAACTTAACACTGAAATTGTTCAGACTGGATTGTCGAACAATTACCTAATATATGGAAATGTGTGATTGCAAGGTGGCCGTAGCCTACTGAAAGAGTACGTGACCCATAAGCGAAAGAACCGCGGTTCAAACCCCAGCTGAACAGAAGGCTTTTTTCGTAACTAGATATTAGGATCATTCGTAAATGTATTCGTACAATATACATTTGTTTTTGTACGAATACAAATAAAATATTCGAGATGGATACTACACTACGTACATTCTATGGATTCTACCGTAATTTTAATTTTTTAATTAAAGAATACGTAGTGACATTGTCAAAAACTAGATATTGTTATTAACGGCAAAAAATTTAATTTTTCGATGCCATGCTTCTTAGAACAATTTTCTTTGAGAAATATTTATATCCAAAAGCGCTTCTCCTATTTTCTCAAAGGGACAAAAATGTTACTGAGATGACTATGGTTTTAACGAAGTCAGATGTAGTTTTTTTAGCCTCACAGGATAATATGGATGCGGCTGTGAAAAAGTTCTGGAGTCTTATAATTTTATTAGTTAATATCAGGACTGTAGCTAGAGAATAGTTAAATTAGAATAAATTGAAAAAAATGGGTGTGTTTTTAAATTAGCTAATTTTCAAAATTTTAAATTATGGAACATAAATTGTTTTGATATTTTTTAAATTAGCTAATTTTACCCTTTGAATTAAATTTAAGAAACAATTTGGTTCAAAACACCCCCATTTTTTAATTTATTATAATATTATGGTTTTTTAGTTTCGAAAAAAATTTACTTGTTCTCCGAGCATTTTTTCCTTAGCTACGCCCCTGAATTACATTGAATAATTTAATGTAAAAATCATTTATCTAATGAATGGTTCATTAAATGCATAAAAACTACATTAAATAAATCAATGTAAAAATACATTGGGTCAATGTACGAAATATAAAATCAATGTATAAAATTATGTTATATTTTATGTATCAGGATACATTCTCCTTATATAAAATACATAAATTTAATGAACTTTTACATAGGTTCCAAGTTAATGTAAAAAACATAACATTAATGTACTTTTACATTGATAATAAGTACGATTTCCGTTCAGTGAACGCTTTGAATATAAATGAAAGTATAGCTATCGGGCGGTACTCATGATGAGATTTTGATACTGGTATAATTTTAGTTTTCTTTCGTTGTATCGGGTCAATTGGCTTTATGGACACAGTTTTAAATATGAACGTGAGATAAGCAAATATGTAAGTGAGATAAATATGTATCTTCGGAATCAAAATTGTCAGAAAAAGTATACTAATAACTCCCTATAGCCTTAGATTTGATTGATAATAAACTTTTCAGTGCATCAGCCTGGCAAACGCAATTGACACTGAAGCAAGAGTCGGCAGTAAAAAACTGTCAAAAGTCTGGTAAACATTTTGACTGACCGAAGGCGTGGGCATATTAACAAGTTTTTTATTTAAATCCTCAACGTAAACGTTATCACAAAAGTCAAATAATTTTCTACAAAGGCTCATACTGCATAAAATAAACTTTCAACAAGAATATTATTCTTTTGCCTTTTTATTCATTTTTTACCATTATTTTTCTATTTTAACATTTTATGCAATCACAATCCAACGTGAAAACCAATGAAGACACACTTGCGCATTGGCGTCGGAAGCGGGGGGGCAAGGTGGGCAGTTGCCCCCCCACTTTTTTAGCTAGATAAACAATTTAAAAGGAAAAGTTATTCAAAATATCAGTTTTTTTAAAACGATAATATTTTTGTATTATATATTTTCCTCTTCTTTATCTCTTCTTCATGTTTCATGTGAAGAAATTTTGGTAAACTTTTTTTGCACCACTATTTGTACTGCCCCCCCATTTGTACTGCCCCCACAGATGAAATTCGCTTCCGACGCGCTTGCACTTGCGTTATGATAACATCAAACAATTCCTTGAAGATCCCTAGGGACCTTGTCACTTTTTTATCTACAATGGAGCTGTCAATAATCGAAGGGTAAACAAGCAAGTATGTATTTATAAAAATTTTGGTTTTGTTCTGAAAGCCTTATAACACAGAATAAAAATTTCACGGTTTTTTCAAAATTATGGAATTCTTTTAAAAGTTTCTGGTAGACTACACAAAAAAGCTACACGTCTTAAAAATCTTAAAATAGGTTTGAAGTTGTCATAAATTTCAAAAAATTGAGTTATTTAAAAATTATTTGAACATATGCGCTTGTAAGCTGCACGTATTTCTTCAAACGCGTCTAACATATTTTTAATAATTTGCCTAAAATCTGGGGATCTAGTTTTTTCCAGAAAATTATTGATGAAGGCCTTTAGAAAAATCCATGCTTTTGGCTCTTCTGGTTGCAGCAATTTGTCAAAATCATGGTTCTGCATGATTTTTCGTATACCTGCACCTAAGAATTCGCCTAAGAATTCACCTAAGAATTCGCCTAAGAAAATTAAATAAAACAAAATTACTAATAATTTATTCAAAAAAAGAATGTGGGGTAATGTGTAACACGTTTTTAATTGCTCCAATAAAGTGTTCAAAATTTAATTTTGGAATGGATTAAAGGACTTTTCCTTGCAGGAAAAACATTTTGAAGTTGGTGTTTGCATGGCTGTTGAATATTTTGAGGAATGAATGAAGTAGCACATGTCTTTATTATGCTCGCCTGGATCTAGCAAACGCATGGAAATGCCGAAAGCAATTGGGTTTTTTTTTTACCTACTAAGAAAATTAACATTAAAATATATAATCTTTAAATTTTCTCAAGAATCTTTTATTACCTTTTGACCACTGATTTAAACCATTGTAGCATGAAAGAGAGCAAAATTTAGGTATCTGGACGACCAATCCCCAAAAACGTATAATTAAAAGTATGATGTATGTATACATGTCATCCACTTAAGTATTAAAAAAGCTAACGCGGTATTCAAGAAGTGTGTGATTTTCACATATGTAACAAAAAAAAAATCCATTTTATTAGAATAATTTGACGAAATTTTGGAAAAAAATGTAATGTCAATTTCTAAAATAAAAACAGTACTCAGAAAATCTTGATAAGAAAATAGTAATTGAAATTGACTGTTGTTGCTGGGATAAGAAAATTAATTTAAATACATGTTTTAGCTTTAAGAGCCTTTTGAGATGAATTCAAAAACTTTATTTTTCATGCTCATCCTTGTTAAAATGAGAATAAATGTTTTACTATTATGCCAGCAATAGAATAAGTGAACTAGAATAAGCAAATATAAGTGGACTTCACAAACTAAACAGCACTAACAATGGCTGTCAAAAATGTCCAATTGCAATTTATGTTTTGACTCATAATGTAATTTAATATATTTTTATAAACTATGCATTAAGACTCAATGCACTAAAAACTGTATCTTTTTCACTTTTTTGAAAAACTTAAAAAAAATACCAAACGGGGCGTTAGAGGTTAAAATATTTTAAAAAAATATTACCAGTGGAATTTTCTTATAAGTCGCTTAACATAATAACATTTCGGAAGCAAATATCGAAAGTTGAAAAAAATGTTTGTTAAATTGTGTCAACTTTTAACCCTATCTATCAGAATCTCTAAACAGAATTCCATAATTTTTTTGTTGGTTTAACTGTGTAATTATTAAAATAAAAAATTTTCAGAAGTATGATGTTCAAAAACTAGTGTAAACGATCGATAAGTAAAGCATTTGCAATACAAATTAAAATCTGGCAATGTTTGTCCCTTGGAATTTGTATTTTAAAATCAATGTTTTTTAACTTTATTTTCGAACTTTGAGCTGTTATTATTTTTATGTATTTTCCCTAGTATTCAAATTGACATCGTAGAATTTTAATTGACTTCCAAATAAGCATTGAATTTAATTTAGCTGCAAGGAAACACCATTCCAATATAATGACTTCTTACCAAATACGAAAACTAACAAAATTCTATAAGCAGTATTACACTAATAACAATAACAACAACACCGATAAATATAGTGTAACACATATTAAAAAAAAAAATAAATAAATAAATTAAACCAAAAATAAATTGCTCCAAAAATGCACATCGAATTGCATTCAAACCATATACGTAATACGTAATGAAACTGAAAGTAACGCCATGCGAGGCCGCAACTTCTTTCTACCGCGACTTAATACAGCTTCTGCCTCGGCGACTTCTGCTTCTTACCACTATACATTGCTGGTTGCTGGAGCGGTTTTTCATGCAGCGCTGCTTTAACAACATTTTGCATGTGAATTCAAGCTAGAGCAGCAGTTGCTGTTGTTGTTGATGTTGATGGTTAAGTATATTTTTAATATTGCTGCAATGTCTGCTGTTACTGTTGTTTTTGCTTATTTTTCTCCGCTATATGCTGGTTTTGCATTGTTTTTCGGGTCTTTTGCGCCAAAACGATTTAACTATAAAAGTGCTGCCAGCCCCATTGGTTGGTATCATTAACCAGTTTACTCTTCAGCTACTCAGACATAGCTTACAATTCGTGTTCGGTTTGGTTGTTAGTGCGAGTGTAACGCTTTTTTTTCAGTAAGAAAAAAATTCACTTTTATTTGCGTTAATATAAAAGTGAGTTCGTTTCTTAAGTCTTTTGTTTTTCCTCAATTATTAACGGAGTTCCAGTAGAGTAACGGAACAAAGGATTCATTTGTGGATTATTGAATTCCTTTACAGGACTCAACGACGTTCAGTATGAAGTTGCTGGTATGTATAGCGGTGATTAAAACGACAAAAAAAAAACAAGTGGGAAAAAAGTGATAAAACCAATAAAAGTGTTTTCGAAATAAATTTAAATTAAAAGAAAGAGAGAATGATGCAGTGTAAATGGCAATATAACGATTATATATATCGAAAAATAATGCCTAGAATCATTCAAAATCCAAGCATTTGAAGAAGTTCTTTGGAATACTTTCAGTATCTTTCAATCTTTGACATGTAAATTATTCTTGTGCTACAAAAAATATATACTTAACAAATAATAAAGTTATTTTGATTAAAAAAGTGGCTCATTTTATACATTGCGCAAAACGCTTTTCTACTTAAATCTTGAACGATAAGAAAATTGCTAGAAAAGCCCAATAAAAACTTAACTGAGCTAAAAAGTTCTATATTTCTTAACATGTGTGTATTTTAAAATTTTGTATGGAAAAATGATTCAATTCAAAGAGAATTTGCTAAACATTTAATTTAAAATATATTTGTATCATTTATTGAAATAGTGATAGAGCAATGTTTTATTTTGAACAATGCTCTTTAACACTAAATATACCGACCCCGTTATTTGACCAAATTCAAGCTTTTAAAAATGCAAATAAATTGATTTTGATTTCGTCAGTTCAACTTATGACTTTTTTTTTTGTAAAGCAAATGCATATTATTAAGATTCTATAACTATCATTCATAATAAGAAATGTATATTTGTAGTCAGAGGAAAAATCAAACCGTATACGTTTAGCGTTAATTTTCTCCTGAAGCTCTTTTAACTCTAAACTTTAACATTAACTTAATGTATTCCTTAAAAGATTTTACTGAATTTAAAATTTTTTATATGCATTTGTGAAAATTTTAAATACAAATATTTTTTTATGTATTACAATTTTCATTATTTTTCTATATAAGGCGCTGATTTTATGTAATAATTTTTTTTGCCTAAAAAAAATTTATTTCATAGTAAATAACGTATAAGACAAAAAAAACATTATTTAATAAGAAAAACCATAAATCAATTTAAGACACAATTGTTCGATACTTTCTTTTACACCAACCATTTTCTTATATCATGTTTGCATGGTAGAAAACATTGCAAAATGTGTTAATATAAATTTTAGTAAATTTTATTAAAAAACTTTTTCAAAATATCTTCAACCATTTTTAAGACTTTATATTTAAGGCACAATTGCTTATTTGCGTCTTTTTACTCTATATCGGCAAAAAACTATATGACATAAAATAAAATTTGATTAAAGTAGTTATCAAGTATTTAAAAAAGAAATTTTTACCAACATGTTTTCATCGACTGACTAATTGCTCATTATTTTCTTTAATTTTACTTAGTATTTCAATTTAAATTTTGTCAATTAGACAATTTTTTCAGTTTTCACTTATGCCACATATCTTTTATGCCACATATCAGTTCTGTCTTATAAAATAATAAACATAAAACTGCAAAAATAATTTATTGATCAAAATAATTTCAATTAAGATGTTTCAAATAAGATAGTTCTCACGGTTTAAAAAAAAACAGTGGTTAGCAAGCCGATTTTATATAAGACTAATTTTTCTAAATTTTTTGTGAACTAAGTATGTTATATACTGAACCACTTTTATCTAAGGCACAATTGCGCATTATTATCTTTTATCCAAAACTATTATTTTATGAAACCCCTGCGTTCAAAAAAATTAAACAAATTCATCATTATTTTTTTTTATCTAATGTTCAATTGCTCATTAAAATCCTTGGTTTCTTTTACACTCCAAACTTTTATAATTTAACTAAAAAATATATCATGCATTTATTGTTGGCCAACTTTTAGTAAATTTGTCAAAACATTATAATTTTTTTTTTATAAAAAGCTTATCTGGTATTTAGTTATTCCGTTTGTTCTTTAATTTGAAAAATTCTAATATCCAATATAATAATAATTCTAATATAATAATTTTGGTAGCGTCAATATGGCACATCTAAGGCACAATTTATCATAATTTATATTGCGTTTTTAGTTTAATATATTTAAAAGTTTATAATTTTTCAAAAAATTATAATTTCATATCATATAATTTTTTGAAAAATTATAAAATTTTAAATATATTAAACTAAAAACGCAATTTTAAGAAGTTTAAAATTTTAAAATAAAAGTAAGATAAAAAAATTTATTAAATTTTTTATTAAAATACTTTAATTTAACTGGTTTTTTTATTTAAGGGAAAAATGCTAATTATTTCATGTTGACTCTTTTTTTTTTGCTTAAAATCTTTTTAGTGTGAAATATAAAAAAAATCTTAACGAATTAATAAGAAACAACATAATTCAAATTCTCAATTTCCCATTACCTTGTAATTCAATGCTATTTAGAATATGACAAAAAAAAATTTATATCAAATTTTCAATTAATTTTCTAGCATATTAAATTGTTTATTGAAATAAAAAAAAAACAATATTTTCCTTCTGAAATGACACAATAAGCCTCACTATAAACGATACAATCAGAGCTCATTGACAATCAAAGCTATCCAAGACACAATTGCTCATAATTTCCTTAAAACAATTGTTTAGCAAAACTTTTTTTATCATTTAAAAACCTATCAAAAATATTAACAAAGTATTAAAAATTCTTTATTTAACCAAGGCACAATTGCTCACAATTTTCTCATGACTCTATTGATTTAAAAAATATATATTAACAATAAATCAATCAAAATATTTTTGCAACATTCATATTCCGCATTAGTGTTTTTTCAAAGCCATTGAAGCAATTCATTAAAAAAATCGTTGAAAGAAACTGTGCCTAAATGATTTTTTAAACTCAAAACGTCAAACTTTTTTTAAAAAACAAAAAGAAAATAGCATTGAAATTGTTCTCATATGTCTCTTTTCCTCTCTCTCTCTCTAGCGATCAGCATCTCTTCTGGCACTGGTGCTACTCATCGTAGCAACCAGCACCACTCGCGCCGAGGAAGAAAAGCAACAAGCAGCGGAAAAGAAATCCGCTGAACCCGCCGCCGAAGCCAAGGCGGAGGAGACAAAATCTGCCGACGATTCGGATACAACGAAAACCAAACGTGGACTTCATTACCACGAAAGCTATCATCACCATCATGAACATTACCCAGTCCACGAGGAGAAAACATTGACTGTCGTGAAGAAGGTAGCTCAACCCTATCCAGTGGAGAAAATTGTTCACGTGCCCGTCGAGAAAGTTGTTCATTACCCAGTGCATGTCAAGGTACCCAAACCCTATCCAGTGGTAAAAAATGTGCCCTATGAGGTTAAGGAAATTGTCAAGGTTCCACATGAGGTGCCACAACCTTACCCCGTAGAGAAGAAGATTCCTTATCCCGTACATGTACCCTACGATCGCCCAGTACCCGTCAAAGTCTATGTGCCAGCACCGTATCCAGTCGAGAAGAAGGTGCACGTGCCCGTCAAGGTTCACGTACCAGCTCCATATCCAGTTGAGAAAAAGGTGCCGTACCCAGTGCATGTCAAGGTTCATATTGACAAGCCCTATCCAGTTGAAAAAGTTGTCCACTACCCCGTCAAGGTGCATGTCGACAAACCAGTGCCCTATCATGTTGACAAACCTGTTCCCTACCACGTTGAGAAACCAGTTCCAGTGCCCGTCATCAAGAAGGTTCCCGTTCCCGTGCATGTACCCTATGATCGTCCAGTGCCCGTACATGTTGACAAACCACGGCCATATGAGGTGAAGGTTCATGTACCTGCCCCCTATCCAGTTGTCAAGGAAGTACCGGTCAAGGTTGAGAAACATGTACCATATCCAGTCAAGGTGTTGGTTGAGAAGCACGTACCGGTTCACATCGAGAAACACATACCCGAATACCATGAGAAGCACATCAGCTACAAGGAGCCCGTTTTCATTCACAAGGAAATTCATGAACATCACGAACCTATTCATCACGAAGAGCACTATGAACATCACGAGCCCATTCATCACCAAGAGGAATACCATCACGAGGGACATCATGAGGTGGAACAACATCATGACTTTGGTCATGGCTACTATGATCATGGTTACTAATTGTTGTGTATTCTTTGTCTTTCTTTATCTTTCTTTACAGAAATGAAATTGATTGAATTGAAATTGAAAACTGAGAATTAGAGTTAGTGGGCAAAAGTGATAACGGAACGTTTTGGCAACGGAACGATGAAAGGGAATGATAAATGAATGGCACGTTTTAAAACAATTGAGACGCTGACATTCAATTGAAATGAAATTATTTTTTAATAACATTAGCCTGTTAATGCCTTTTTTTTTGTAATATTTAACCGTATTTTTAGCAATATTTTTTATATCAATTTAGTAGTTTTTTTAAGCCATAAGTAATATTGGCGCAAGGATCCTCCTCCAATGCCGCCGACTACTACTACTACGAATACTACTCTGCTGCCTGTGACTCGTCTGATAGCTCCGCTCTTCCAGCTCAGCTGACGCTCATAATAATGATTATGATAACAATGATGATAATGATGATGATGATAACGATGATCTTAACTAGTTTTTAAAGGTAGTGTTTTAAGTCTACGCTTGCGTACAGCACACTGAGATTGAATCAATTTCTATATAGATTGATTTTTAGCAATTAAGACTTGTAGTTTTAACTTGTTTAGCTCTAAGTAGTTGATGATGTTTTTGAGATAATGAAGATGTAAGCGATGTTGCAGTAGAAGTTCATAGTATTTTCTTTTGATTTTTTTTTTAACTTGACCGCAATGTATTTTACTGTATTTTATTTAAAAATTTTTTAGTTGTGATTTTTTTTTTATTTCTAAACGAATTTGATAACTCACAGAAAATGTATAAAATTAAGGAAATTTAGCAAAAAATATATTACCAAAAAAAAGAAGTATGAAGAAAAAGAAACTGAATCGAAAGATGTATAAAGAGTTCAACTTGAAACTTAAAAATCAATGACTTTTTATTTCAATAAAATCAAATGCCTGGGTACAGAAAACTAATGTCTAGACATTTGGGAGCTAGATGTGAAGTTTTAATAAAATCAAGTTTTGAAGTAATTTGAGGAGGTTTAGTTAATTCTGAATTAAAAATGTGACTAAAGCCTTCGAAGTAACTAAGGCTTTTAAGAGGATGATGATATGTTTCATTATTACACCTATTGTGAAAGTCAGTACACCATCTGTCGTCAATAACCAAAGTATTGATGTTTTCGTAAGAGTCAGTAAGCTTCTCGCTTATTGTCCGTGTTAAAGACCTATTCACCGAATATGAGATTATTTTATGTTGTAAATCGTACGGATTAAATCAAGTTGTATTTCACGTTTGTTCCGCCTAATCGATAATTCACGTATAGTTCCAATCTATTCTTCCTCTAATAATCTATCCCTTTCCTTTCAAGTCAAAGACCAAACGCAGTTTGTATAAGGCGCATGCCTTAATTATTTGATCTCTAAAAAAAAGTGAACTTATCTGGCATGCACCAGATGCTTTGTTAGCCGAAATGGTGGATTGCTAAGTGTGTCTTGGAATATGGAAATGTAAAACACTTAATTGTTTTTATAGTTAAAATTTTTTTAAGGTATTACTTGCCCGATAAAAGTCTTCTTACCTTTAGATAATGATACCTATATCGATGTAAGATTGTTTGTAAAACTCGAAATAATGCCAGAAAAACTAAAAAAATTCATTTAGCATAAAATTTAATTTATCAAAAAAGGCGAAAAAATCGATACTTAAAAACTGTTCAACCAGTAAAAAGTCTAAAAAATTTTTGAAATAAAATTTCCAATTTTGAATTGAAGCTAATTTTGTTACATTTTTGTATGATGGTTCCTTAGAATGGTGGCAGTAGAGTGAGGTGCATTTAAAATTAAAATTGGCTATAAAAAAATAGTATCGGCTCAAACGTGTATTTCCTGCAGTAGAGATATCAGAATTGTAAAAAATTGCAGTCATGGAATAAAAAACTGGAACTACATGCCAAAGAAGTTACTTAAGTCATTCAATATTTTTTTTTGTTTTCATGACTTCAAGTTTTAAAATCAGCAATCCATTTGAAGTCGTGACTTTGAAAATAATTGGTACAAATGCACTATGATTGAATTCGTGCTCCTTGGAGTCATTGATTGCATTCAATCACACTCGCCAATTTTAAGTCAATGATACATCATTATAAGTAAGTTTAAATGATTTTTTTAATCACTGAAATTACTTGAAGTCAACTGAAATCTTTTGATTGCATTCAAAAAAATTTTAAGTCATTTTGTATGCAGACTAAATTTTTAAAAATTTTAGTCAAGCAAATTTAGGCTTTGAAAGTAAAGGTAGGAGACTTTGCATACTTCCTTTTACAAGTTTATGGCTTTTTTCCCCGTTACACCTCGTTTGTTCACCTCGTTACACTGTGCGACGCTTAGAAATATAAGCTCTTTTAACCCTCATCGGTCCCCTGCGCACGCATACAATTTTGATCTTTAATATTGAATAAAATAAAAACGGTTCAGCGGAATGACCTTGTATTTTGCAAAGTAGAATTATTTTGCCTGAACAACCAAAAAACCCTTACTCTTGAATTTGTACCCTCACTGTATTTGCCTGTGCAGTTATAGTTACGAATCGGTCCCTGTGTATATGCGCGCATACACATAAGCAGGTACCTGGAATTGCCGCTTAATTTTGTGTGTGGATTTATAGCACGCTCTTATTTCTTCGTTTTATGAAATTCAGTTTGTTCTGAAACACACATAAGTGAAGTTTGTTTTCGCATTTATTTGAATTTTGGTTGTGTTTTGAAGTATTTGATAAAAAATGGATAGAGTTTTACGTGAAAGAAGGCAGCGAGATGAACTAGAAATGGATTTTGATTGGGAAAGCGAAGCGACCGACTCTCCGTGCAATAGTGACGATGATTTTGCATTATCAGACGAGAAGAATGATGAAAGTGAAGTTAGCGTGCATTCGGATGAAGACGACATTGAGCCACTTGAGCAAAATTTAGCAGAAGAAAATGCAGCAAATCTTGAAAATAAGTATTTTTCAAAAAATTAGAAAATTGGATATTCATCGCAACCATTTGAAATAAATCGAAGAAATTCATTTCGACATGCAGAAAATTTCACTTCAGGTAAAAACCTACCTGTGTTATGGGTTCATGTTCATTATATGTTTCATTTTTGTTATAATTCAGGTCCAAAAGCATTAGCAGCTGCAACTATAGTTGATGTTTCGTCTGCATTTCACATGTTCCTTGAACCGGTTGAGAATATTATTTAGAACATGACGAATTTATATGGTGTGCGAAAGTACAAAGTTGATTGGGAAAACATTGATTTGGACACTCTGCACGCACACTTTGGATTGTTGCTGCTTTCTGGTGTGTATCGGTCATACGGTGAATGTGTCACTAAACTGTGGAATGACGAAACTGGTCGGCCAATATTTAGAGCAACAATGTCTTTGAAAATGCTCAAGCATATCCATGGTTGCATTCGATTTGATGACCGCGAACAACGTATGACCAACACTGCATCTACAAGTACTTCTGTACGTGACCAATTGGCACCGATTCGATATATATACGATAAATAGAATCATAATTTGAAAGTTGTATACACACCAGGAAAAAACATTACCGTAGATGAACAGTTAGTTCCGTATCGTGGGTGATGTCCGTTTCGTCAGTATATTCCATCCAAGCCGGCGAAATATGGCATTAAAATTTGGGTGCTATGCGACTCAAAAAGCTGGTATGCATACAACACACAAATTTATGTTGGTCAGAATCGTAATGCCACTCCTAAACGTAATCTCGGACGGCGTGTTGTTTTGGATTTGGTGGAAGGACTTTCTGACAGAAATGTAACGTGTGACAACTTTTTCACTTTGTATGAATTGGCAGAAGATTTACATAAGAATCGCATGACTATTTTGGGAACAGTAAGAAAAAATAGGACTGAAATTCCTTCAGTTCTACTCGACATGCGTCAAAAGCCAATTTATCATACAGAAGTTGTATATGAACATAAATTGCAAGCAGTTCTGTTGTCATATGTTCCTCGCCGGTACCGATTTGTGACATTGTTCAGTACATACCACAATATTGTCAGCATAAATGAGAATAGTGAAAAGAAGAAACCTAACATCATTGAAGACATCAACAAAACCAAGAGTGGAGTTGATACTATGGATCAAATGGTGGCTACGTACACATGCAAACGAAAAGTTAATCATTGACCAATGGCAGTATTTTGTAACATGCTTGATGTTAGTGCGTTGAATGCCATCGTGACGTTCATTGCATTGTTCCCGAATTGGAAAAATTATAAAACGAACCATAATATTCGTCGTTGCCTTTTTATTGAGGAGCTTGGATTGAATCTCGTTGAAAAACAGATCACTAAACGTAAAAAACAACCGCAAAGTAATGATACTTCCAGTGTTATTCAAAGAATTCGGGAGATTCGCTATTTACCAAGTACATCAAAACGAGGCCGATGCTACACCTGCACATATAAAAATAACAAAACTCTTTTTGCTACACGCTGTGAAAAGTGTAGAAATTTCATTTGTGCTGAACATAGTTTCAATTTATGCGAAAAATGTACAAATAATTAACAAAAGTTAAAAATTATTTTTTTTTTTCTAATATATGTAATATTCTAATTAATTTCATTCTAAATCTACCTTTATGAAGTTCAAATGTATTAATATGATAGTTAACAATGTAATAAACATAAAAAATCACAAAACATAAATGGTTGTTAATTTTTTTTAAGCTTTTTTACAATAAAAACTATTTGTGTATGCGGGCGCATACAATGGAACCGATTAAATGTATTTCTCGAGGAACCGATGAGGCTTAATGTATTTTTTAGTGAATAGCGATTAGCTTACTAGGGCAAACATTGCTGCCAGTTTTGCTATTTTTTATCTAGATTTAGCTTATTTTTTCTTAGCTCCGGAAATTTCTATTTTCTACGAACGAACATCTATTTTCTACAAACGAACGAACAAACAACTATTTTCTACGAACGAACGAACAACTGTTTTTACGAACGAATAACTATTTTCTACGAACGAACGAACAAACGAACATCTATTTTCTACGAACGAACAAACAAACAACTTTTTTCTACGAACGAATAACTATTTTTTGCGAACGGACGAATGATCAAAATATTTATTTTGTCTTTGTACGAACGAACAAAATATTTTTAATTTTTTCTAAAAACGATCGAACAAACAAAACATTTTTATTTTTTTTCTCTGAACGAACGAGCGAACATTCGTGCAAGGCTCTGGGCAGAGGTAAATAACAATTATTCCTTAAATCAATGGACATTTCCTGAAAGTTATACATGTTTGGGATGTAAAAATTATATTTCTAATTTTTTCCGTCTAGCATGACCTTTCGCATTATTGAGCTATGTTTGTTGTCACCTTACTTGAAAAACGGACAATGATTTAGTGAAGGTGCTTCTCACCAACTCGCAAAGATATATTTTGACATCATCATCATCCAGGAAATGTGTTGGATATGAAAAGGCTGCTCTGAAAAAGCATATTGCGATACCTACTACTGCTGACTACTAGTCGAGACCACTTTGTATAACAGTCTAAGACTGATTGACTTTGTCACGGCGTGAAACATGGTAGTAAGTAGCACCAGATTTTAACACCTTGACTTTCACAAGGTCACTCGACTGTCCCCGGATCAACAAATTAAGAACCATATTGATCACATTGTTATCGAAAGAAGACATGCTTCAAGCATTCGGATATGCGTACAATTCTGGGTCTCAACCATTCAGGCATGCACAGAAAAGTAGATGTCACTAAGCTGCAATCGCAACAGACTGCCGAGGCCACTCACTGAAAAGTTTGAAAATTTTCAAACAATGTTATCATTAAAAGTGATGAAGTGCAACTAATTTTGATTGAAATAACAATAATTTCTTAAAATGACTTAAGTGACAAATTTTTTTTGTGCACACATTGAGATCAATACTTAGGACTGTCAATAAAAAATATAAAAGACGTTGAATTAATATAAAACCAACAAACAAACAAATAAATACAGAGGATAAACAAATAATTCAACGGGTCAATTTATATGGTAAATTAATTTTAACATTGCTGAACTACCACAAAAAAAATAATAAAAAAATAGTATTATTTATAATTAAATATTGAAGGTTTTCAAACGAATCTGTCAAATTGACAAACTTAACAGAATTCTTTTTGTTGTCATTCTTTTCTGCCCAAGATCGTTCATTAAGGTCAAAAAATGTAAGCCTCAGCTTGCTGCAACAACAATATTTTAGCCATTCAATACATCATAACTCAAACAATGCTATAAGCAATGCACTGCCTTCATCTTTAGTTGACTCAATAGCAGTATTAAAGACTTTTTTTATAGATGCAATGTTTTTGATGGATTTCTCTAAGCATTTTCTTTTTTTTCTAGCCACGCGCTTTATGAACAACACGTCATAACCCTGAACGGCAATGATATTTTAGATAGTCTCAAATATTAGTCGCCAAATAATTAGTTGAATTTATCTACATCATTAAGCTAATTATTGAAGATAGCTATGAAGACGATTTGGAAGCGAAAGTAACAGCATTGAACTCGTGTGTTGCTGATCATGCATTTGTTATAGCGCAGTTCTTCCATACAGTTTAAATAAATCAAACTTGAAGTTTTTTTGTAATTGAAACAATGTTTATAATGGCAATTCATCCGACCAAATATATTATCACTGAATTTCATCCCGCATTCTGGAAAATTATTAAATTGCTATAATTGGAGAAGTTTTACATTTTAATGTTTTAGAGGAACTTCGGGTATTGTGATATAGGTATTTTTATTATGTGAATTGTGAAAAAACTAGAAGTTGGTTCACAGTCAAACGTAATTAGTTTTGATGCTTGAACTATTGGGAACAAAATATTATAAAATAAGAATCTTATAATAACCTATATATAAGTTATAAGGAAAAGTTTAAGAAAACCCAAAAGCCTCCTTCCTAAAAAATTGGAGGGTATTGTGGTACACAACATAGGTGCAATGTGGTATACCGTTCCATTTTACCCGAAGCGTAATTAAATTTTCTTTGAGTGGAAAGTATTTGAAAAAATTTTAAGAAAACACATTTCATATTTATTTGAGAGTTGAAAGTAAGCATTAAAATATGTCTTAAACAAAAATACACAAAAATAAACATATATCTTTACGATATATTATCCCTAAATTAATAAAAATGAAACTAAAATAAGCCTTCTTGGCATCACATATTTTGAGATCAAAATGAATAAATAATTTTAAAATAAATGACAAATTTGTATTTAGTTGGCACACGATTCACAAATAAAGATTGCGCTTTTTTCAGGGATACATTTATCGTGGGACCAAACCATGTCGCATTACAAACACTGTGTCCATAGTAATTTTTCTTTTTCATCCTTCCAGGACTTTTCACAAGAAGTGCAAGTCGATTCTTCCGGCGAAGTTTCTACGAAAGATTCTTCTTCTGAGTCGGGAATAACGCTAACATCGGAAACACTGGAAGAATCGCTTGCTGAATCTTCGATTTTAATTTCACGAACTCTTTTTTGTAATTTTTTTGAAGTTTTATCTTTCTCTAATAACATTTTTAGAGTTTTAGAATTAGTTCGTTTTTGCTTCTGGGCAAAACTTTCCTCTAATTGGATTTTATATGGTGACTTAGTTAGCACAGTGGCCCTTGATTTTCTTCCTCTGCCACTAGAAACAGTATTGCAAACTTTTGGCAGAGGTGAAATCGTCCACGGTGAAACTATTCCTGTACTTGTCGAAGCGACAGGCTCAGTCGATGGAGATTCTAATGCCAAAAGTGATGATTCTGATGGAAGTTGTATACTCTCTGTAGATGAGGGCAATTCTTGATTATCAGCTGTTATGTGGTCATTTAAAATCTCACTAGCCATAAAATCGGATTCAGTAAATACATTTCGATTGAAAGGGTATATTCCAGTGCACTTAAAACCATTTACTGCAATTTGTCCAGACTGAACTTTCAAGTATGCTTTGGAAAAAAGGCCAATCAGATCGAATTGGGTAACTTTTCGACCATTTTCTCTCGTGAAACGTTTAATTTCGTCGATATAATAAGTTTTAAGAGGGCTCATGAAAGCTCTGTCAAGCGGTTGCATTTTATGGGTTGAATGTGGAGGTAATGACATTATAACAACGCCGTTTTGACGAGCTATATTGAGAAGTTCAATGTTGCGCGTGTGACTGTAATGACCATCCAGTATCAACAGTAAAGGCTCTTCTTTAGAGGGTTTCATATGACTAAGAAAATGTATGAACCATTTCGTGAATATGTCAACTTGTACTCAACCCGATATGTGGCAGGAAGCTCACGAACCCGGTGGTGCATCCTTCATTAGTTGAGCATTAAAATTTTTTCTCGTAAATAGGAAATATGGCGGAACAAAACTTCCTCCAGCGCTCATGCAGCTTATTACTGTACTTAGTGAACCTCGTTCAGCTGAAGTCATAGCTCCAATTTGGCGTTTACCTTTCTTTGCAATGACTTTTGGAAGCCTGTTTTGTACTACAGTCAACCCAGTTTCGTCCACATTATAAATGCGCGTAGGTGGAAAGTTATGCTTCTCAAACTCTTCCTCAAGCAAGTTGAAGAAACCATTAACGTTTTCTTGGGTAAACCCTTTAGCCCTGTCAAAAGATGTTCCTGAGGGTGAACGGATGCTCAATTTGTTCTTGTGACGTTTTAGGAAACCGTAAAGCCAATTCTTTCCAGAACACTTTTTTAAAACAGAAAATTGGTTTGGAATACTGTTGTGCTTAGCAAGCTGAAAGGCGAGTGATCGGACATCTTCTCGTGTGAGGCCCCAATAACGTGACTCCATTTCCTGCAAATATTTTACAAGTTCCTGTTTCAATGTCTCGCTAAATACCGGCTTTCGTCCTAAGCTAGTTGAGAGTAATTCATGAATAGTTTTTCCACTACAAGTTTCTTAAGCAATTACAAAAATAAGCAAAAACAAGCAAAGAACGATTATTCTTGTCTGAGAATGGACTCATAATAATGCAGATATACCGGTTTAACAAATTTTAATTGCTCCTTGATATTGGCATTTCTTTCAATCGGCACAGTACCATACTATTTCCATTTTCCCGTGGCACCTCAAAATCTGAATTAACTTGACCCCTTCTTTTATAATGTCAACCTTCCTGAACGAAGAGAATTCATCTTATGACTCTTTGTATAAATATGAATATAAAAGAAATTATGATAAAAAGCACGACACAAAGGAAATGTCACAAAAAATATCCAATCCTAGACTGATGATATACATAATTATTTATATAATTATGATTATATAAGAAATAATTTTTATGATGATATAAGATAAATAATAAGTTAACCCACAGTTAACTGTCTCCAAATAAGCGATGAACAAAAATAGAAGAAATGCTCCTATGATAATGCAGTTTTGTATGCTAAAAAAAGGGGTACCTCCCTAGGACCTATATTAATTTTTTTTCTTGATTTTGTATGTTAATCTTTAATTTTAAGCATTTTTTCAAACAAAGAAATTATACGTTTGTAGGACGAAGTAGAAAAAGTTATTTACAGTTCCTGTTTAAAAATAATCTTTACTACTAGATCAAATAAAAAAGTGGCACTTATTTTTATAGGATTTGTTATGTTTTTCATCGAAATTTGTCAATTTCTAAAATTTTTTATTTGATAATATCATATATTAAAATCACTAAAATCTACATATATCAAATTTTATATATCCTAAGATTTTTTAACTTTACTTATTTACTCAAATATTTTTTATTATAAAAAATTTACTTGGCTCAGTTTAGTCAAAACATAAATTTTTGACAATTATTTGTTTAAGAGAACCCAAAACGAATTAAACAAAAAAATTTGATTTCCATTTTAAAATATCTTAACTTTTAAGTGTCACAGCGTAGCCAAAACTGAGTATTTCCCCTAAATGTTTTGTGTTTGTCTTATCTATGCAATTACCTGTCGATTAATACCAATACTATTAAGTTTCGAGTCATAAAAATTTTGATTTTTGTCAATGGGACAACGCGCTGTGCGGCCTCGGAAGTTCAATTTGTAACGCGCTTGACTGCCATGCAAAGGTTCGCAGGTGAGACCAATTCTGTATCAGTCTTGGTCTAAGGATTCTGACTATCTATTCTTTATGTAGTTTTCAAAAAAAAAAATTTCATTATCTTTAATTGGCAACGAGCAAATCGAACTGGTGGCGCATAAATCCTTGGGTTCACAATGATTGAAAAAAGTTTGATGTCAGGAAAATCTTCACGTCGAATTCAAAAGCTTTTTAAAATTTTTCAGTGCATGTAAAACTGACATGATTTCCTGCTTTTGCCACATGTCTTTCTTCATATCTGCGTTCCTATCTATATTTCCAAGTTTTTCTATTATACTAAAAATAAAGCTTGTTTTTTTCTGTTTAATAAATTATCTTTAATAAACTGTTTGAGGGAATATTTAATTTCCGTACAGTTTGTTCGATCTAAAAACGTGATACTAAAAAAAATTTCTTGGTACAGCTATCATCTCTCTGCATAAACTATGCCATGTAAATGTTCTAAAAAATATAGAACTTAGCCTTAAAGTAAGCATAAAACTAAAAAGTCCAGTGTTTGGATTATTGTACACAAGGCTTGGTTGAAAAAGTGTTTGACAAACTCGGTTTGAAATATTCTTTGGCTCACTGAATTACCCTCCACGAAAGAGTTTCACGATGTTTTAACCCTAAGGCAAGCTGGAATTTTTTTGGGCATAGTACCACTTTTTGTATGTGCAAGTTTTTTCTTTCTATGTCAATTGTCAAAAACAATCAATACAAAAATTAAAAAAAAATTATTTAAAACTGTGATAACTTTCGATTATTTTGTAGATTTTTGTGCACTATTAAAAAAAAAACAGTTACGATACCATTTGAACACTTTGACAACGAGAATACCTTTGTCTGTCCACAACGGGTTCACTTTGTTTCAAAACGTACAAGTTAATACCAGGTTTGTGTAGGGTATTTTATTACCTTTCCATATATGGCAATTTCGACTTTAATTGCATCAAAATGTATCCAAAAAAGTAAAAAAAAAACAGATTTTTCAAAATTTTTTGTACTGATAGTAATCATTTTTATGTAAAGCTTTATTTTATGCTTTCTTTGTTTTTAACAATTCATAGAAGCAAAAACTTGCCCATGCAAAAATAGGTTTTTGTCCAAAAAGATAACTTTAAAAAAAAAATTCCAACTAAACCGAGCTTATCATACACTTTTTTTTGGATTGAGACCATCCCGGCCTATTGTTCACATATTTAATAACATAGACATAAAACACATTTAATCGTAAGAAGCTCGGTCAAAGACGTTCAAGATCAATTTTTATTATTTTGCTTTTAACTTTATTAATTTTACTATTTAAAACTATTAAGCTTCATTCTTTTAATCATTCAGCTTTATTCAAGCAAACCCACTTTTGCGTTACGTAAGCAAATTATGTAATAGGATAAACATTAAAATAAGGTAAAACTATTTCAAAATTTGAATACACAATTTATATGGAAATAATAATAGTGAATTGGCAATGTGCATACCTATTTGTTGGTAGGTATACGTATTTTGGTGAGGTTAGGCTTATAAAATATTCGAAGCTAAAACAACACTCAAACTATATGCTATCAGTATCGGGTTTGATCGTTGAATAAATATAATCTTCAACAAACGTTTTCTAAAAAGTAAGCAATTTTATTAAAAAAATAATTCCATTCGATAAGAGATCATAAAACCACACTACATGAATTGCGAAAACCTTTTTAAAATTTTCAAATTTTTAAAAAAATCTTGATATCTATTTTTATATGCGGCATGAAAAATATTTAAATCTTTAATGTCAACAGTTTGTCTAAATAAATAAATAAAATAAAATAAATAATATTGTTAATGCCAAAAATTATTGCAATAAAAATCTTTTTCTACCGCGTTACTCTCTTTTCATTCCAACGCACAGCTGTTTTGTTGTTTTGTTGTAGCTACAAAGAAACACTGAAACAAATAGGTATGCTAAAAACAAACAAAAACCAAAATTTTTATGACTCGACACCTTACAATATTGGTATTCTTAGACAAGTAATTGCATTGATAAGACAAAAACAAAATACTTAGGGGAAATACTCAGTTTCGGCTACACTGTGACACTTCAAAGTTAAGATATTTAAAAAAAAAACATGTTTTGTTCAATTCGTTTCGGGTTTTTTTAAACAAATAATTGTCACAAATTTGTGTCTCGATAAAACAGAGCTTAGTACATTTTTTTTATTTCAAAAAATTATTGAGCAAATAAAAAGAATTTAGAAATCTTAGATAATTTAAAATTTTATATTCATTATTTTTTTTCTTAAATGACCTCGTTATTTATTATGTTGATTTTATATGATTTAAATACAAATTCTAAATGTTTGATAGTTTAAATCATACTTGAGATTTCAAGACTAAAGTAAAGCAGAAATAGAACAACAAATGTGAGCATGTGAAATGGGAGAAAAACTGAGAAATTGACACTTCAAATCTCATCGCACCTGGGGTGCAGTGCGCTAATGCGCGCTTGCACGAGGTATCACAAAGATTTCTGATGAAGCCTTTAGCACAGCCGAAATTGCAATAAAATCAGCTAGTGATTTTTTCCTTTTCATATTGAAAAAACTTTGTTGTTGTTGCTGTTTCTATGGAAAGATTCGTTAGAACAATTAATTGTTCTAACTTTGACCTTAAGCTCAATAAACGATTTTAAGCTATCAAACAACTAGAATTTGTATTTAAAATCAAGTTTGATTTAAACTATCAAACATTTAGAATTTGTATTGAAATCATATAAAATCAACATAATTTGATATACATTTCAGTGGTTTTAAAATATGGTATTATCAAATGAAAAATTTTAGAAATTGACGAATTTAGATGAAAAAAATCCTATATAATTAAGAGCCATTTTTATAATCTACTATATTTTTATAGAGTCTATATAACCAGGAACTGCGAATAACTTTTCCTACTTCATCCTACAAATATATATTAAAAAAAATGCTTAAAATGTAATTTACATACAAAATCAAGTAAAAAATTAATAAAGGTCCAAGGGAGGTACTCCTAGTGCTCAACTGATTTCGACCATTTTTAGTACAAAATTATTACATTTTTTGACCACCATTCTGACAAAATTTTGTTAAGATCGGTCAAACTTTGTTCTTACCTCTTATACAAAATCAAGCAAAAAATTAATATAGGTCCAATAGAGGTACTCCTAGGGTCTACCCGATTTCGACTTTTTCCAGTACACATCTAATACTTTATTTGGCTACCCTTCTAACAAATTTTTGTTAAGATCGGCCAACCTTTGTATGTACCTCTCATACAAAACCAAGTAAAAATTGAATATAGGTCCAAGGGAGGTACCACTAGGGTCTTACCGACTCCGACCATTTTTAAATTTTTTTTAAATTGGCTTAAGCTTACCAAACATACAAAATTGCAAAAGGGCAAACCATTTTGTCATAAAAGGGTCTTTTATATACCTTCAAATACTGAAAATCTTTTTTAAAATAAGCCGCAAGGAAGCATTTGGGGTCATTTTTTATTTTAGTTTAGGGTTATATTACAATTTATATATTAGGGTTATATTTCCCATTTTGCGGTCATTTTTCCTGGGACAATTTTGCGCAGAGCCATTTATTTTGTCATAAGAAAAAAAATACATTTTGTTGTCCAAATTTTTCCAAAAATCAAATTTTTCTCACTTTAAAAATTAATGTTGATAAACGCTTTAAAAGAACCATTTTTGATTTATGCCTTTCTTGTTGGGAAAATTATTTATTTTCGCTATTTTTTATTAGTATATCAATTTGATCAATGCTGTGTATAAAAAGATTAAAAAGTTAGATATCGAATCTTGGAAAGTTTATACACACTACAAAAAAAAATTCTATATATTTTCAAATTGATAACACAAACACAAGGTTTTTTAAAAATAACTTACAACGCATTGGCAAAATAGCGGCAAATACAACATTTGTATGAGTATTACAAAAAATTTTACAAATTGATTTAAATATAAATTAACCCAATTTTCGATAATTTTGCAAAATGTTAATTTTTTTCAGTATTCAATTTTTAGTTTAGTTAAGCAGTACAGATCAAAATTATTTTAAATGAAATATTGTTTTAACTGTGATACTGAGTTTTATACATATAGGTAGTATTTGTACAAATTTTCGTAAGGATTTTTATGATTCCAATAAATAAACAAATATTTTTGATCACTTTCAAATAAAAAAATCCAGACTTCGAAAGTCACATGAAGAGTGCATTCATTCGCAATATGGGCAATATTTTTTGAACAAAAAAATTTTCATCTTTTAGAGCTTATTACCTACATTCAACAGGAAACAAATGATTTTGTTATAAAGCTGGGTTAATTTTTAATTTCTAACACTTTGAAACACATTTACAACGTATAAAAATCTTCTCGCCTAAGTTGAAATGGAAATTATGAGACAAACTCTTTACTTTTACTATTGTATTAATTATAGGTTTTATTGTTATTAATGGCGTTATAAATGTTGCTGCAATGGCATAAGTTGCTGCTGCTATTTTGATTGTTGCTTATAAGTCTATTGTTTTTAACTCTTTTGTAGTATAGTTTAACATTGTTTTTGGTGCTTTTGCGCTAAAACGAACTGCTATAAAAGTGGTGCTAGTCCCATTGATTAATATCATAAACCAGTCAGATCTTCAGCTACGCAGTCATAGCTGCAGTCTGTCGTTTCGGTTTGGTTGTTAGTGTGAGTTGAAAGCGTTTTCTTTTGGGTGAAAACGTTGTTTAAAAAACGTGAGTTCGTTTCTTAAGTCTTTCGTTTTAACTTGAATATTTGCGGTGCAGTGAGCAAGGTGAATTTGTGGATTATTTTGAATACCCTTGAAAGGACTTAACGACGTTCAAAATGAAGTTGCTGGTACGTATTGCGGTAAAACTAAGACAAAGTGAAAAAAGTGCAAAAATTTATTGATTCAAAAGTTTGGAATTTTGTTATGAAAAAATTGTTCATTGAAAGAACTTAAAGAAAATCAAAAGTATTGGAGAAAGTGTAGAGATTTGATACGAAATATTTTTCCAATATAAATATATGTATTTTGAAAAAAATATTATCAAAAATGATTATTTAAAAATATTATATTAAATTTTTTATAAATTTTTTACAATTTTCATATTTTTTTCATTCATAAAAACAAAATTTTAAGAATTCATTAAAAATAAATGATAAATTTTAGTGAAGAGAATTGAATGAAAAGTGATAAAATAATACATGTGCAGACTTAAAAATAATTTAATAAAAGAGGTTCATCAAGTTTGACACCCGGCAGAAGCGAAGCATCTTCGCAGGGTCATAAATTTAAAAATTTTATTAGTTTTTAGAAAACATTATTTGATGGTCTGACAGATGGACAAATACCTTCTTACTAAAGTACACAATACAAGTTAAAGAACCATTTACATGCCTTGAAAAGTTCATTTTAATTAACTTGAGGACATAATATTACTGAGTCACTAAATAAAAATTTAACAAAATTGAAAATAAAAACAACTACAATAACAAAACTCCTTTGTGGCATAAAAACGTATTAAAAATGTGATGGAATTCCTGTGATTTTAAATTTTAATTGAGAGCACCATATTTCCACTTAGAGTAGTACTTTTACAGTAAAAGATCCGAAAATATTTATTTACAATCATTGCTTTATAACTGCCAAATGAATATCCAAGGCCAGTTAACATAGCTTTGTAGTTTGTTATTAACAAAGTATTACATTTTCTATTATTATAGCTATATCAGCAACCCTGTAAACCTTTTTAATGAGGCTAAGAGAATTGAAGACCTGACTCTTGATCTAGAAGTCGCAGCTTCGAATCGCAATAACGTTTTTTTTTTTACAAGCTACACAAAAGCAAGTCGTTTTTTCTGCTAATTTTTCCGACTTTAATACAAGCATATCAACACTATACAAGTAAGAAGGTTCGCTTTAAAAATAGACCAAAAACGCTCATAAAAAATTTGAATGCGCAATTTTAAAGCATTGTGGAATCTATTTTAAGTTTTTAGTTTTAAAAACATAAAATTTAAAAACACTAAAAAACAGAAATTATTAAATTGAACACAATTTAACATCAATATTCTGGCAAAGTATCAATTCTTACCCAGTATTTTAAATATTTCTATGTGTTTGTTGTAATTTTTACATTTCAAAACAAAATTTGAAGCTCAAAAAACAAAATTTTTTAATGAAATTGTGACTATCTGATTATTTGATTATTTGATCCCAAAATTTATTATTTTTGAGCTTCAAATTTTGTTTTGAAACCAAAAAATTACAGCAAACACATAGACATAACAAAAATACTGGGTAACAATTGACACTTTGCCAAAATAAGGCTGAAAATTTACAAAAGTTTAAAATTAAAAAAAAAATAAAAAAGCAATTTTTATACAAAAGAGGAGATATTCAAATATTTTGTGAAAATTCAAATAAACTTAGTGGAAAAGTTTGTTTGTTCATTTTGAAACATTTAATAAGGAAAAAAAAAGTTCTTTAAGGCACTTACCGTCTTCTGCAAGTAATTTCTTGAACTATTGGAAAGATTGTTAAGAATTTTTACAGAATTTGTCTAAATTCGTATAGTTTTTCTTTCTTAAGGCTATTTGCTGATAGTTATACCACAAAAAATCTTATTTTTATTTTCTTTTTCGCCACTTTTGATATCTAAGATAGTTGATTTTCTGAAAATTGCGAATGAAATTATGTAAAATCATACAGTTTTTTAGGTAGCTAAGCAAAGGCAAAAAAACAATTCTGAGTTATTTACTTAAATTAATTTTACGACATTACCAACCGTTTAAAAAAACATCATTTAGAAGACCCCAAAAGTGACAATCAAATTTATTTTTGTATTTTCCATTCATATAAAAAAATAGCAAAATACTGTGATTTTTTTAATTCTGAAAGCATTCAAAAACAAAAACGTTTAATTCAAGTTATTTTTTCTCCTTTATTTCTCTTTGGCCCTTCTTCACAGCGTTCAGCAGCTCTCCTGGCTCTAGTGATGCTCATCGTGGCCACGAGCCCCACCCGCGCCGAGGAAAAAAAGCAACAAGCAGCGGAGAAAAAGTCCGCTGAACCTGACGCCAAAGCCAAGGCCGATGAGTCAAAATCTTCTGACGATTCGGATACAACAAAACCCAAACGTGGACTTCATTACCAGGAAAGTTATCATCACCACCATGAACATTACCCAGTGCACGAGGAGAAAACATTGACGATCGTTAAGAAGGTGCCTCAACCCTATCCAGTGGAGAAAATTGTTCACGTGCCCATAGAGAAAATTGTCCATTACCCAGTGCATGTCAAGGTGCCCAAACCCTATGCAGTGATAAAGCATGTGCCGTATGAAGTCAAGGAAATTGTCAAGGTGCCGCATGAAGTGCCAAAACCTTACCCGGTCGAAAAGAAAATACCTTATCCCGTGCATGTACCTTACGATCGTCCAGTGCCAGTTAAGGTCTATGTACCAGCTCCATATCCAGTCGAGAAGAAAGTACATGTGCCCGTCAAGGTTAATGTACCAGCTCCATACCCAGTCGAAAAGAAGGTGCCGTACCCAGTACATGTCAAGGTTCATGTTGACAAGCCCTATCCAGTAGAGAAAATCGAACACTACCCAGTGAAGGTGCCTTATGATAAACCAGTGCCCTATCATGTTGACAAACCTGTACCCTACCACGTTGAGAAACCAGTCCCAGTGCCCGTCATCAAGAAGGTGCCCGTTCCCGTGCATGTACCCTATGATCGTCCAGTGCCTGTACATGTTGACAAACCACGGCCTTATGAGGTTAAGGTTCATGTACCTGCCCCCTATCCAGTTGTCAAGGAAGTGCCATACAAGGTTGAGAAACATGTACCATACCCAGTCAAGGTGTTGGTTGAGAAACACGTACCGGTTCACATCGAGAAACACATACCCGAATACCATGAGAAGCACATTAGCTACAAGGAGCCCGTTTTCATTCACAAGGAAATTCATGAACATCACGAACCTATTCACCATGAAGAACATTACGAAGAACATCATGGAGAGCACTACGAGCATCACGAGCCCATTGAACACCATGAGCCTATTGAACACCACGAGGAGTACCAACACGAGGAACACCAACACGAGGAACACCAACACGAGGAATACCAACACGAGGGATACCATCACGAGGAACAACATGAGTTTGAAGAACATCATGACTTTGATCATGACCACCATGATCATGGCTACTAACATGATGTGCCTTCTTTGTCTTTCTTTAGCTTTCTTCAAACACATTTAATTGAAATGATATTCAAATGAAAAACTGAGAAACAGTGTTAGTGGAAAAAAGTAATAACGGAACGTTTTGGCAACAGAATGATGAAAATTTCCAATTGAAACGCGCAAATTTAAGATATGACTAATTTTTTTAATAATTTTAACTTGTTACTGTTTTTTGTTTTGTTTTTTTTTTATAATTTAATGTATATTTAGCAATTTTTGTAAAACCAATTTAGTAGATTTTTTTAAGCCATAAGTAATATTGGTACACGGATCGTCTCCAAGGCCGCCAACTACTACCACCTAGACTACTCTGCCTCTTATGATTCGTCTAACAGCTTCGCTCTTCCAGCTCAGCCGACGCTCATAATGATGATAAATGTTAATGATATTGATGTAATGATGATCTTAGTTACTTTAAGATAAGGATTTTAGTTAACTTTTTTGTACAACTTATGATATAGTAATATTGAATCAGTTACTAAAATGATTTATTTACCGTTTAAGACTGTATTTATTAACTTGTCTGTTTAGCTTTTAGTAGTTTTTTGTGATGATGATGATGATGATGGTGATAATGATTTATGTGAAATATTTTTTTAGTATTCAAAGCCCTTGAATTTTATTTTGTACTTCCTTGCAATGTTATTGTTTTTTGTTACAACGAAAAAGTTATAAAAAAAGTTTCTTAAAGTCGTAGAAAATGCATTGAAATTAAAAGCAAATAAAAATGTTACCAAAAAATGTACAGATGTAACAATGAACTGATTTTTAAGTTAAATAAAAATAAAAAGTTCAAATTGAAACTTGAAAATAAATGTCTTTTATATAAAACGAACTTTCATAGAGATGGTAAATGTATGCAAGTTATGAGAATAGTTAGTTTAAAAAAATTCAAATATTATTTTTGTGTGGATTTGTATGAAGTAATTGAATTCATTTTAAGTTTTATAAAAATGAATTCTTTTGCTAAATGTAATTTTTGATATAGGTGAAGTAAGGCCTGAACTTTTTGATTTATAACTTGAAATTTTTATATGATGTGCTCTTTTTGTTATATGATAAACTACACCGTAAATTCACAGTCACCCTCGCAAAAAGATTCTCTGTTTCGATCATTCTCGAATATAGATATCCCCATAGAAATAAAAAAAAAACCAATGTTGTTCTACTCACACACACTATACGTGTATAGAAGAATTTTTCGTCAATTGAGGAAGCACGAATAGGGCTGAATTGAATTGGTCCGAGGCTTATTAACCAAAACTGCTTAACTATACTATTTTTAGGAATATAAGCAGAGCTGTGCAGTTTTGGTTTATAAGCTTCGAACCAATTCAAAATGAAACACACTGATGCGTATAATAATAACTTTTTGTATTTGTGTTAAATGTTAATTCAGAAAATTGTTTAACAACATTTCATTGCAATTTTTTAAAATTTGGATTTTTACGATTTTTTATTACAACAAGAATGAAAATAGAATTTTTAGAAAAGTACAATATCACAACTTTGGTAATTTCATCCGATTTTTCTCATCGATGACACGTTGTATAGGTGTTTGAATCTACTATTGATTAAAAGTATAGAAATATTTAATTAATTTCCAGAATTTTAATACACATTTTAATGACTAAACACCTTATTTTCGCCCTTATTTTCGCCCTAATGTAATGAGATTAAATCGCAATGAGACTTACGTTATCAGTGTCCGATTTGGATAAAATTTCTGAAGAGATTCTTATCGGCCAATGGAACATTTTTAGCCACCAAAGGAATCGCTGATTTTAGTTTGAAATTCTCAGTGCAATTCTGGGCTGTCCTAGTGGCACAACATATCGCACACCCTCTTCAAAAGAGTCAACTCAAAATGTTTACATATATACTTATTCGTGTAAGACTATTTGTAGTCATCATATACATCCGCTATTTTGATTGTGTACACATATTCTTAGTTTTTAATTAAAAAAAATCGTTTTGTCTCTTTGTTTTTTGTATGGAGTTATTTGAAGAAAAAAATTGTTTTTTGCTCTTCCTGAAAATCAAATTTTTTGAGTTGTAGCTCTTTTGAAGAGAGTGTGCTCTTTATGTATAGAAAATAAAATTTTTTTATAAACGCCATAAGCGGAGGATGCAAAATAGAAAGCAATAAGGGAAAAATAAATAACTAATTTTTTCTCGCACTGATCTGATCTGACCTGCTCGCATTCACTCTGCACGGCTTATTTGCTGAGCAGGTACCTGCCTGCGCCTGCCTGCCTGCCCGCATCAGCGTTTACTCTGTCCGGAGACTTACACTTGCACAAAAAATAGAGAAATCTAAGCTGCTTCATGCGCTTTATTAGCTTTTGGCTGATGTCACAGCGTGTTATAGAGATATTTAAATTGTTTTAATTTATTAATGAATAAAAGTTAGAATCAGAGTAACTTAACATAAATTAATGTTTGACTACAACCATATCATGTTTTCTCTAACTAAAATGTGTGTTCTAATCAAAATACTTGTCATACTTATCAATATATCAATACTTATCATATTATCATAGAACGAATTATGGTAGCAATGAACCAATATCTAAATGCCTATCTCGATGTAATATAGTTGCTAAACATGTTGATTTTAGTTCCAACAGAACGATTTTTATGAAAAATTTATTCGAATATTATATAAGGAATTAGGTTAAGTGATATCTGTTAGGGCTGGGCCCAGTAGATATATATGAATAAATAAATAAGTAAATTAATACATTTTCGGGAAAGCATAATATAGTTACTACTTGTCAAATCAAATATAATATTATCCGAGAAAAACGATACTAAATATATTTTGGTTGCTTAAAACCAATAAATAATTTAACACAAACATTTTTTAATCACAGTGAAATATGTCTTGGAAATATGTCTCTAACTTAAAATAGTTTAAATATCGGTAAACATATGATTTTATTCTCAATTAACCTTTTGAACTTTATTGTTTGCCTGCAAGCAAATTATGTTTTCTCTAATTAATATACATATATTTAGTAAGCAACTGGTAAATTAAATGCTATTCATAATAAGATTATATTCCGAAGCAAACAAGTAATAAAAACCTAAAAATGTTTTTAGTCTATTTATAATTACAATATTTTTAAATGAAAATATATTTGACTTGAAATAAAATAACATGTGCTAAGGAGCCAACAACCACAATTAAATAATGTACAGATAATTATTTGTTTCCAAGAAACATGCAGAAACATATCAAATATTCCTGCATATTATGTTTGGGAAGGCCTTTTATTTTTTAGCGTGCAGATATATGTTAAATAATTAAAATTATAGTTCGTAGGTTTCCCGCCATTTTTGTGAGTAAGAACTTCTGTCAAAGCACAAGCTCTGCTTCATGAGCTCATTCATTCTTTAGGGTGGAAAACATTGGGGTCATAATGTTTTTTTTTTGTATAAGGATAAGCTTTAATACTCAGTTACTTATTTTATATAGATTTCCTCGAATACTTGATATGAAATGCAAATGGATTAATGCCCTAAGGTTGAAAGCTGATCTTGTTAACAGGAAATCAGTTTTGTGCTCAAATCATTTTTATGAAAATGATTATATTGGCTGCTCAAAGTCAAGCCAGATATTATTTCCGTCAGCGGTACCATTCCTTGATGCTGTCGATAATACGCTATAAGTATCTAAAAGACATAAATCTCCCATCATTTAAAATTATTGTATGAAATGTTTATAAAAACTTTCTATAGAGACAACCCTACGTTAGCTACCTGCAGTTGTCAGTTTCATGAAGCTGAAGAAAATAAGGAAAATTTAAAAATCTGTAGAAGATGTCTGTATGATAGCTAAAAAAGAACTTCGTATACAAAAGAAGCTGTTACACAAAAACAAATCTTTTTGTATCAAATGTATTACAATAGAATTTTATTAAACACACAAAACTTTCACCCTTTTTCGCAAGGCTTTATGGAAAAGGAAATATAAAGTCGTCAGAACACTATAATATTGTAGTTAATAGACATTTTATTACAACTAGATACTTTTATACAACAAAAAAAAAAAACTAATGAAAAGCTCACAGTTTGGCAAAAACTACACAAAACTATGAATTTCAAAGGAGTTTAATTTGTTATGTATATTAGTTTTTAAAACGGTTTAGCTCAGTGGCGGTTATCATGATAGCCAAAATATTTTTGGAATCGTCATAAAATAGATCAAGGTTCATTTTTAGTAAGTGACATCGACACCTTTTTTTCTATGGAGGTTGAGGACCCTCCGAGGCTGGTTCGATTTTCATTGGGAAATTTGATAATGTGACGGGACCCAAACCCTGTGCACATTCCAGGATTAAGGTCTATGAGAGACCTCTCAAGTTTTAAGTCTAGAGAAAGACAAAAACACTGATTGGACCTTATCAGTGTGGCTTTCGACCTGGTAAATCCACCATAGACCAGATTTTTACACTGCGCCAAATCCTGGAGAAAACCAACGAAAAGCAAATCGACACGCATCATCTCTTTGTCGATTATAAAGCTGCGTTCGATAGCCCGAGGCGGGATTGCCTATACGCAACAATGTCTGAGTTCGGTATACCTGCAAAGTTGATAAGACTCTGCAGGATGACGTTGAGCAATACTTGCAGCTCCGTCAAGGTAGGAAATGACCTCTCCGAAACCTTCCATACTGAACGAGGTTTCAGACAAGGCGACCCGCTATCTTGCGATCTCTTCAACATCATCATGGAGGGGATCCTACGAAAGGCCGGTGTGCATCGCAATGGCACCATTTTTTACAAAGGTGTTCAGCTCCTTGCGTATGCTGATGATATTGATATCATCGGTAGAACCAAGAGAGATGTCACTGCTGCTTTCACCGCTATCGAAAAAGAATCAGCCAAGGTGGGTTTGACGGTAAACGAGGGTAAAACGAAGTATATGCTGCCTGCTGGCAGGGGAGCGGGGCGGCAAGGCTCTCACGTTTCAACAGGCAACTATAACTTTGAAGTGGTCAAGGAATTTACCTACCTTGGCACCGCCATTAACAGCAATAATGATGTCAGCCTGGAGATAAAGCGAAGAATAACAATTGCTAATAGGTGCTACTACGGGCTTAGTAAGCAATTACGTTGCAGAGCCCTCTCTCGATCGACAAAACTGACACTCTACAAGACGCTCATTATACCTGTGCTTCTTAATGGCGCTGAGGCATGGGTTGTCTCGCAAGCAGACGCAGCCGCTCTTGGGGTGTTTGAGAGAAAAGTTCTTCGCAAAATCTTCGGCCCTATTCGAGTTGGCGACGACTATCGCATACGAATGAACCACGAGCTGTATGAGCTATACGACGACATTGAAGTAGTTCAGCGTATCGCAATCCAGCGATTACGCTGGCTAGGTCATGTCCATCGTATGAATGACGATGCTCCAGCGAAAAAGGTGTTCGAGGCGAAGGCCGAAGGCCGACGACGAAGAGGGAGACCATGCCTCCGAAGGATTGACCAGGTCGAGGAAGCCCTAACCGCGCTTGGTGAAACTAATTGGAGAAGGCGCGCGCGAAGCAGAGGCGCCTGGCGAGAGCTGATGATGGCCACCTAAGTAAGTAAGTAAGGTTGAGGACCCTAAATAAACATACATCTAAAAAAAAAACCATTACGCTTTTTTTTACTAAATAACCGTATGCGGCCCTGTTTTAGTGTTTGTGTCAACTTCAGTTTGTTTGTAAAATACTTAAATTCGGTTCAACTACACCGCTTCCTTATATTTCACTTCTATGGATATCCCTCTGTGGCCACAGAGGTGCATATCGGGCAGGCCAAAAATTTAAAATGTCTCTCTCTCTCTCTCTCCCAGTGTTGCCATATTTTTATGAATAAAAAATTAATTTGTTGATTCAAGATATGTCAAAATACGTTACTTTCAAATATTTTCAAAAAACAAAGAAAAAGAAATGCATATTTTTAAAAACATTTATTAATGCATAGTAATAAAAAACCATGGATATTATATTGATAATAGTATTTCATATAAAACAAAACAAAACAACAATAAGTTCAACTTATTCAGTAACTTGCACTTTGTACTCTTCGTTCGAATTGAATAATGAGGGATTTAATTGGGTTTTTTAGACTTTTATGGGACCTGAATACGATTAAATCATTATTTTTTGACGTAGAATTACGTCTTACGGTTTTATGGGTGTTATTTTAACAAATTTTTCAATCACATGTAACGTTTTTAGTAGACACCTTAGGGTATAGATACCTACACCCATCGTACATAGATAAAATGTATGCAAAAATATCAGTTAAAGGGCGAATAAAACAATATTTAACTTTGGATTTTAACATTTCTTCAATAAAGTTCCAAAATAGCAAAATATAAAAAGAAAAATTTTAAGTTTTGTATGAGAAATATCAAGCAATGCTTCAGTAGCTAATTATTTTGTTGTTGGTTTGGTGCATGTTGAAGTCACGAACGCCACATCATTTCATTTGTTGAAGCAAATCGTATTACATATATGGGACATTCTTTGTCAAATCGGTAAACGACCACGGCCAAAAAAATAATTTTTTTTTAAATTTTCTTCAATTATTATTATTAATGGAAAAGTAAAAAATATTTATAATAATTTTAATTAATTGTTTAGAACTTCTTTTTTCAAAAAAACACTAAACTAACGCTGGCCTTCTTCAGTCTTGAGTTTTTCTTTGTTTTTATTTTTTACTGGTTTTAGACTTCACAAATACTATACAAAAGACAAAGTTTAAGGTCATCGAAAGCTTATAATGATTAAAAACTGTGGAAATTTTGAAAATTAATTCTGAAAATATGTCCTCACCTATTTTCAATTTTAGAAATTCAGTGTCCTTATATATATTTTTACTATATGTAAATAAATTTCATTCTTGGTTCTACAGAATTTTCAAAGCTATGAATTTTTTATGCAAAGTTAATTATTACACGGAGCGCTTTTTTGTACACTTTTTTCCCTGTATTTGATTATTTCATCGTTCTTTAGCAAACATGAAAAATCGTTTGAAATTATATCAAAAAGTCTTACAAGCCACATATTTCTGGCCCGCTTTCAACACTTCAAAGCAATTAAAATTACTCATACGATATGATTATCTAATTTTTTCGATGTTAACTTATGCTGACTTTAAGCTAGACTTTTTGTAAGACCCACTCGGTCCATTTGTTCTGCAAAGTTTTGTACATTAAAAGCTTATAATATTCTGCATCTCATTAACTAATATTATTAATTTAAATTGGTTAAAGATTGAAGGAAATGCGAAATTTGAAACATCTAAACCATTCTAAAACTCATACAATAATATGGGCTCTTATTGTTTACCTTAGCCAACAAGAATTAACATTTTTATATTTGTATGAGCTTCAAAAAAGTTACAATGCTAAGAAGCCAATAAAACAGATAATTTTTGACCGATTTAAATGAAAAAAAGTTTCCATGATAAATATAAGCATTGGGTTTTCAATTTTTACCTATTTTAATTTTTTTTACCAAAAATTTGTTGAAGAAAAAAGAAAAGAAAAGCACAAAACAAAGAAAAATTTGCAATGTCAGTATGTGAAAACAATGTTTCAGAACATGAAAATATAAGTGCAACTTCAAAGGTATTTTCACAATGTTGTGTTTCACGTGTTTTTAAATAAGAAACAAGTTTTCGTGTGTAAAATACGTCATTTTGGTTTTAAAATCGTCAAACGTCATTGGGGTTCAAAATACGACAAAAAGACGCATTTAACGTCATTCTGGCAACGCTGCTCTCTCATAGGACATGCGTTTTAGCAACCTTTATATTGCATGACAATTATGTCTATGTATTATTGTAACCGTCGTTCAAAGGAAACACTGAAAGCTTACTCTAGGCCATATTTGCACCCATGTGGCCTAGACGTCGTAAAACAAATTTGGGATTTTTTTAAGTGCAACGATAACCAAATATTCTGCAATTATTGTCGTTTAAAAAGCAAGTTTTTAAATTTTGTAAGGCAAAATGTGAATTATATATTTGACTGGGTTCCACGTAGCATAAATAGGGAAATGTATTGATTTATATTCTATTGTGTTTTTGAAATTAATTTTAAGATGTCCGACCGTTGCAATTTACATTGAGCTCGACTCATTACACCTGCCCTGCTGCTCGAAGACAAAGAACGTAATTTAGACAACTAGTGATCGGGTGAACGAACGATCAGCCAAAAAAGTGAAAACCATATTTGCTCCCGTATGGCCTCCACAGAGGGCTTTATTTGCGTGTAAGAAATCAATAGGAATTAATTGATCGAATTGTTTTACTTAAATGGATTTTATCTTCCTAGAATTTAAGAATGTGGAAAAACACATTTTTTAAAATGTTTTTGATTATCTTTCCATCTTTCTGGCCGGATTTTCGACTTTCATTTCCTATTTTTCAAATTTTTTTTTTTTCACAAACAAAAATTTATGATTTTCGGTTTTGTTTTGTTTTGAGCTAATTAAAACTCTCGCAACACAAACGCGTGAAAATAAAACGATTGCGCAATGTGTGGCATCGATTAGATGATTTCTTAAATATTTACCCCTTTAATTAAATATTTAAAAAAAAAAATTCGAATGGAAAATACCCCTATAAAGTGATGTAGCACAAAAATGATATGGTAAGGTTTTATTCACAAAAATCGGCCCGGTACTTTTGAAGTTAACTGGTAAAAGAAGATATACACTTAAATTTTATGAAATGGTATAGATATAGACAAAGATGATGAAATATTATAATTATATTTTTATTTCACATATGATACATGAAACAAAGAGGATAGTGAAAGGCACTTTTAGTATAAATGCCATTTCTCTTTCATAAGGTGCCTATTTAAACCGCAGCTTCTAATGTAAAATTGTCGAATAAGATTTATACTATCTTTCTACGATTAATTAAAAGTTACAGTTTTCATAAACAACTTAAACTACATTTTTTCGTTGATAACTTGATTTTTTTTTCTTTTATTGGGATCTCAAATATAAAAGAAACTCCTTAAAACGAATTAAAATAAAAAATAAGATAATTTTTTGAACCTCTAACTGGTAAACTGGGTCCCTGGGACCGTAATAAAAAACAAAAGCGTATTTTTCTCCTATTATTCAATTCAAAATTCAATTCAATTCAATTCAATTGAATTCTTCAAAAAAATTTCGCAAAATTCTTTCTAAGTAAGAAAAACTCAACTTTATTTAAAACATTCTGAAAACAAACAACATGAATTTTTAATTAAATATGGGTTTTTTTAGCATTTATAGTTGGCGTGGTCCCTGGAACTATTAGTTTCATTTATTTAAATGTAACAGCTATGGGTTAGCCGAAGATAATTCTTTGAAGAGATTTTTCCTTTTCCCACAATGCGACACAAAAATCGAAAAATTATATTTTAAATAATAAACATGCTATTGCAGAAAACAAAAACAAATGTTTACATTCATTTCAAAATCCATTTTTTAAATGGAAAAACGTTCTTATTCAAAAACGTCAAAAAACCTAAAATACTTCACAAATACAAAACTACATTGTAGAATAGGCACTACTTTAGGAAGCAGAAACTTAGGAAACGTGAAGTAGAAACTATCAATTATGCTTCAAATTGTCTGATTTGGTATAAATATGTCAAAGAACTGAATAATTTAGATGAACAACTTAACACTTTTTTTGTTAAACAAATTGGTAAGACTAGACTCAAAACCAAAACTTAAAAATAGATATTTTTTAAAAATACTGATTAAAAAATATTATTGTAACTAATTATAATCTGATAAATAACGACGTTAAAATAAACTTAGTAAAAAGATCAGATTTTGATAATAATATTTATGTCCTGCCCTCATCGTTTCGTAAGAGTTCGAAAATTTTTATTTCTATAAATATATGTATACAGGAAATATAAAACTGCTGCTTAAGCAATTGTCTTAATATACGATTTAATTTAATATTAATACTACAAGAGTAATTATAACAAAACTGGACAGTAAATAGTTATTCCTGTAGTGTAACTCAATTATTCGTAGCTTATGAATATTATTTTTAATTACTCTATTTCGACTTACTTCACACCGAAACACTACAAGCAAAATAAAAGCACATTTAACAAAATTATAAATTATAAGTATTGGTAGCAATTAATTTTAACGATACCTTAAAATAATTTGCATACCAAATCATTTATGTAGGCCATAAAATGTCGGTTAGCAGAAAATATCGGTTAGTAAAACGTGTGCTATAAACCCAAAGAGAGATCACAGAAAAATGAAAGCAAAAGTGGAAACATTATCTGCAACACCAACAACAGATGCAACCATAGGCGTGTCAATTGTCGTGAATCAAAAGAGGAAGAAGGAAAGAAAAATTGCACAAAAGCTTTTGTGTTTCTGCTCCATACATTTAATAGCAATTGTTTAAATTTTCTTTTAATAGAAATGCAGAGATAAAAAAAAATGAGAAAAATATTTTATCTCAAATAACAACAACTATTTTGACTTGTCTATCTTAAGCAATATCAGCAATAAATAACACCAACACTACGGCAACCGAAGCAACATCCAAAAATACTAGTTTGCATATTGAGTGCATATATTTTATTCAAAATTACCCCTAATCAGCTTCGCTTCCCACCCCATATTACACCAAAAAAAAAAAAAAAAAAAAAAAAAATAAAAACTATCACAATAGTGAATTTTACTCTCAAAGATTGTGCTGTGCATGAATTGAAAACAAACTTTGAGCAGCAGCAAGACTGCATGTCTTCATGTTGCATAGATTACGTACACAAGATATCGAGTTTTGCTCTGTTGGATTATTTTTAGCTATGCATTAACAGGAAGAGTTTGCTCTGGTGACACAGTGATGCATTACTGTTTATTTAGCTTTAATTAATTCTTCTTCAGATATTTATTGCGCAAATCTTGCTTAGCATTAACATAACTTTATGAAAGTGAAATTGTTATGTTCGTAATATATAATTTTTGGCAGATTTCCTCATTCATTTCTAGTTTTAAAGTATTTCCTATTTAACTGCCAAAACCAATCTCAAAAACATTCCCCCCTTCTCCTTGCCAAAGAACTGATCACACGTAAATGTAAAACGCCAACTTTTTTTTGAGGTATTTTTCGATTTTTTTAAGTTATGAAATGACAAAATATGTCCCCAGTTATGATCCTATAACTCCAAAAATATTAATTTATATAACAAATTTCGAACATATTTACAAGTGAAACATTTATTTAATTTCATTTAAGCTATCATTTGTACTGATCAAACGATTTTCGTAGAAGTTTTCTGAATACTACATTTGCGAAAGAGTTTAAAAATACCTTTTTTTTTGCGAATATTTTAACGATGTTATACATTCCGAAAATGTAGAAATATATTTTTGGTTCTGAAGTGGTTAAAGCAGTTCGCAAAAATAACAACTAGAAAAACTACAATTCGAATAGGTGACTTTTACATGAGCTTACCTTGTAATTGTATTAGAGAGAAAAATTATAACATAATTAAAGAGAACGTCCAGTAAAAAAAAAAGAAAGTCAACATTTAAATTTTTTCTTCAAACCATTAGTCAAATAACGATAGAACAACATAGAAAAATAAAAAATTTTTAATTTTTTTTTATATATTTTTAAATATCAAAATAAAAGAGAACCGCACCTGACTAAACAAAGAGCTGTTGTAATACACAACGTTGTATTCTGCACAAAAATACATACATAACTATATACACGGTTAGAAATCTTGGAATATATTCAAATACAAGAAAAGTATTACAGAGATTTTCAATTAAATAAGTATTAAATTGAATGCTTCGCAATTGATTACAAAATTATTCAAATCATTTTGTTTCATTTATACACACAAAGAAACAGTCAAACTGCTCTCAAAATAAATCGAGCAACATAGCTATTTTTTGTGAAGGGGTCAACACGGAAGTCAACACCCCAATAAGATATAAAATTTTTATCAAAGATAGTAATGAAAAATATTAATATTTTTTCTGTACAAGCGTTGTTTTTTGATCTTAAATTATGTCTTTTACAAAACCAAGATTTTATAAAAAAATTAGGACATTTTTAAATCGAATAACCCTATTAAAAATTTTTACTACGTTTTTTTCAGTCAGTTTGACTCTCTTTTTCTCTTGCACTCCTGACGTCACATGCACGTGCTCACAAAAAGAGAGCGGACATGCGACAGGCGGAATCTTGAATATATAATTCTTGATGGTGAGTATTGTATTTCATTTTTAAGATATGCTGTATTATATTTTAATAAAATTTTGTATTATATTTTTATGCAAATCAAATTTTACAACGATATTTTATACCTTTTGGAATTAATTTGACGCTATGGTTAGTATTATTATTGGTTTTTAATACAAATTCAGTATTAAAAATTAATACGAACTGTGCATTCAATGTCAAAACATATTTTTATTAAAAATCAATTTTCATATTTGGCCGGTACATAATTTTAATACAATTTTGGTGTGGTCATATATGTAAGCCAAAAAGTATTAAAGTTTATTCCAAGATTTCTTACTATGTACTATATATTTGCATGTTGCCGAAACATATTTCGTACCGATTCAAAATATCTTCGCCGTAGACAAATTCTCTAAAAGCAAATCAATTCTTTATTTGGTCGCAAAAACTTATGGAAAGTTTGAAATATTTTTTTATTGCAATGACAGCTTTATCTGACATTCCTTTTTTTAGTTTCAACGCTAAGTGCTCAGTATACAGATGTAATGTCAAAAAAAAGTCAAAATATCTCTTCCTTACATTTTCTCAACATTTGATAGAAAATTTAAAAAATATTTCATTTCTTCAATTTCAATAAAATCCAAATCCGCTGTTGTTTTGAATTTGCTGCTTGTTTCACTGTTTGTATATTCCCGTCTGTTTAAAATAAATTCTTTCTTCGGTAACTCACGAGCGACATTTAATACAGAAATTAATAAATTGCTCGAGAGCGCGATCTACGAACGTTTTAAAATAAGCTCGTTGTCTCTAGCGGGAGCTGCGCAGACTTTTTAGTTTGTGGCAATCGCCAGAAAATTAAGAAACGGCTTGGGATCGCGAGTGCAAGCTTAAGATAATTCATTAAGAACCTAAGGCTCTTGAGCGAGAGCATCAGAAAAAATAAATAGCACCAGCTCCCGAACCAAGTGCCCGGAGCTGTAAAAAAAGGCCTAAGCGGGCGAGCATATCCGTTCCCTGATATTTCCACATTTATTTCAATATATTGGAAAATATTATAAATTGGATTTAATGATAGTAAATGAAAAAACGATATATTAAACTCAAAAGAATAAGCGCTAACAGATATTATCAAAATATTTTACTTTTTAAACATACAGTGTGGTTCACAGCTTATTTCAACCAGCGCTTAACGAAAACCTTAAGCAGTTATAACAACTAAACTAAAAAAGATATCAAAATTATATACATGCAGATTGTTAGTCTTATGCTTTAACTTATCAAATAAGACTTTATTTATTTTTTACAATTGCTTTTAAACTTATAGTTTTTAATAATGATACCTATATTATTACAACCCCAGATATACACAACATCAAATGAAGTGACCTTCAAAACTACGACCTTCAACTATCAAAAAAAAAATAATAATAAAAATTCTGTTTATTTTTGAAAACAAAAAAAAAGAGTATTTTTTAGATGGGTTGTAAGTTAGGATGACAAAGTCAAAAAGAGGTTGTGCAGTGCAACTGAATCCTCATGATATACATATGATTTATCTTTGGTTATAGTTAATTAGCTTATGGTTGAGTTGCGTTCGTTATTTCGAAGAATGTTGAAGTGCGTCAGTCCATCTGTGTCAAATATATTAATTTGATAGTCAATTGTTTTATACCGCGACTTATAACTATGATATGATTCGTCGTGTGTTTTTTTTTTGTTCTGTTTTAATGTCCATCAAAGTGGTAGAATTGAATGCTTATTAAAAATTAAATAAAAATGAGCAAACAAACAAGTGTCAAAAAAAGAAATAATAAGTTACAAAAACATCAACAACACCAAATAACATCACTAACAAAAAAACCGATTCTGTAGAGAGCTGCCAGCTGCAGCAACAACATCGCAAAACAGCATTGGTGTCTTTTTTTGCTGACTACGCGAGGGGCTTTTCTATGTTCCTCGCGGTGTAAGTAAATTTTGTTATTTTCGTGTTTATCAGCTCTTCTATCCTCTCCCATTAGTAATGTCTGTAAGTAGGGTTGCACAGTGGGCTTAATTGTGCTGAAGCAAAGGCATGACACTTGCTTCAGTACTTTTGTTAATATTAACATGAAGCCTTTCAGAGTTGTATTTATAACAAGAATACTGATACCAAAAGACTTAGAATCGAGGCAGGGAATTGCTGTTACACAATTTTAAAACGCGAAAAGCTTCTGCACGAAACTCGCATTCGAGAACAGGCTCTTCTCTAAACCAAAGAGAGCAAAAAATATTGGTCATTTGTTAAAAGAGAAAAATTACAGACATTGTCATCGATTCTAATTCTTTAAGAATATGACCAAATCTTCACCGACTCGGCTGATAAAGCGTACTTATTGACTGAATTGCTTGCGCAAAATTGCACTCACTCGAACAGCAATCAGTCACTGCCCTTTTTTGATATCCTGCAGTGCAATAGATATACTTTCAAACGAGAGCAGATAAAAGTGTCCTCTCAACATAGTCTCAACATAAAAAAGTTTCTGGTCCTGACGGCATACCGCCAATTGTGCTTAAAATGTGTGCTTTTTCTCTGGCTTGGCCTTTGCGCAACCCATTAAACATCTCCTACAGAACAGGAGTAATTCCACCTTATTGGAAGGTCACAAATGTCCATCCAGTAAAATTGCGATATGCTCTACACTTTCCAAAGTTTTGGACTATCTTACAACTAACTGTTTTGTGATCGTCAATATGGTTTCCGTTGGGCCCGCTCTACTGATGACCTCATAGCGTTCTTAACCAAAAAATGGAACCAATGCGTTGCTCTGGATATCAAAGACGTCTGACCGAGTGCGTCATAAAACACTCGTGGCAAAAACAAATTTCATATGGTGTTGGTGGTAGTTTTGATCGATGGATCACGTGTTTCCTACCGCAGGGTTAGGTTCAATCGCCAACCTTGTTTCTGATTTTCACCAACACCTTGTCTCGTTGACTCATAACCCAATCCATTCGCTTGCGATTGACAAACGTTTGCGCATTTTTTGAATGAGTAGGAATGATTAATAAAAAATACTCATTAAAAAAACGCCCAAGCTCTATGGAGACTACGAGAAAGAGGCAATGTATGAATGACAAACTCCTTAAAGATCTACAAGAAATCTCCGAATGAGGTCTGGCTAATAGAGTATAATTAATTATAATCAAGAACTGTTTGTCTGTTAACCCACAACAGAATGGATTGTCCTTAGCTCCCCTCGTTATGTATGGCGTGGATCTTTTGAAAGCAGTCGCTCTTAATTTTCTGAACAAATTGATTCAATCTGATCTACGTTGGAATGATATCTTTGATGTGTCGAAAGAAGCGACCAAGTGCTTACGTTTTTTAAAGCAGTGTAAAAAATATTTCACTTCAGCCATATGAAGGGCTTATTGCAAGCACATGATAAGCCACATAAAAAATATTTTTAAATAATCGACTCTAAAATTTTGAAAAAAATTTATTTTTGTGTGAAGAAATGCAATTGAACACGGAAACTTTTAAAAATAAGTTTGAAAATTGATAAAAAATTGCTAAAATCTCTACAGTGGTTGTAGGCAATGCATTGAGTAATGTATTCAGCCTAAAAAATTGATTTTTTGGCTCATGTGGCTTATCACGTTATTGCAATAAGCCTTCATATATCAAGCCAAAAATGGAGTACAAATCGCACATTTTGGCAGGAGCCAAAAGATCTTATTTGGAGCTTCTGTACCGAATCCAACGTCTCGCGATATTTTTAATAGGGGATGAAAATATTTCATCCTCTCTCAACTCTCTTGGGCATTAGCTTTTTGGTCGCATGGTAAAGATGTGGAATAGTCGAGCTGAGAGCGTGTTTCGCGTCAGTTTTGAACTGTGTAAATTTGAAACAAATCTTCACAGACACTACTCCATTTCTCCACCCTCCAACTTACTATCATCCATCTTTCGTTTCAACACAATGTTCACACATTTAAAGGGGGGAGGGGGCATACCCAGAGCATTGGCTCAGTTGAAAAAAAAATTTTTTCTCTTTTTTCACTTGCTTTGGCTGACACCTTTTGTTACATTAAATTAAATACATTTTAAAAATATGCTTTAGTTAACAACTTTTACTTTACATAAAAAAGTTAAGTAAATAAAGTAAACTTTAATATAATTTCCGTTTGTTGTTTGTGTGCGATTGATGATTTGAGGAACTTTACAGTCAGCTGCTGACTGAGAGTATAAAATCTCAATGAAAGTCCTCAAAAGTAAGTAAGAATAAAATGCACATAATGTGTGCAATAATTTTTCAATTTAAAACTCATGTAATAAGGTTTAAAAAACTAATTATTTAAATCAAATATTACGTCTTAACGCATGCGCAATACATCAAAAAGAGCATTTTATATGAATTAATTAAACATTTTCCTTACTCTTATATAATCCATTTTAAAAGTAACAACTGGTAATTGACAAGTTTTTCTCGTTTTTTCTGAAGACTATTCAGCGGTTTTCCCTCATTTACACTGAAATGAGCAAACATTTTAAATTTACACCGATACATCAAAAAATCGCATAACTGGACAACCTGCATTTCGAACAACAACAACAACAACCTACAGCCCGCTCCAATTAACATTGCCCGAATACACAACAACATGTTGCCACAGTAAAGCTAGCGTGCATTCACTTTCTTTACGATTCAGTGGCAGAAACCATGTACGAAATCTAGAAAATGTAAGACAGCTAAAATAAACAATCTTAAAATTGACTTATAAAATAATAAATTTGTAATTTTTTTCATTTGACTTTATCCCAACATTTGACCAGCTGCAAGCCAAAGCCAAACGATGCCAAACCACGAATCTAAACCAGGCCAATTAAAGTCAGATACTCGTACAAGGTAATAAAGTGTGTCAATGTACGCCATGGAGCGCAGCATGTGTGAGCCACGCCAAAAGGTAACAATCAGGTACAACAACAAGCAACAGCAACAACAAATGTCATTGACTGTCATTATGACTTAATAATGTGCAGAGTATGTTATTATTTTGTTTTTGCCAACTTTTTACTACGTTTACTTTTGATTTTACTACGATTTGGCGTCATCGTCGCACAGTGTAATACTTTTATTTAAGTTGCGAACAAAATTATAAAGAGTTGTCGTAGAGCAATGAACTGTGGTATATTCTTTTTTCTTTCTTTTTTTTTTATAAAAAATTATGAAATTTTAGTTTAAAATGTTTGCTTAGGTCTCTATTTACAAACTGACATAAAAATCCTATTATTTCGGCTGGTGGCAGCATATCCCTTTGGACAGGCCATTTATGAAACTTTTACAGGTACGGTCCTATGGGATAGGAGAATTGCAAGGCCCATGGTAATGCACGTTAGGTCCGTTCGCCCCTGTCAATGACATCGATGTCATGCCCGTACCACTTGGGGTATATGAATTCTCATACCAAGTAGTAGGTCCAAGTTTCAACTATCTATATCTATAAAAGTCAATTTACAAACAAAAGTATTTTTCCTTAAAGTATTCCAAAAATATTTTGTTCGTTAAAAATATATAAATATTTCTTAGTATTAAATGCATTATTCTGTATCACGAAGCAGCACACCAACGACAAGCAAGACACGAGAAGCAATAATTTTTCTATACGAAATTCTATTGCTTCTCGTGTCTTGCTTGTCGTTGGTGTGCATTTTAGTTATACAGAATAAAGCAGTAAATTTATTATTTCACAAAAAGGTTACTTGTTTTGAAAACAAATACTAAAATCATTGAGACGTTATCAACACATTTAACAAATTAAACTCAATTATAAAATAATAAAGCTATTGGTGAATATCAGAGGTGTCCTTATTTTATTGCATTTCACAATTTCCCTTCCCGGAAACGATCACATGTTCTAATTAGGGCTTTATACGGAAAATACCTATTATGTACAATAAACAAATTTAAATATTTCTTATAGCTTAAAACCGATGGTAAATTCTGATATAACAGTATTATAACCTGTAAGTCTTTTGTAATGTTGAAGTGGTTTCACTTAAATTCACACAGTTTGCTTAACTGAACTTTTTACGTTTTCCAAATCATCCAGGACCCATTCTTTAATTTGTACCTGATTTAGCTCATTAGTGATGCAAAGATCATATTTAGTAGGGATGTGACGGATGCAGAGCTGCCTTTGAACGTCTTTGAACACCTTACTGACTTATAATAAACATAGATGGGCATTTTCCATTACCACTAACCACCTAATGGTAATGCACATTTATATTGCATAAATTATTTTAAAATAAATTAAGATAATTCAATTTAATTACATTTTTTAAAAGGAATTGAAATATCAAGAAATATTTTTCTCTTTTAAATAAACACACATTCAATATTATATAATATTTTTCAATATAATCAATTTAAAATTTTTCATTTAAATATTCGAAGTTAACCATGTGTAACTAATGTGAAACTGTTCAATAATATCATTGCCTACTTTTAGTAAATAACGAGTAAATAAAAATTTTAAACTCAGCTAGATTATCATCAAAAGAAGGGTCCAACGAAGGCCGTTGAAGTAATTTAGAGCGATAAGCAATTTTTTCCATTGCCGTTAAAATTTTCCATTACCAATAAAATTTAGTGGTAATAATGGTAATGCAAATTTATTTTAAAATAATTTATGCAATATAAATTTGCATTACTATTATTAGCACTAAATTTTATTGGTAATGGAAAATTTTAACGTTAATGGAAAAAATTGCTTATCACTCTAAATTACTTCAACAGCCTTCGTTGCACCCTTCTTTTGATGATAATCTAGCTGAGTTAAAAATTTTTATTTACTCGTTATTTACTAAAAGTAGGCAATGATATTATTGAACAGTTTCACATTAGTTGCACAATATTTACTTCGAATATTGAAATGAAAAATTTTAAATTGATTATATTGAAAAATATTATATAATATTGAATGTGTGTTCGTTAAAAAGACATAAATCTTTCTTGATATTTCAATTCCTTTTAAAAAATGTAAATAAACTCAATTATCTTAATATATATAAGGCAAGCACGCTGCTCAGTGTCCAATATCTCTAAAACTGTTCAGCCTGAAAGTATGCACATCTTAATACATAAAAGGCAAGCATACTACTACGCACACAGTATTTCTCAAATTGTAATTATGTAATTGACAGTAAAGTAATTTAACAAGACACTGTTCTCAAAACTGTTTAGCCTGAAAATATGCACAGAAAATATATTTGATACTTATCAGTGACAATATTGGGTTTTTACAATACTACGTTTTTGATCTAACAACTTCTTTTTTCATCCTTTTATAAAAACATTTTGACAAATGTAATGAAATTCTTTTGATTCAATTTCAGTCGATTGTACCAAAAAATATAATTGTATCAGCCGCGAAACGACACCTGAGTTGCTACGTATATGAAGGTTTTAAGGCCAAACTCGACTTTTTGCACTTTTACACTTCTTCAATACGTAACGTGTTATATAAAGTGGTCCTTTTTATACTTTTGTGCTTTGCAAAAATGAAGTGTATAAAAAACAGGCTTTAAAAAGAGAAAAAAGTGCTTGGCGTAAAAGGCTATAAAAAGGAAGTGCACGAAACAGGCTTTTATGCTAGTAAAACAATAAAAGTAATAGTAAATATACGTGTTTGTTTTGTTTTTGGCTAAAAACCTTTTTTTGGTAGTGCCTAATCTGCCATTTAAAAATTTAAAGTTAACATTTCATTAAAAAGCTTAAGCCCATAAAAATTATTTTTTTTAAAACGGTGGAAGGCAGGTGAGGGGTTTCAGTTGACACAGAATGACCAATCATATACAGTTCGTTCCTTGTACGGCCACTGTTTGACCCTTTTTTGGTCCAAATTACTTCAAAACAGCCGCCATTCAAGTTAAAGGACTTTGTTTTACTCGGGAGAGTAAGCAGCCTCAGAGTAGGCAATTTTTATTATTAACTTGATTTCCATATTTTAGTTTTTGGTACTTTTTTGTGAAAAAAATGCGATAAGAGGTGTAGGTATATAATTGAATTTAAGACATACAAATCAAAAGCACAAATATGTTAACAAAGTTCAAGCAAAATGTTTTTTGCTTCACGCTAAAAGTTTTAAGAAATTAAAATTGATGTTTGTCAATTTTTAAAATATGTTTTTTCTGAATGGCTTATTCTTTAAACTGAAGAAAATTTTATTGTTCGATGATTTTTTTAAACTGCGTTTTTAGAAAGAATGTACTTTAAATTTTACAAATATATTCTTATGTTTTTAAATTGGCTCAGTTATTTTTACGAAATGTATGAGTGTTTAAACTGTAAATGCTCAAATGCATGAACTGCAATGGCAAATTTTTAGAATAATACTTTAAATTTCAGTTAGTGCCGTTAATTTACATTCACTCTAAGACTCTAAGAGATTTCTCATTGTCGATTCGTAGTAGTATTCATTTCTGAGACATTTGAAACAAACATTTTTTTAGCTAGAGTTATACTGTGCGTCGTCGTTGTAGTCATTTCATTAACGCAATTGCAATAGACTTGTTTACAGTAACTTCCATTTTAGCACATTAAAATTCGCTGAACCTTTGCAGTGACATAATAAACACACAATTTCAGTCAACCATGTGTGAATTCTATATCGTCAACCTGTAATAATAATTGTTGTATTTTTTTAATGTTTTACAATAATTTTTTGTTTTTGTAATTAAAAAATTATGCAAATTTGGGTTTTTTTGCCAAATGGCATCCAAATTGCTTGTAATGGTTTGTTATCGCGGCTTAAGCGATTCTTTTAATATCATGATTTGGTTTTAAGTAACGATTGAAAAAAGCCATTTGGCACTCATAACGCCCTAAAAGATTACAAAATGTGTGCACAGGTGAATTTATTTTGTTTTTAATAATATGAGTATTCAGGAATGGTATCAGATATAAATAAATCAATGTTGATTATTTTCAAGTCAATTATGGTTTAAATTACAGGTATGACTTATGCGATAGTCAATAATTTTTTTTTAAAAATCAAAGTATGCAAAGAGTACAAGATTACGCTCAGTGCGTTGAGCGTATATAAAATAGGGAAAGAGTTGTCTGAATTTTATGCAACATTTTGGATTGATAGATTTCACGGTCGCTGATTTCGAAAATTTAAATAAATTCCACGTAAGCCCTTTCTTGTTTTTCAAATTGCGATTAAAATGAAATTTTTGATATTCTGAAGGTCATAACGATTACTGTAATAAAATGCAGTTTCAGATTTTAATCAAGTTAAATTTTATAAATGATTAATTAATTAATTAACTGTGCTGACAGTTACAGTTACAGTTCTTTAATTTTTTATTAAAATCATATCATTGCATTTAACTCAGTTTCGAAAAAATCTAAAACAGTATGTGTTCAACTGTTTTATCAAATCGTTGCCTTTTTTCAGGCTGTTTTTTACTAAAGCCGAATAGCGGCTGAACAAGGGCCGAAAACTGACTCTACGCGGCCAACTACGAGTCATACAGTGACCGTAAAAGTAGCCATTATTCGTAAATTTTATTCTGCGTCTGAATTGTCTAAATGTAAGTCTGAATTGTATCCAAATCTGATTTGGATGTTTTTAACAAAACATCCTTAACATGTATACAGGATGTTCTGCGATAGGGTGCAACTATTCAAAGAGGTAAAAAAGGTGATGTCGAGTTGAGCAAAAAATCGTATGTGACGGGGTCTATTTTCACACCCTCAGGAATAACATGGTTAATTAGTATTCATGACTTTGATGCACATTATTATTAGCAGAAAAACTAACTAGCGAAAAATTTATTTTAAGAAAGCCAATGAATTCACCTTTATAACGGTGTATCAAGAAACTCACCCGATCCATCCATTACCGAGCTGAGCTCATGTGAATATTAATTAAATCCGCTGAAACTACTGAATTCCAAGTTTAAGAAAAATTTTATTTGAATTTTGCGTAATAAATTAAAAAGTTTTTATAATGAAATTTGTGATTTATTTTATTTTCGAAACAAAACAATTATGTGAAACAAAGTCATTAAACACTAATTAACCCTGTTACTATGTTATTAAGGCTGTTACCTTTCACCTCTATTTTCAACATCACCTTTCACCTCTTAAAGTAGTTGCACTCTATCGCGGGACACCCTGTATAACTTACATTATTTAGTGTTATTTCAATAAGCTCCGACCAAAATAGGTATTATATGTGGTCGTTCTAACACTACCAAGCAGATAGTTTTTCTTTACTGCCATAAGAAACGCATGATGGCAGAGAAAGTTATTAATACAATCAAAGGACCAGACGCAGTGACTGATGCCTGTCAACTGATTCAATAATGTCAGTTCACTACTACTGAATTTCAGTGCATGAAGATAACAAAATATGTACCTACATGTACGAAAACCATTCGTTCGAGATTAAATGTAAAGTAAAAGTAGGACCATCAGCATCAACAAATACTTTTATTTGCGCATGCATATGTTGTTATAAGCTCTTTAGCAAATTTAAGGAATAACGACATCAAGTGCTGTTTATGATATTTTTGTGTTTACATGTTTTGGTTTTGGAATAAGCTCGAAAACAAAATAGATGACTGAATATTGTTCAATCCGTGTTCGGCTGTTAGTTTGACGAATGGGCCTTTTTGAATATTTTTAAACCATGTCTTACCCTTGTTTGTCCATGCTGCCCTTGTTCGAGCGCTGTTCGGTCGACTTTATTTTTACTCGGGCTCAAATTTAATTTCAGCTGTAAGTCAGTTTATTAAAAAACTTCTAAAAAAATTATAAATTATGTTGATTTTATATGATTTAAATACAAATTCTAAATGTTTGATAGTCTAAATCATACTTGATTTTAAATACAAATTCTAGTTGTTTGATAAATTTAAATTGTTATTTATTGAGCCTTAGGTCAAAGTTAAAACAACTAATCTTTCCAAAGAAACAACAACAACAACGTTTTTTTCAATATGATTACCTATATTAATAATATCAAAATAAGTACCATTTTGCACAACCAAAACTAACAAATTAATAACGAGAGTTTATTTAACTAGGTCTTGTGCCTTGTTATTGCGATTTTCCTCTCTCTTTTTACCCAAATACGGCGAAGCCGTATGTATGCTTATCTGTTCCACTCTCACTTCCAAACTTCTAATCATAATTTGACAAATGAGGTATCGTTGGAAACGTCTTGATCGTCTGCTGGTTATTAGATATGTAAAGTTACATTAAATTTAATAAAGCGCCCCCAAAGGACATAAAGTCATGAACAAAAAAAACTTTTTTAGTGACATAAGCAAATCAGGTATTGTTAAGTGCGTTTTGATTGTCCGTTGAAAAAAGTTATGTGACGTCACATAAAATTTAATATGGCGCCCTCTAGAAGACATAAATTCAACGAAACCGCTAACTTCTAAGCTCATAATAATAAATAAGATTAAATTTGACAAATGAGGTATCGTTGAAAGCGTTTTGGTCGCCCGCTGGTTATGGGTTATGTGACGTCACAATTAATTTTATATGGAATCCTAAAATCTTAACTACTTATCATAATTTGACAAATTAGGTATCGTTGTAAGCATTCTCCTCGTCCACTAGTTAAAGAATATGTGACGTCACATTAAATTGAATATGGCGCCCTCTATAAGACATAATGTCATGAACAAAAAACGTTTGTAGTGACATAATATTAAATAAACTACACACATATTATATTTTTTTATGTTTAATACATATTTATAGTGATGTTCAGAAGATACCCATGGTCGTATTCCACCTACTCACACAAAACAAAACATTCTAACAGTAGTAAGCGATTATAAGCATCTAAAGGGCGACATATGACAATGAATATGAAGTGGCATACTACCACGTAAATATTTGAACATCACTATAAATATGTATTAAATACAATTAAATATATTATGTGTAAGTTGTTTATTTCATAGACAAAAAATATTGCATATTTTGTACATAAAAATTTCGGATGAGAATACTTTCTTGTTTCATATCTTTTAAGAGCATGATTTTTAGCAGTCGTGTTTAGTAGTGTGCCTATTTATGCTTTAGTAGCGAACTTGAAATAAATGGTTGAAGTTTAAAAATCTTGCGTTTCTTTGCCAATAAAGATAGTCACAAAAAACTTTCTTGGTCGTGATAATTTTATTATTGGTGTAAATATTTCTATCAATTCTATATTTGTATTTGGAATGCTCAAATTATTTTAAGTTATAATATTCTTCACTTTTGTACTCTTTTCCTTTATTAAAGTACTGTTTGGCTAAAAAATTTACATATTTTGAAATAATTTACGTCCTTCTCAAATGAACTCTTTTTATTTCAATTTTTGAACAAAAAACGAGCAAATTTTTATATGAAACAAGATCACAGAAGATTTAGAATGTGGAATTCAGAAAAGATCACTATCAATTTCTATTTTATTAAAAGGAAATAATATTAAAATTCAGTTCAAATTAAACTTTATTTAAAATTAAAAAACTATAAAACTTAGTTTAGGATTTCAATTATACATTTTAGAAAAGATGAACTGATATGCTATATGAAATTCAGAAAAGGTCACGCTGTCATTTAATTTTTTCCTATTTTTTGCTGTTGCTTAAAACGCAAGACTAAACATTTGAAAAATTAAATAAAACATTTGGAAAATGATTAGTTCGAACTTAAAAAAACACTTTAATTTACGACGAAAAAGTTGTAGTTGTACGCTTAGTAACTTGGCATAACACTTGCCTCAGATTCAATATCACTTGCTAATACAGCTTTCTGCCACACTAAGAACATTCTGCACAATAAGTTTCATTTGATTACTTTCTATCATCCAACTAATGTAAGAACTAAAACTTTTACCAAGTTTTACCCTTACATGTTAGCATCAAATCACCTTCTCTTTCTTTACAGATGTTTACCACTGGGCCGTCCACCACTCACAGGCCAACAGACCACCATGTCATAACGGCCTAAGCGAGGGAGGGAAGCAGAGATTGAGAGGGGACACGACAGCCAGTCTTGGTTTAGTTTTATCATCTTTAATTATCTTTCTCTATTTTATTTTTTTTTCATTAGATTCACTTACGATTAGAATTAATACATTTTCTTTTATTATTATTATTATTGACAAATTAGAATTTTAAGATAAAAATAATAAACTTAAGTAATGAATTTAAAATGGAAAACATGCGTATTACGCTTAAAAAGACTAGACTTTTCATATATAGTTACCAAGGCACATGCCTAGATTTTACCACAGGGTAATTTTTTTGCAGTATGACTCATTTGTTTATTTTCTTTTCTTTTCGGCACGTCAACGGGACTGCAATGGCGAGGTGAGCACTTACAGGAGAGACCGCAACATCACACGACGTTGTTGGCCAATCAGAACGCCGAACGGAGCGTCTGTTGCCACCGTGTGAGAGAGATGTTGCCGCAACATGAGGCTGGGCCGCCAGCAGCCAGAGGACTTTAAAGGGCCATCTGAAGGAAAATATGAGTCAGTTCCTACCAACCACCGAGACGATAAGACGTGTTCAGCTCCGCTTGTGCAAATTAAAGTTTAATTTTAAATAGTAACCAAGAAAGATCAAACAGCTGTAGAAGAAAGAACGTCGACAGAAGCAGCAACGGAGGCGAAAGAAGGAACGTCGACAGAGGCTAAAGAAGGAACGTCGACAGAGGCGAAGAAGGAACGTCGACAGAAGCAGCGACAGAGACGAAGAAGGAACGTCGACGGAAGCAGCGGCAGATACCAACGAGCACGTCGACAGTGCGAAGGACGTCGACAGAGGCAGCGGCAGAGACCATCAAAGACACAGGCATAGTATAGACAACATCGAAAGAGTGTAACATGGTTGAAGTATTGATGTAACGAGCATATTGATTTTATTTATTATTTTGGTGCCAGGATATCTGAACGAAAGTAAATTCGCGTCGTTTGGAAGCAGTTAGAGCTATTACCGCGCAACGTTAGAAAGTGTTAGTTTATTTGTGTTATTACTTAACCGAATCTTCAATTCAATTTCGGCCTGAACTGGGATTCATAGTCGTCCCAGCGCAACCAGTTCCCGCCACAACTTTCAAAGTGTTAATTTTTTTTTATTTGCCTAACCGAATCTTCAATTCAATTTCGGCCTGAACTGGGATTCATAGTCGTCCCATCGCAACCAGTTCCCACCATAATTTCCTTCCCTTGTCTCACACTTCCACCCTATATTTTCACTCCCATTGTTTTCCGTGCAGTAATAACGTATGTCAACAAAGATAGCCGCATAATAGTAGTAATCAAACCTATACTCATTCAGATAAACTGAGCAATTAATACTTAATCCATTTTTGATAATCGAAATTAATTTTACCACTAATAACTTTAATATATTGGCTAGATTCATAAGTTATTCAAATAGTAGCTGATTTGTATACGTAGATTAAGAAATACTGAATAAAAAAGCTGTTGTAACGTGTAACAAGCGGGTGTTTTGACTTGGTGCCATAGTTAAATAAATAATTGTCAACGAGGCGAGCGACACCCCAGCCTAGAAGGTTCCTTACACTAACTATCACTCATTTTCCGAATCAACACAAAAGGTCTGTTTCCGCACTAACTTCAAGTAATTGTAATAGAATAGAGAGTGAAATTTTGCATGGTATTCTTCTCTCTTGAACTCCAAAAATTTGTAAAATAAAACTTTATTATTTAACTTAAAGTTACAACTGAAAGTTACTTGAATCGGGTACGGAAACAGACCAAATGATTCAATCTAAAAAAAAACATACCAAAACTGCAAAATTCATCTCTTTAAAGAAGGTTGATGGTTAATATAATGATTTAAAAAATTGTGTGCATAAATCTAGGCTCAAATGCAGAAAATTTATTATGACAGGCACGTGTCAAGAAATAGATATTTTAAAGAGATTAATTCTGTGTGCGAATTGAACTAAATGCGACCTAAACAAAATAGTGTCGATAAGGCCTTGCTTCCTAATTTAGGAAGCATTTAGGTAGCTCGAAAATTTCCTCAATTATTTAGGAAACACTGCCTTATTGACCCAATTTAGTTTCAATTCGCACACAGCCTAAATTAGTCGGATCCAATTTTTAATTGCATATTCTTAAGTGCTTATGAGAGCGTATCACCGAGACAAACCTATTTTTGACACCATCTCAATTGTTAGACATTTCGAAGATATTTTTGAAAAAAATATCTTTTTTTCAATGGTCCCTATGGTGCTTTTTTAGTTTTTTGTTATATCTTGTCCAATCCAAAAATCTATTATATTGATTTAATTTGTTGATTATACGAAAAAAAAAAATGTGAGTTAAAGAAATCGAGAAAAACTCGCAAAAAATCAACAAACACACATATATATAATTTTTCTGGATCGAACAAGAAACACCAAAGATATAACGAAAAAACAAAAATAGCACCATGGGGACCATTTAAAAAAATGTTTTTCGAAAATGTCCTTCAAATGTCTAACGATTGATATGCTGTCAAAAATAGATTTACTTTTCTCCCATATTAGGTGATACTTTCTAGTGCTCATGATCATTCATACTATATTTTTTGATAAGGCATTTTTTTAAATCAAGAAATTTATTAGGACTGCAATGTATTAATAAAATTATAAATTTTTAAAATTATTTAACTTAATGCTATTATACGTTATAGCGACAAGTACCCGTATTTATATGCACTTTGATTTTTTTGCTTCGGATAAACTAGGACCAAACTATCTTGACTCCGCCTGAAAACTATTACTTTTTTCAGCGCCAACTAGCGAGAAGAAGATCAGTGGCGGATCTACATACGGGCTAAAAGGGCTTTAGCCCCCCTCTTAGATAATTTTTGTATGAGATCATAATGAAAAAAAGCCCATAAAGACGTTTCCGTCCACCCCTTAGGCTAAAACTGATTAATTCAATCGCAGCAATAATTTCCCAAAGTTTGATAAGCAAATTGAAACATATAATGCTAATAGAAATTTTTAACTAAAATAGTACGAAAAACACGTAAGATAATGTGTGAGGGCTCCTTCAAAAGCTTCCTGAACTGACACTGAACTAAATTCTATAGCTTACATAATTATATTTTGTATTAATCAGATTGTTCAAGCTCCAATAGATTGAAAAATAAATAAATTCCGTTTTTACTCAGTTTTGTTTGATGAAACAAAAGATGCATTCGCTATGTTTATTTGGACACCTATACAAGCTCAATCACTGGAGAAGCTATTACGAACGTGATACTAGAGGAGCTTTCTGAATTAGGGCTAAAAAAGCAAGACATACGAGGTCAAGCCTATGATGGTGGGTCAAATATGTCCGGGAAATTCAAAGGTGTTCAGGCCCTCACATCTGTGGAATGCCCAAAAGCCTTGTACACTCATTGTTCTAATCATGCGCTCAACCCTTTTCCATTTCCAAATCGTGTGAACAAACTGCAATACAAAACATGATTGGCATAATTGAATCAATTAATTATTTTTTAATGGTTCAGCAAAACGTGTGCAACTTCTACAAAGTGAATTAGATGATTGCAAAATATCAATATCAAAAAATAACATGATTGCATCCAGAGCTGTGTGATAAGAATTACATGTGTAATTGATTGCGGTAAAAATTACGACTATTTTTATCCCAATTTCAAAATTTTTAAATTAGGATTGCAGCAAATCGCTCATCGAACGATCTTAGATTACGATTGCAGCAATTTTGAAAAAGTCAAAATTACGATTACTACAATCGTAATCTAAGTTCATTCGATGAAGAATTATGTTAATTGTAATCTTGTGTTTTATTTGATAAAGATTACAGTAATCGATTACAAGGACTACTTTTATTAACTATAAGTGGAAATCACTGTTATTTACAATAAAGTGTATTGCAATGAACTGAAGTTTACCATCAAAAGCAACATATCTGCCATCATTAAATATCTTTTATATTAACAAAATGCATATTTTTACGATGTAGCAAAGACCATTACTACAAGGATTACTGTAAGGTAAGGATTGCTGTAATCCTTGTTAAAGGAAACACGAGATTACAATTTGCGTAAACCTTCATCGAATGAAATTAGATTACGGTTGCAGTAGTCGCAATTTCATCATTTTTGAAATTACGATTGCTGTAATCGTAATTTAATATCGTTCGATGAACGAATACTTTAATTGTATATGCATTTTTTTAAAATTATTGCAATCATCAATCAAGGAGAAATATCTTTTAAAAAAATAAATGTTAAGAAAATCAAATCATGTTTCAAGAAAATTGGGACTGAAATCTGATTGTTAAATAGCTTTTTTCCATGTTATGATCAGAAAATAGATCAAGAAGAGTATTGCATGTATTTGCAATCAGGATGTAAGATTAAGCTACCAAAATTTTCTAAATAACATGTGTTACGTCAGTATAGTCAATATTTTGGGGCCAATTAGAGCATGGATTAATATTCAATAACATTGTCGACGGAAGACTTACACACCATCTTGCTTTTTATACCTTCCCTAACAAATATTTCAACACCTTCCCATGGCTCACTTTACTTTATCACTTGCAGAAATATGATATTTACTATTCATAATTTAAAAACATTTTCATTGTATAGTTCTACTGAGTTTTTATATAACTTTTATTTTATTCTTCATAAGTTTATGCTGTAGTCAAAAGGGACATTTGGATACGATAACGTTTAAGGTTAATTTTAAACTTTTAAAAAAAGGGGTCAAAAAAGTCCTATTAAAAAGAATGCTAGTGGGTTAAAATATTCTAATGAAATTTTCCGATAATCTATGAATATAACGATTTTGTCAAAGGCATATATTAAATTAAGTTTATATGGTTTTTATCTTAATAAATACCTAAATTTTTAATTTTCTGGTTCTCATAATTTAAATCCGTAAATATTTTAGTTGTTAGATTGTGTTATTTGTTTTTCCTGATTCATTGATCTTATAAAAAATATTTAGAAGTACGAATGGTCCCCGTCATACACTACTTATAAGACAGTGATAAAATACATAGGCATACAAGACAGAAAAAAGTTCAAACCTAGAGGCTAGACAATGGTACTCCTATGGTCAAAGGGCAAAGAATATATACATACATACAAAAATGCATGCTAACATAAATACATGCAGGCATACAAAATTAGAAAAATATGTAACGGGGATCCCCATTACAAGTTTGCACCCCGCACACTACGCCACTGCCTTACTACACCACTGTGCGCTTAACTCAACCAACAGCCATACCTACACACACACGCACACATACAGCCAGCACATTCAACGTAGCCAACAGCCGAGTCTACATAAACCACACGCAACGCTATAATTCCCAGAAGGTTAATGGCAGCATACGGATAAATAGAGCGCATTGTGACAGACTTCGGCACGGCTCGAGAGCGTAGTGCTTTGTACCGTCGCTTACTTGTTGGAAACGAGAACAAGTTTGTTGTTTCGAAACGAGCTATCGCAAGGTGGCTCGTATTAATAAATTTAGTTTTTTTTTTTATTTTATTAAGTATTTAGCAACTCATTACGTTTGCTTCGGCATATCGGGAGTCTCGACTTTTTTTTAGTATTTAGCGACTCATTACGTTTGCTTCGGCATATCGGGAGTCTCGTTTTTTTTATTTATTTAGCGACTCATTACGTTTGCTTCGGCATGTCGGGAGTCTCGCCTTTTTTCTAAGTATTTAGCGACTCATTACGTTTGCTTCGGCATATCGGGAGTCTCGTCTTTTTTTTATTATTTATTTAGCGACTCATTACGTTTGCTTCGGCATATCGGGAGTCTCGCCTTTTTTTTTAGTATTTAGCGACTCATTACGTTTGCTTCGGCATATCGGGAGTCTCGCCTTTTTTTTTAGTATTTAGCGACTCATTACGTTTGCTTCGGCATATCGGGAGTCTCGTCTTTTTTTTCTAACTTATTTAGCGACTCATTACGTTTGCTTCGGCATATCGGGAGTCTCGCCTTTTTTTTTGTATTTAGCGACTCATTACGTTTGCTTCGGCATATCGGGAGTCTCGTTTCTTTTGTTAAAACGTATACCAAGGCGCTTCATGCCATATTTATAAAGATACTAGCTGAAACCCGGCGCGTTGCTGCCACTCGCCCTTATCAAACGCCCATAAAATGTTATCAGTTAATCAGCATGTCTAAATTGGATCGAATACTGAATTCCGAGACTGCGAACTATATCTAAAAAGCTATTCGATATAACAAATTTGGGTTGTATGGGAAGTGCCATGCCCTCTTGATCACCGCTCATAGTATATAATCAATTAAACTGCATGTGTGCACTGAGGTCTATTACCGAACTCCAAAACTGTGCGACATATAACTCCAAAACTATTCGATAGCACAAATTAGGGTTGTATGGAAGGTGCCAATCCCCTTTTACCTACGCCCATACATTTTTACCAATGAAACTGCATGTGTAAATTGACGTCGAATACTGAATTCCGAGGCTGAGTTACTTATAACTTTAAAGCTATTCGATATCGCAAATTTGGGTTAAGTTGGAGGTGTCACGCCCCCCCCCCCCCGACAAACTCTAAAAAAGTTTATCAGTAAATCTGCATGCGTAAATTTTGGTCAAATACTGAATTCCGACTCTGTGCGACCTTGAACTCCAAAGCTATTCGATATCACAAATCTTTGTTGCATGGGAGGTGCCACTCCCCCTTGATCAACGCTCATAAAATGTAATCAATGAAACTACATGTGTACAATGAGGTCCAATACTGAATTCAAAAACTGTACGACCTATAACTCCAAAGCTATTTGATATCTCTAATTTGGGCTAAATAGGAGGTTTCACGACCCCTTTTCGTACGCCCATAAAATGTAATTAATGAAACTGCATGTATAAATTGAGGGCGAATACTGAGTTCTGACGCTGTGCGACCTATAACTTCAATGATATTCAATATCGCAAATTTAAGTTAAATGGGAGGCACCACGCCCCTATTACCAATGAACATAAAATTAAATCAATGAAACTGCATGTGTACAGAAAGGTCGTGAGGTCCAAAGCTTTTTGATAGCACAAAGTTGGGTTGTATGGGAAGTGTCACTCCCCTTTTCCCTACGCCCATAAAATGTAAGAAATGAAAGTGCATGTATAAATTTAGGTCGAATACCCAATTCTTACGCTGTCAACCTATAACTTCAAAGCAATTCGATATCGCAAATTTGGGTTGTAAGGGTGATGTCAGGCCTTCCTGTCCAACGCCCATTTAATAAAATCATTGAAACTGCATGAGTCAATTGAAACTGCATGAGAAACTGTAAATTGAGGTCAAAAACTGAATTCCAAGGCTGAATTCCTATAACTTCAAAGCTATTAGATATCACCAATTTGGGTTGTATGAGAGGTGCCCCTCCCCTTGTCCAACTCCCATAAAATTTCATCAATGAAACGGTACGTCTAAATTGTGGTCGGATACCGAATTGCTAAGCTGTGCAACCCATAACTCTAAAGCAATTCGACAACACAAATTGTTTTTATATTTATGGGAGGTAAAAGAAGGTGTGGCATTTCTTCTTAAACCATCTCGTACTCAAAGCAAAGCCACTTACAAAATTTGAGCTCAATTGGACCGGTAGTTTCGAAGTATTGTGATATTTCTAAAAGTAGGAGTAGATGAAGTGTGACAACGCCCGTTTTTATTAAAGTTAATGACAGTCATCATAAGAACTTATTTACCAAATTTTAATTTAATACGACCAAAATCGTCTTATATATAGCATTTTTATTGATTTGTGGGCGATAAAATGGGTGTGGCATTACTTTTTTCCTAAACCTTTGCGTAGCAGTTACGAACAAACCAGTAGAAGGAAGTATCCAATTTGGTCCAGTCGTTTTCAAGTTTTAAGCATCCGAACAAATCACGATTCATTTTTATATATACAGATATTGATTTGTGGGCGGTAAAAGTGGGCGTGAAAACATTTATGTATCGTGACTGCTTCTTGGAGCACCTACACAGCAAGTTTCACTATAAAAATGTGTAGAACTCCGGAATAGCCATTATTTCGAAAGAGTGGGCGTATATTTAATGCGACCACGCCCATTTTTTTTACAGTTACTGACAGTAACCATCTGAACAAAATTACTAAATCTTAGTTTTTACGATCGAAAACGTCTGATATATATCCCTTATTTGGTTTGTGGTCGATAGCGCAAATTTGGCTTGTATGGGAGGAACCACGCCCCCTCGTCCAAACGTTACCAAACCTCACAGGAACACTCTGTCTCCTCGGCAAACGTTGTTCTGCCACAGACCGCCTTACTGCCATACACGAAAATGTCAAGAAATGTCAAATATATTCACCATTTTCAGTATAGCTGCCGAAAGTAGCCATGTGCACTAAATAACCAACATTTTAGTCTAATACGATCAAAACCGTGCGAAATATAGCATTTTTGTTGTTTTGCAAGCGGTAAAAAGGGGTGCGGTAAAATATTTCCCTTGAGCCATCTCGTAATCGAAACAAATCGACTGCCCAAATTTCAGCTCAATTTAGGTTATGCCTGGCGCACTTTACTTCACTGGACGCTAACTCCCCGAAAAGTGAGTTTAACTAAAGTAGGGCAGGCCTATTTTTAGTGCACTTGCCGAGAGTAACCATATGTACTGAATTACAAAATTTTTGTCTAATACGACCCAAACCGTTGAAATAAAACGTTTTCATTGGTTTGTTGCGGTAAAAGGGGGGCGTGGAGACCAATTTTTAGTACAGTTGCTAACAGTAACCGTACAAACTAAGCCAACATTTTAGCTCAATCGACCCAGTAGTCAATTTTGATGGTTTCTTAAAAAGTGGGTGTGGCTATATAGCGATGACGCCCTTTTTTAGTACAATTGCCGAAAGTAACCATACAAACTTAAGTATCATATGTTAGTCTCATACGGCCAAAACTGCATGAAATATAGCATTTTCACTGATTTGTGGGCGCAAGAGGGGGCGTGGAAACCAATTTTTCGTACAGTTACTGTCAGTAACTTCACAAACCAAAGTACCAAATTTAGGTCTTATACGACCAAAACCGTCTGAAATAAACCATTTTCATTTATTTGTGGGCGGTAAAAGGGGGCGTGGAAACCAATTTTTAGGACAGTTGTCGACAGTAACCGTACATACTAAATTACAAAATTTTAGCCATATACGACCCAAACCAACTGAAATGTAACATTTTTATTGATTTGGGGGCGGTAAAAGGGGGGTGTGGCAAATTTTTTTCCTCAACCATCTCGTACCTGAAACAAATCGACTGCCAAAATTCCAGGTCAATCGGTTCAGTAGTTTTGGAGTCTATAGACATCACACTACCAGACACACATCGTTTTGCTTTATATATATATAGATATTGATTTGTGGGCGTTAAAAGTGGGCGTGAAAACATTTATAAATTGTGTTCGTACCTAAACAGCAAGTTTCACTGTAAAAATGTGCAGAACTCCGGAATTGCCATGATTTCGAAAAAGTGGGCGTATTTATATAACGACCACGCCCATTTTTTGTACAGTTACCGACAGTAACCATCTGAAGAAAATCACCAAATCTTAGTTTTTTACGATTGAAACCGTGAGATATTTTTCTTTTTTTTTTGTTTGTGATCGATGGAGCAAATTTGGCTTGTATGGGAGGTACCACGCCCCCTTCTCCAATCGTTACGAAACCTCACAGGAACACTCTCAAGATGTGGCTTTATTTTCCCTGAAAATTTCATAAAGATCGGTTCAGCGGTTTTGGAGTCTATACGTGATATAGCCACATACCCACATACCCACATACCCACATACCCACATACCCACATACCCACATACCCACATACATACATCCATTTTTATATATATAGATATACTTTAGTATGAAAATTGTGTACAATAATACGAACTATTAAGTCACGCAGCATAGTCGGGTCTTGCCGAAGTCAGTCACACCGAACATCACCGAACATCACCGAACTTCAGCGATCACCGAATATCACCGAACATCACCGAACTTCAGCGATCACCGAATATCACCGAACTTTAGCGAACACCAAACATCACCGAACAGTACCGAACTTCAGCAAACACCGAACCACACCGAACATCACCGAACTTCGCCGAATACCGAATATCATCGAACCAGCGTCGGCAGACTCACCCACAGCTGTATATTTGTCATATTCCTAAAATATTGTGTATTGTAAGAAAGACTTGATTTAACAATAAAACAGAAAATATCGTCTGAGCACGAAAATCACCAAGTCTACTTATTTATTTCGGACAAAAGTTTGAGGGTCTTTTGTTTGACCCCGAAACCGCTGAGCATACCTCAGCCTGTGAACAAAACCCCCTTACAAATACATGCCCAAATGTCAGACCTTATTATGCTAATGGGTTTTGTCCTTAACCCGAATTTTATTTGTAATAAAACAGTAAATTAATTTTGAAAATCGTTCTGAGCTGAGGGAGAGCGAGAAAATTTTAAAATATATGTATCAATATCTTTACAGCCTCCTTCTCAATGAAGTTTTGTTATCGATTTTTTAATATTGTTACAATATCTATATTATAGTAAGCCTGTAGATAATTACAAAGTTGAAATTTCAGTCATCCTCGATAAAGTTATGTCATTTCACTTTTATTCATTCAATCTATAGTTATGTTTTGTATGGAAAACAGTCATTCTCAATATCGATACGGTATCGCTTTGAATATCGTTAACGACTCAAATTATCACCTTTGCTATATCATCTCGATATCAATACGATATCGTTTGGCTTGCTTAAAAACCATTTAATGTTATCATGTTTAAAGAATTTTTTACAGCTTTAAAATTTTTAATTATACCAAGTTTTGACAAAAACTTAATCTAAGCACTTACTTGATGTATGGTATATTGGCGGGAATGTGATATTTAGCACCCACATCAAAATCTTTTTCAGATCTTAATACTGGAGGCTTGATGCCGCTGTATTTTTCTCTATAAAAATAATAAGATACTTTCAAAACAACGACATTGAGAAAATTGCAAACATAGTTACCTCAATTCCCAGAAGTGGCAATTCAGACGCTTTTTGTTTTCACGACCGCTAAACATGTCGTAGCGCCAATTATCCAAGGCCAAAGCAAAAGGCAGGAAGGCCACCTGATATGAAATAAAAAATTAATTTCTCTTACTTTATACTTAAATTATGATAGATCATGGAATTTAATGAACACACACCTTATCGGCAGCCATGCTAAAGAGGTAGTTGATATCATAGCGCGTGTCATCGACAGAACGCTGCAGCAGACCCAAAGACTGAAAATGCCTGGGAGTCGAGACGGACAAGCCTATGGCATCTCCAACAGCCTGATGAAAAGCTGGGTTAGCACCATTACGCAAAATTTTGGGTAAATGACGATACTGTAGAAAATATTGTATATGCGCCATTTCATGATGCACACTCAACAGTCCTTTCTGATTGATTTCCGTGCACAGTTTTACGCGATAATCATGGCGATTGCAAAAGTCCCAAGCCGAGGGTTCACAGAGTATGCGTCTATCTATAGGTTGCTCGAAAACGGAGCGTTGATAGAATTCCGGTCCGACGGCCGACATGTTTATCGAAGTGAAAAACTCTTCCGCCAGCTGAAACATTAACAATGGCGTATAGCCCTGCTCCAATATAGTAGGTGTTACATCGACTACATGACGACCCGGATAGGGTATGATTACATCCAGAATATTTGACCAGGATTGGCCGAACATATTGCCCAGAACATGTGACGGTATTGGGGCAATGCGATTGATCAGATCTGGTCCATAAAACTCGCGTAACTTGCGGCGTGTGTAGGCATGTAGCATTTCATAAAACGGCCTAATTTGTTCCCAAACAATTTCGAGATCTTCACGAAAATTGCCTGACTCATAGGCTAAGTACCAGTATTCACCGCCATTGGTCACATCTGTAGAAGAAAATAAGAGCACGAGTGAACAAAACTTTTCGTTATAAGAGTATAATGTGCACTTACTGTTAACAACGGCCACCTCGTTCATAACGTCTATCAGCTGCTCATAGCCGTCACGCATTTCACGTCCCGCTTTGCGGTGGTACTCGACCCAGGTATGTTGCAGCTCACGCCAATCACGACTTTTAGCCATAATTTCCTTCAGATCCGGTATATAGTGTAAGTCGCAACGGAAGGGCTCTTGGAAAGCACATATACTCGCACCATTATAGATAAAGAGCATTTCATTGATGATACGATTGTACTTGAGTGGCATGAAAAGAAAAAGCATGTGTTACAACCGTATAATACGTGGATTCATACAAAGATTATTTGAAGCTCAACAAACTTAATAAAGAACTTTACCAGACTAAATAAGATACAAAAGCTTTATCTATATAAAAAGCAGCTATTCAGATAAGGCAACTCAATGATAACAAACACATCGAGTGCAAGTTTTCAGGAGAGCGAAAAAAGTTTCATCTTCTACAATGTTGTTCAAAAGTGTCCACAGAATTTGAACTATCTGCCATAGCGCTAGGTTGCTATGGCAGATAGTGGGTTATGTTAAAAAAAATACTATTAGTGCAGATGGAGGTATTTGTATAGTAGTAAAAAATCCCATTTTCAGTAAGAGATAATACGAAGAGAATACGAAGCATTTGACACTGTCAGTCATACTCTACTCTGTCATAAACTTAAATACTTTTACGGTTTTTGTCAAAATGCAATAAATCTTATTAATAGTTACCTTAAAGATAGAGTGCAAAGGGTAAAAGTTGGAGATCATTTTTCGCAGCGTAAGATTATAAGTAGTGGTGTGCCCAGGGTTCGGTTTTGGGTCCACTGCTGTTTTCTATTTTTATTAATGACATTTTTGATTGCTGCAATTACTCGTCAATGCATGCTTATGCCGATGACGTCCAAGTTTATTTATCGGGCAGAGAAAATTTATTGGAGGATTTAGTGTTCAAATTAAATGAAGACTTAAATTCTATTTGCCAATGGGCCAATAAAAACAAACTCCAGTTAAATGCTCAGAAGACTTTCATATTGTCGGTATCCAAAAACAGAATTCTTTTTGAAGATATTCCAGAATTATGTCTTAATGGCACGAGACTTCCTCTTGTTACCAATGTGAAAAGTTTAGGTTTCAGCATCAATTGTTATTTGACCTGTACTGACCATATTAATGCTGTAATACGAAAAATATATTTCATCCTACGTAATCAACGAGTGTCGGCTCAGCTTATACCAATTTCTACAAGACATAAATTAGTAATTCAACTTATTCTACCGGTGATCACTTACTCTGAAGTAGTATACAGTAAGCTTGATTCGAGCTCTCAACTCAAATTACAAATAGCATTAAATCATGCGACAAGATATGTATATGGCTTACGCAAGTTTGATCACTTAGCAGAGCTTAAAAACAGTATACTTGGCTGCGATATATTGAATTATCTAAATGCTCGGAATTGCATATTTCTTCACAAACTCATAAAGAATAAGACGCCAACATATCTATATGAAAAATTGCAATTTTGCCAGTCGCAAAGAAGTCAAATGCTTATAGTACCTAATTTCAACTTTCTGAACTCAACACGATTGTTTTTTATTAACGCCATCAGATTATGGAATGCATTACCAACCAATCTTAAATCAATAGTCAGAGAAGCAAGCTTCAAGCAGGCCATTTATAAACATTACTCCTAATGAAAATATTCATAGTCGATTAAAGTAATCAGTTTTTTTTCTTTTATCTAATCTATACCTTTCTTTCTTTCTTTCTTTACTTTTGCTCAATTATTTTTTAAGCTCAACTCATTCCTAATAGCTTTAAATAATATGATTTTTTATCTTCTTTTTAATTTTGGTTTTTTAATTTAATATGACATATGTTAAAAAATGATATCTCTTGTATTCAATATGTGAAATCTTGAAATCAAAAGCTTTCAACAATATGATTTTGCATTTTCGCTTGAATTTTTGTTATATGATTATTAATATTTATAGTTTATGTATTCAAAATGTAAAATTTTTCCTACTTTGTACCTTAAAAGAACTTAGTTCTTAGTGTACTTACATATATCAATAAATAAATAAAAGAAACACTTTATATAAGTACAATAAAAAAAAAACAAAAGATAAACACTTGAAACTTTGCTGTTTTTATTGTTGATATTTTTTTCGAAAATTTTTGAATATAAGTAGCATGATGCCAAAACAGCGTTTTTTGGAAAAAGTTTTTTTATCGTTGAAGGTGATGGAGAAGCATAATTGTTGCAATGTTTGTTCAGAGACTTGGCCGCCATTTTTATTCATGGTAATTTAGAGGACTTTTAAAGGTTACGTCCGATGTATCTAAACATGACTATTTAAACTTACTAATTTGTGTACACAATGTACTAAATGTTGAAAGTTAACAGTCTAATCTAACTTTTTGTAAGACATTTTAACTGTCAAATCTGACTTCAAAGTGTCAAAAATTACAACACTTTTTAAAAATGTAGAGAAGCGACATCTTACGGAAATATTTCTAACTAAACTTAATTGCAGGTCATGAAGAAGGTTACAATGCAATGTTACAAGTTAACAAGACAATTCATTTCTGAATATATTTCGTGGCTTTTGTTTTACCATGAAATAAGAAACAAATAACTTAAATTAATGAAATAAAATATAAATTTAGAATACGTGATAGCTTGATAGACTTGCCGGAAGAAAACTCAATACTTATTTAAACATTTATTAATATTGACGGGTTTGATAATTAAACAAATAATGTGTGTCTCGCAATGCAAATTTTTTAATTTATCTTTAAAGTCATTTTCTATGTTATAATTTTGTACATTTGAAATTTTTTTGCCTGAAAACTTATAACCTAACGTTTTTAATATATGTATTTGTCTTTTTAAAATTTGAATTCTATGGTTTTGTGAAATAATATTTGAAAGTTCATAAAATAAATTATCTAAGCTAATCGGGTTCATCCTTCCTGATAAGCGGTAAAAAGGTTTCATTGCTCTCGCTACGGCGTTGCTTCTGTAGAGCCGCTTTTTCAATTTCCTTTAACAGTTTCATCCGCTCCTGGACGTTTCATTGAGCATTGTAGTCAAAGTATTTTCTTACTAGTTTTGTTCCCTCGTCGAAATTAATTGTGTATATTGAGTTTGAATCGAAAATATTTTTAATACATTTATTTGCGCGTTGACACCTCGTATAAATTTCTTTATAATGAGCCATTTCTTCGTTTCGTTTTGTCATGGCAAAAACACGCTCTAAGTTGATGTTGTTAAAAAATGAATAGGCATCATCAACTGGTTTGTTTAAATATATTTTTTATTATAGAATCTTTAGCCGAAATTAATGCTTCTTTATGTAATTTATTTTGATAAGACTTGTGATCTGTAAAGTAAATAAGTTTCTACTCTTTAAAACTAAATCGAAATTTTTTTGGAATGCATTCATAAAATGTTATCATCTGCAGTTCTTCTGTTTCCATGAAATCAAAAACAGCTTGAATTATTATTTAAAATCACGTTTCTCTTCGCCCATTACTAAATCGCTAGAACTAATTTGCTTGATTAACTTAATGCAACAGGTATGGTTAAAACCGCACCGAACTTCTGCAACGCTAGTAGTGAATTAAGTTCAAATAAAAAGTAAAATTTTTCTTTTAACCTATAAATCGTTCTTAGTGATATAATTCTATTAAATAACTTCATAATTTCGACAATTAATGTATAAATTATAGGCATTTCCGACATTCTATATAGCAGTATATCTCTGTTTTATATTAAAAATGTTGTAAATCCAAATCTATTAATATTGTTGCCTCAAAAAAATAAAATTTTAGATACATTTTTTTTTTAATCTTACTTCATACTATGGCTGATTTCTTTAAAATGGTAAGGAAAAGTCTTAAGAACGTCCAAAATAATTTTTTTAAATCCATTAATAAAAATTAATTCATGTTATACTTGCTTGTGCATAAAGCGGCTAGGTTGCTATGTAAAAAATGAGTAAACGACAGGCTTTTTTGTACTAAACTTTTTTGTGGACCCATTTTTCTGGAAAACCGTAAACAAATATCTTAAGAACGTACGATAGGAAATTAGAATTTTGTTAGACAAACAAAAGTTACTTAGATGACTCTTCCCGATTTCTTCATATATTTGTGCCATTTCAAATTAAAGCAATCAATCAAACAAAAAACGCAGTATACACATAAACTGAGACAAAAAAGGCATCATGCCGCGTTATTTGTAGTTACTGCTTTTTATAATGTATTAAATTCTTTATTTTTGTGCCCCAAAAAATTTATTATAAGTGCAGTGCTGCGCTCCAAAACCCAATAAAACAAACCAAAAAAAGGTACTTTTTTGTTTCGTGGATTGACTAAAAAAACGTCCGTGGCGAAACCGCAGACAACTGTGGCCTGCTAGTAATATTCCTGCAGTGCAGCCAACTAGTTCAAATACTAGTAAATGTACTAAGTCAAAAAATTGTCAGTACTAGTTCAGCTCAAATACTTTTTACATTGATCAAACTGGTTATTCTTCTGTGTTGATATCAAAGGAAAAGACAATTGTCCTATTCTCGATATGAATTGAGGTAGTATTTTTACTGGCACAATTTGAACTAGTTGTAAGAGTAGTAACTTTTAAACCAGTAAAATACTAGTATAATCAAAACTAGGCTTTTTACTGGTATTATTTGAGCCACCTCTGTGCTAGTATATTTTTAACTAGTTAAATATTGACTAGTCATATTAGTATTATTTTAGCCAGTTCAATTCTAGTAAATTTAGTACTAGTTGTATGCTAGTATTCGTTTTTTTCTGGTCTTTTTGAAACCAGTTGTATGCTTGTACTACGTAAACTAGCTTTATACTTGTATTATTGAAACTTTATTTAGATTTCTATTTTTAAGCAGATTGTTATTTTTAAAAAGCTACACATTTAATATTTATACAAGGTTATACTTATTTAATTGGCATTGGTGTTAATGTTTTTTGTTATAAATGGGTTTTTTTAGTTTATAACCTTAAGCGATCGAAAATTTGAGGTATTTTTGGGTTTTTTTTTTAAGGTTAAAAGATGAACTTTTATTTAAACTTAGTTAAGAGTTAGAAAAACAGTTGTTATTTTTATATACAGTTGTTATAGATAGTTAACTATAAGTTAAGCAACTAGTTATTTTATAACTAGTAAAATAGCTTGTATTTTTGAACTAGGTGGAATGCAGATAGTAACTTATCTAGTAACTTTTTGGTTTGTAAGATTTCACTAGTTCAACATACAGTATTTTCTGAACTAGTTTTATTTTAACTAGTGAGGTAACTAGCTAAATTCATAACTACCCTGTAGGAAAATAAACTAATTTAAAAGTAGTTGAAAAAGTAGTTTTTTGTCAACCACACACAAATTGAAATTCTGACTTTTTTCCATAGAACGAACTAAAATATTTTGTATGTTGATGTCCACTCAATATGTCAATTGACTTTCGTCTGCATATGTTTTCAACTACTTGTTAAGTTAGATGCATTAAAATATTTTTTAACTACTTTAAAATAAATCAATTGAAAACCGCATATATTTTCAACTACTTGTTAAATTAGTTAAATTTAAATTATTTTTAATTACTTTAAAATAAGTCAATTGAAAACCGCATACATTTTCAACTACTTGTTAAATTACTTAAATATAAATTATTTTTTTTAATTACCTTAAAATAAATCAATTGAATACTAGTTCATATTTCACTTACTGAAGATGAATTCAAAAGTATAAAAATTTTAAATTTCTATACATCAAAGAGATCATTTATTTTATTGTTTTAAAAAACATACATAAGTTCATATTAGTGAAAGCCTAAAGTTAATAATATTTGATGAAATAGAATGGTTTAATATATACAAACTTATTACTAATAAAAATTTGCAATAAAAACACGTCAAAATCAGAGTAGTCGCCGCCTCAATATAATTCAAAGTAGTTTTTAAGCCACTTGTTTTGAAGTAGCTTTTCAATTACTTCATATATAATGCAATAAAAACTATTCACTACTTTCACTACTTGTTTTGAAGTAGTTTTCCAATTACTTCATATATAAAGCAATAAAGACTATTAAAAATTGAGGTGGATGCCGCCTTAATATAACTGAAAGTAGTTCATAAACTAGTTTATTTTTAAGTATTTGTGATAATAAAAAATTATAGAACAAACAATCAAAAAAGCAGCAACTATACCGTAGTTTTTACATTATTAATAAAATCGGTAAAATAACATTAATATTAAATCAAACTAGATTTCACTATGCTTAAGAACTAAATATTTATAACCATCCAAACCATAATCAATGAATTTTGGATATATTACTGTAAGCCGTTTATCTCAGAATATTGAAATATGTAGATACCGCACTCTTTCTTATGAATGCAACTGGGCAGGTGTCGGTTTGAATGTATTTTTTAATTCTAACGGGGAAGTAGGTATAATTTTGGTCAAAACCACCTTTGAATTCAACTGTGCCGATGGGCTCATATAAAAGGGATTTTAGATACGAAACTGTTGGATCACCATTTTTGCCACCTGGTCGAATTGAAGAATTCCGAAGCATATTTTCATACTTATAATTTTTAAAAAATATCAAGATATAGATATTTTGAATCGAACGGTTTATTAACGAGTTTGTCATAAATTTTAGCATATTTTTTGGCTTCTTTCGTAATTCACACAAAATCGTGGGGCGTGTTAATCGATTGGTATTTACACTCCATCTAGGTGTGCCCCTCTCAAGAAATTATAGTTCAAAAACTTTATTATTTTCAAATGCGAAAAAAGAGAGCACATTTGACAAATAGTGGTTACGATGTTAATAGCCACATCTATCCGAATTTGACATACGCCCCATAGATATCGAAATAAAAAAATTTCTGTTAAAGTGTTTTCAAACATCAATCAATCCCAACACAAAAAATGTAGCAACCACAAATTTTGCTGCCAATTTTCATAAGCTTAACGTTTTTTACTTAAACTTTAAAATCAAAGTTGTTGGGAAGCCTACTTCATCTTTTATATGGATGAAAATCAACTTATTGGATTGCAAGAACGTAGTTCTGTATATTCAAAATAGTAGCTATCTACGGATTTTTTTTTACCAGTTATGCAGAAACTGCCGATGGAAGCATTATTCCTATTGATAATAAATGCTCACAGTGGATACAAATTCCTCACTGTACGAGGCGGCTGCCAAAGAGGTGATTACCACTGCCCTCGTCAAAACATGTGGCACCGCTTTGGAGTGGGACGAAGCCACTGCAAGAAAAATGTCGCAAATGGTTTTGATTTCATACATTTTTGTGCCAAAAATAGTACAAATTAATGGATATTGATAAAATTTAGCAGAGTCGTTTTTTCAGCCCTATTGACAAAGTTCCAAAAAATGTTGCATATCGGAAGACTACTTATAAAAAAAAAAATTACAGTAGGCACTGCATAAAACCAAAATTCTTATGCTAAAAAGATTAACTTCAGATTTTTTTCAAAATAAATAACCAAACAAAGCTACCTAATTCAACTTAAATTGTTTGAAAACTTAGGCCCGGTTTCACAATCAATACTTAAGTATAAGCTCTGTAAATGCGTTTCACGAGCCTTTCTTAAGTTCAGCTTAAGTTCAACTTAAGTATGGAAAATGCGTGATTTAAGTTATACTTAACAACTGACAGCCAACAACTGATAATATTTTGCAAAATAATTAAACTTAAGTACAACTTAAGTTTTGTTGGTGAAACCGGGCATTATTTTTTAATAATTCGACGAAAATATTTGTATGTAGGAAAAATTTTGATCTCAAGCTTAAAAATTTCAGTTTGGTTAAAAATGTAGACCGAAGTTTTGAACCGTGTTCCATTCTACCACATCCAGAGTACTAATCGAGATCATGCGATGTGCACAGGGGCAGATTTACCATTATGCTGATTAGGCTGGAGCCTAGGGCGGCAAATTTTGGGGCGGCAATATTTTTACTTGATGGTAAATTTTAGGGATCGCAAAATTTTTAGATAAGGCGCATGCATATGACTTTAAAGTTGAAAATCTGATTTATATGCGAAAAATTGCTTTTTTATAAACATAACGAACTTATTAAAGTTTATGAATTTGGAAAAAAAAAATTGGTATGCATCTAGATTTTTAATTTATTTTTCCTTCAAAATGAGTTAATACACAGGAAAATTGGACAAAAACTACCAGAGTTGAAATTTTTTAGTTTAAAAAAAAACCGCAAAAATTCATATATGACAATATTTCAAAAAAATGCAATGGAAATATTTTATGAAGCTGTGGCTAATATTGACACATAAGATGGTGCAATTGCGTTTTATAGCCTGGTCGTTATGAAAGTTTTTCCTACAAGTGTACCATTTTAAAAATTTCGAGTCTTCGTATTTTTACAAAAAAATTACTAAAAATGCAAAATTTTAAAAAACAGCTTCACGGGAGGTAAGGATACAGTCTTGAGCTGTTTTTTGCAAAAATTAAAAAATAACGAAAATTCGGGAAAAGTTATAACTTTGAAACTATAGTTTTGAAAGCCATTTGAAATGAGCATGATTCTGCTACTAAAAATAAAATATTGATATAAAAATTGAGTCACGGCCGAGATCCAACGAAGATCTGAAGGCCGCTATGCGATCCGACACATTTTACATGTACAGTTACACGTTAAGGGCGGCATATTTTTCCAAGCCTAGGACGCCATGTAGTAAATCCGCCTCTGGATGCGCAACGTCGAAAGTAAAAGGGTTCATAGCAAAGGTTGGCGGCAGTTTGGTTTTTTGAAAAATTCAAATTCTTTTAATATAAGAAGAAAGATAAATGAGAATTTTTTTAAATGATATGAGATGGCTAGGCTATGTAATGTTCTTAAAAAGAATCCTGCAACCAAACTTTATTCAATTCGCAAAGCCAAAAGCACCTTTACTGTCCCAAAGTTGAAAAATTGTATGTCTTTTTGGCTACCCATATTATCTGTTGAAAAAAAGCACCCATTGTGGGCGAACTTTTGGACCCATCACAAAAAGTGGTAATCAAATGTGTCACTGGGAAAACCAAAGTCAGAATTCTAACCGAAAAATGTATCAGATTTGTCTTTTCGTACTTTGAGTAATTTAATACCTCCGGTAATGTTGAAAGGAACTGAAGGGACTCATAGAGGTTTTGAAACATTTTTTTTTTGTTATTAACCTAGTCTTTGGCATCACAACAAGAAGAGATGACTTTACTGTCTCTTTAAGTTTCGTTACTTTGCAATTTTTTATTGTCTAATTATAGATCGATTTGTTTGTTCCCAGCTTTCTCAGAAAACGTTCTGTGTAGAGTCATTGCATTCTCAGATCTAGCTGTTGACTTAATTGAATCAGATTTTTTAAATTATAATTTTTGTTCAAATGTTCTTGATTCAAAGATATTGTATATGATAATAATTGCGTGATTTCAAAATCATGTCATTATGAAAAATCACCTCGTAGATCAAGATAATTTGATTAAAGTTATAAACTATATATTTTTAGAATTTCAATTACAAGCTCATTATAAGATCAAACATATGAAATGAAAATTGAAAGCCAAACATCAATATCTTGTTTTGATGATCAGGAAGACAACATCGAAGCATAATCTTTTTATTTTATGTTATTATAGTTACAATTAAAGAAAATCGCGTGATTTTTCGAAAGCGTGTCAGTCTGCAAGATCACCTCGAAAATCAAGATAGTTTTTATTAATAGTTAAATAATTGCTTTATATGTATTAACGAATTTTCATTCGTTTCAAGGAAGATTGTGCAATCATAAAGAGAACCAGCATGAAGAGTCAGAATTAATGATCGAAAATAAAATTTATTAATGACTTCAGATCAAAGTAAGATTCTCATGGGTTTTCAAATTTTATAGTTAAATATTTAATTACTTATGATCGTTAAATGTTTGCATCATACAAAAATGTATATGTTGGAAGATCACTGGGAGGATCAAGAAAGTGGTATTTTTAAGTAGTTGCTTTAAAATTTCGGAAGATATTATTAGCATCTGGAAAATGAGTCTTAAAAAAATTTACCATTATGTTGAGAGTTAAACATTCATTTTTTTATTCAAATACTTGCAGGCCACAGTGTTCCGCGGTTTCGCCACGAACGTTTTTTCTTAGTCAGTCTCCTTAAGAAAATACTAACAGCTCGATTCTGAATAATTTTACCCGGGGAATTGGAAAAGGGTGTTTTCATTTTAATGATAAAGCATAAGAGCAGAATTGGAAAAGGGAGTTTTAATTTTTACGATCAGAACATTTTGGAAATTTTAATGGAAATTTGGTTGATGAACAAATTCAGTCAATATTCTTTAGTGTAAAAAAAATGTGATGTCTTTATCTGCTATCTTAAAAAGTAAAACTCCCTTTTTCGATTCCCCGGAATAAATTAATCTGAAATGGGCTGAAAATGATGAAACATTTTTTCGTTTTTTTTCTGTATTTTTTTGGAGTACAGCACTGTGTATCTTACATGTCGTCTTGCTCGAGGCCAAGGCTCATTTATAAGGTTGTGGCACTTGAGAGCGAGCTCGGTCAAACTGTCAGAATGGATGAAAAGAAATCAAGAAAATGAATGCACAGAACAAAGAAAAGCACAGTGACAGTTCAAGCAAAGGCGGAAAAAGTGTGCATTTCTCTGAAATGACACAACCTTATAAATGAGCCTTGCTCGAGGCTATTCTGTTTTTTTTTGCGCTGTGCTAGCGGAGCACATAAAGAGAAGAATAGAGAGCAACATTGAGTTAATTGAAACTCTCGCAACACAAATGCGTGAAAAAACTTCTAAATCGTTTTCGTACGTGAAATTTTTGGATGAATTCTTAAAAATTTAACATTCTAAATATACTAGTATCGCCTGCGATCAAAATTCGACCAACTGTCTGTAAAGCAGTTTACAAAAATTAATACTAACGTATCGTATGTTAAGGCACTCTAGCGTAAATTTAAGAAGACAAAACATTAAAGCTGCAGCCAGTATTTTGGGACCACCCTACAAAAAACTCAATAAATGAAGATAATTGCCGAAAACAGTTCATAACTGTATTAACCGCTGAGGACGTTTCTAGAGGGGTAAATTGTATAAGATGGTCATATTATGTTTTCAACCTCAACATTTTTGTTAAGCACCCATCTGCCACTCATGGTTTCTCTCAAGTTTTAATATTTTTCGGAGAGCAATGATCTCGAGATATTTGGTTGCAAAATCAAAACGTTAGGTATCAATCTATTTTCATCTTCTAAGTCTGAAGTAATGACTCTACCTTAATTAAATGCGTTGTACTAAGAAAATCTTTAGATTTTTAGATATCGCAATAAATTTGATATTAAAATAATTGACATTTTTTTTAACAAACTATGTCTAAAAAATTTTACACAAAAAAAGCTATCGTGTGCCGTTATTTTTCTTAATCAACGAGTTTTCTACACAAACACTTTGCACTGAGAAAATCTATAGTTTTCGATATATTGAAATAATTTTTCATCACAATATTTATTCACACAGGTTACATAAAGTAAATTATTATTGTAGGGCATCCGTAAGAGATGGCAAAAAATATCACATCTTATCAATGTCTAAAATTCCCTCTTATATCATGTTCCTCCATCTCTTAAAGTTAAGCTTTTATTTAAAAAAATGCTTTTTCTATGCAACTGCTTCAGGTGAGAGGTCACCAATCTTAAATCCAATCATATTTTTCAAGCCTCCTAGTCCAGACCTTTCATCTGATACCGAAAATGAATATATACTTCCAACGTTCATATTTCGAGTCATAGGTCATCAATTTAAAATTGAATATGTCTGGTGCAGTACCTTTAGAATGACATACATTTCATTACCCTTTTTCTAAAATAAATATTAAAAAGCGTACGGCAACTTTTAATGTTCACATGTTTACATATATGTAAGATAGCTATTGCTCTATCACATCTCACGGTAAAATGATAAAGCATTTCAAGTGTCAAAATTCAAATCACCAAATTGAACTTTTTCCAAAAAACCGCAATAAATATTGAAGAAATTGAATAAAATATGTAAACAAGAATATATTTTGTGACGACCGGTTTTTTAATCGAAACAACTTTACAATGAAATAAAAATATCCACACTGGCTCAATAAATCTGCGTTTTATTTCTAACTAAATCGTGCACTTTTATTAAGACAACCTCTATTTTATTTTGTCTCAGCAACCCTGGTTGAATGTGTGCCAAAATATAGGAAAGAAAAAGCTGCAATAACCATACAGCTCTGTTTTTTCACTCTCTCTCTCTCTCTTTCATTCCACTCTCTCACAGCAACGCTGTTCAATAGAGTAAATGTGTGACTTCCCAGTGTGTCAAACGGATACGTTTCGAAATCGAAACGGACTTACTTCTTCGTACATTTTATCCGTTTTTATTGCGTTTCGCATTCGGAACTGATTCTTTTTCGTTTGAAACTCCTCTCAAAAACTCGAATCCTTTTTTTTATTCTTTCGGATCCGTCTCGAACTCTGAACGAGATTCATATACGAATATGAGACGATTAATTTTTTTAAATAAACGCGGACTCAAGACTCGTTTTTCTAAATAATGCGAATATTACGGATTTATGCTAAATTCAAAATACAATTCTTTTAATGAAATTTTTTTTTAAGTAATTCGTAGTAATTAGTCATATGTAACTCGTTCACTCATGATAAGAATTTAAAAATTCTGAGAAGTCGTCTTATTCGATTTGAAGGAGAGCTTGAGGAGCATGTGCCTAATGATATAAAAAAGTTATTTAAAATATTACATGAATTAAATAGCAAGCTTTAGATCAAATAAGCTTTTAAGAAGGCAACAACAACAACAACAACAACTCTGTATAGGCAACAACAAAAACTCTGTATTATAAGTACATAATTGCATTTCGTACCCCTAATCTACTGAAAATAAAATAAAAGATCTTATAACAAATTTTAAACTGCCCTTTATGTTAATGATGTGACTTTTTTTTGACGTTTTCATAACAGGTTCGAAACGGGTCTGTCGAAACATAAGAAAGCGAAGTGCATACTGACGGGCTCTTAACGGGTTCGAAATGGATTCGAATCTGTTTTTCTGCACATTGGGTTTCTATTTGTTGCTGTTTTTTATGTTTGAATAGAAATGTATTTATCTTCTAATTTTTACCTATCTTAACGACAAAACATTTGAATAAAAATATTGTGCACTTGGTATGAAGCAGACCTTTCAAATAATGTAAGTTTCATTCGAATGTGTTGTCTAAAAGTCACTTAAAAGGGGGATAAAGTTTTGTATTTACGTATTAACATATAGACTAATTATTAAAATTTCGAAAATAAATCACCTCTTTATAGTGCTGAAGCACTAATATGATATTTAAAAACTTTTTTCATAAAAATCGGCTCAATACTTTTTGAGTTTATTGGTTTAAGAAAATTTGAACTTTAATTTTATATAAGTTATAGTATAGTTAATAGTAATGTTTGCAAACTGTAATGATTACTTATTTATATTCATACAAAGATCTATCACAATATTTTTAAATGAGGAAGAGTCGGAATTCATTATTAAGGTCAAGTATGATCACAGAGAAAAATTTTTTATTCTGTTTATATTTCAAAAGTCAAATTTTTAAATTTGTATAATCGCTTAAAGAAAACTATTGAAAAATTCGAATTCATGTTGGACATAACCCAGTGAACCAAAAATGTCTTTTTTTATTCATTAATGAATCTCTTCGGGTCGATAACTTTATTTTCGGAATTCAGAAATGAACCTTTTTAGACTCATTCGTCGGACTAAAATGCCTCACAAAAGCGTACCTTTTCCTCTTTAAAAAAAAGTTAAAAAAAGCAATTATCAATTGTCCTTTTTTGTTTGGAAACGAGTTGAAAAAAGAACCATTGAAAATTTGTTTTTGGCACTCAGAAAAACTTGCATTTCGATAATATGCCTCAAAAAAATGATAATGTAAGCAAAATCTTTTCATTTTATTTAAAGGAAGTAAATATATATCCAGAGCCGACGACAGCAAAATATTTCTCGCAGAATTAAATTCATTAGAAATAAGAAAACGATAAAATTGGAATTAAAATAAAAATTTTATGGGGGCATTGAACAATTTTTTGATGGAAACAAAATTTAATAAATTCAGTCCTTTCAATTATGAAGTTTAGATCAACTTATTAAAAAAACAGGCGAAGTTGAGGGAAACACTGACCCAAAAAGCGATAAAAGTACCAGGGAATACGGTGGAAGTAGAAAGTCATATCAAACACCTTAGCTCGGCCATGGTCGAAGCCTACGAGGTGGCATGCCCAATACTTTCAGTAGACGATGGTGATCCAACGCCATGGTGGTGCACGGAAATCGAATCTCTGAAGAAGAAGGTTAGGATGGCCTTCAACCTGCACATGAGAGGGGGAACCCCAGAAACATGGGCAAATTACAAGGCACGGAAAAGGGAACTGAAGTACCTCATACGACAACGGAAAAGGCAGTCGTGGAGAGACTTCTGTTCTGGGATGGAAACTATATCAGAAGCATGTAGGCTTCAGAAAATGGTTTCAAAAGACCCATTCTCCAAAGTGGGACTGATCCGAAAGAAGGATGGAACCATGGCAGAGAACCTAGAGGAGTCCATGGAAGTTCTGATGGACCCGTGGACACCCTTGAAGAAAGGAATGCACAGTGTTGACAGGCTGGAAGCCGAAAGGATGATCACTATGGACGGGGTGAGGAGTGCTATACGCTCATTTGCTCCGTACAAAACATCAGGGATGGACGGTATATTCCCTGCTATGATGCAGTGGGGGGAAGATCTCATTGCACCTAGGCTGTGGGGTATATTCGTTACTTGCCTAGCGACTGGGTATGTTCCGAGAGTCTGGAGAGAGGCGAAAGTTGTCTTTCTTCCGAAGCCTGGAAAATAAGATTATGCGGAGGCGAAGTCGTTCAGACCGATCAGCCCAACATCTTTTCTCTTAAAAACGATGGAAAGAGTGACGGCTGACTGTCTTGAGAGCACCTCGCTGATGCAAAATCCTCTGAGTAGATGCCAACATGCATATAGAGCAGGTAGGTCTACGGAGAGTGCTCTTCACGAATTGGTAAGAGTGACTGAAAAGGAGGTATTTTCAGGAGGCATTGCGATGGCCACATTTATGGACATCGAGGGTGCTTTCGACAAAATATGCTTTGGAAGGCTGCGGCAAGCCCTGACAGAACGCAATGTAAGCCCAATGATAGCAAATTGGGTGGACAATATGCTAAAACACAGGGCGGTCAACATGCAGAATGGTAGAGTAAAGACTAGAGGTAGAGTAAGTAGAGGATGGCCCCAGGGCGGGGTGTTATCGCCAACCCTGTGGAACATAACTGTGGACTCACTACTGGTTAGACTGGATGAATCGGGCATACACACGATAGGGTATGCAGATGACATTGCGTTATTGGTCCGCGGCAAGTTCATTGACACCATCTCTGACATCATGAAGGGAGCACTCCGAATGGTGGAGGAGTGGTGTCGAGAACAAGGCCTTACCGTAAACGCAGGCAAGTCAGACAATATTCTCTTTACTAGAAAGAGGGTAGGCCTGAGTACAGAACCACTCAGACTTTTTGGAGCTGAAATCAACATGTCCACGAAAGTTAAATATCTAGGGGTAACCCTTGATAGCAAACTGAACTGGAACGAGCATGTAGAAGATAGGATTCAAAGAGCCAAGAGGGTTCTGTTCCAGTGCAGACGCGTTTGTGGTCTCAAATGGGGGCTAAGCCCAGAGGCTATGAACTGGGTTTACACTATGATGGTTAGACCTGTCATCACGTACGCTTCGGTGATTTGGTGGACAAAAGTCAGCCAGAAAACCATTAAGAAGAGACTGGACAGAGTCCAACGGCTGGCGTGTGTTGGAATAACAGGTGCAATACGCACCACTCCAACAAGCGCAATGGAGGTTCTGTTAGGTATGCTGCCGTTGGATTTAGAAATAAAGAAAACAGCGGCGCTGTCAGCCCTCAGGATGTTGCGAAATGCTACGTGGCATGGGGCAACGGTCCTGCATGGTCATATTCGCATCCTTGATATTGTACAAAGAGATGTCAGGGAGGCGTTTATGCCTATGGATAGAAGGCAGAGAGTAAAAATAACAGAAAAATGTTATAAAACTCTTATAACGGATGGAGCCGTTTGTGAAGAAATCGCTGGTAGAGATATCAGTATATTCACAGACGGCTCTCTGATGAATGGCCCGGCCGGGGCAGGCGTGTACTCAAAAGAGTTAAGCCTATCCTGTGTACTGAGGTTGGGGAGGTTTGTGTCTGTATACCAGGCAGAAATGCTTGGCGTAGTGCATGCGCTGGACCACCTGATAGATGGCCGGATCAGTGGCAAGAAAATTGTCATCGCTCTCGACAATCAGTCTGTGATTAGGTGTATGCAACGGACAGACATCACTTCCAGGTTGGCCATAGAATGTCTTACAAAACTCAATAGGTGCGCCCAGACGAATGAGCTTACACTTATGTGGGTGAGAGGACACTCTGGCATAGAACAGAATGAAGAAGCTGATTCTTTAGCAAGAGCAGGATCAGCAGAAGAATTCTGTGGACCAGAACCACGTATCGCCATAGGCGACAATATGGTGGCAGGCCTTATTAAACAATGGACGGACTCGGAACACAGTAAAAGGTGGGAAGAAGCTGTTAACTGCAGGAATCAAAGGCAGCCGTGAAGTGGTCTCGTAGTGAGGCAGCAAAAGTTATCCGATACAATCGAAGGACTTTAAGCTGGCTTACTGCACTGGTCACAGGACACGGTCCCTTCATGTACCATCTCGGGAAGATGACTCTGACCGAGGACGATGCGTGTAGGTTATGCCTAGAGGAGCCGGAAACAGCAGCACACATTCTGTGCCAGTGTCCGGCGCTGGCAAGCATAAGATTGACCACTCTGGGACGCCCATTTATTGGCGAAGCCGAGGTTGGTCAACTAACCTATAAGAATATGCTTGAGGTGACAAAGGATGCTTACACGAGGAGCATGCTCACGTACGAGTACTCCGAGCAGTAGTACCCTTTGTCCAATGGGGGACGAAAAGGGACCCACTGTGGTCTGCTTCGGCAATTATATATTAAAAAAAAATAGATTACAAAAATTCATCCCGAGAACGTACGCTAAACTTTCACTTTAAGCTTGTGGTTCAGTAAGAAGGCCAAAATTTCATGATTCTTTTTTTAACACATTTAAGTATGTGGAAGAGTAACATTAATTCATGAACTTATTTATGAATAATAAATGGTTAATTTATAAGTAATTGTTTCCTACTAAAATGATAAATGAAAGTTTCTTTTTCGGCTCAAAATTTGTTTCTAATTTGTAAAAGCATTAAATTTTCACAGATTTAATCTTTTCTAGCAAGAACATTAATCATACAAAAAAAAAATTCACAAAAAAATGTCTACCTGAAAACGTACTCAAAACTATCACTTTACGAAAAGCCTTCGCATATGGTTCAGTGGGAAGAGTTCAGTAAAACAAAAAAAAAACAGTTATTTCGTATTTAGGAAAACGTGTGTAACATTACACAAAGAAAAATCGTTCACCTATATTTAAAAAGTTTGCCATCTTAAAAAGTTCTTATGTTTAGGGAAATGGCAAAAGCCAGCAGCTATGAAATTCAAAAAGAAAGCCTTCTCGTTAGTATGATGAAATTTTTCTTGAATTAATTTAAAAAATAAATCAACTTGAAATAAGATAAAATCTTCTTATTTGCTCTTTTTTTCTAGAAAAACATCGATTTTAAATGGTAATCTTCTAATCCTTATAATTAAGGTTATATGGAAAATCTATCGTTTTCTTATCTTTACCTCTTTTTACTTTTAGACTTCTAGTGAGATTTTAACAAGAAAATCTTCTTAATACCACTGTTGCCCTTAGCTTAATTTGTTTAAAATAAAATTAATTTTTAATAAAAAGGCAACTTATCTATCGTTTTTTATTCAGCAAGATTTTTATGCTTTTTTAGGAAAAAAAAAATAAATTTGAGATCTAAATCTCGTTTTTTTTTTAGGGAGTAAATTTTACTAAGAAGGCAATTTTATTTGCTTGTAAATATTTAAAGACGAAAATCTTTTTATTGTTCTTAGAATTTTTTATGAGTTTAATTAAAAAAAAGAGATATTTTTATTATTCTAAGATTTCTAATTAGTTTTATTAAAAAGGGTATTTTCTTATTATTCGAAGATTTGAAGTGGGTTCCTTTAAAAAGAAATCGTCTTCTTAATCTAAGATTTCTATTGATTTTTATTAAGAAAACAATACTGCTCCAAAAATTAAATCTCCTTCATGGGTACCAACTAAAGGGAAATACTTTTTACTTTTGTCTGGCTTACAGACTATTTTCGCTGTGTGAACTTACCCTATCCAATTCGCTGAGCGGTAATGCATTTGGACCCGCTTCCGACTGTAACATTAATTGTCTATACAAACGACGATCAAAGATGAAATCTTTATTGATCGTTTTAGATTGTTCGGCAACTAAACGCTGATAATCCACGTAGCGCTGTTGAGCATTGAGCTGGTAAGAAAAAAGAATGCGGTAGTGAGAAGAAAAAAGATATAATACGTATATTTCAATGATCATTGCTGTATTTATTTAGGATATAGATCAGTTAAGTGTCATGAAAACAAAAACAAAAGCAAAAGCTACGTTGAACTTGAGTTGTTAGTAAATCTGATATAATTTAGGTAATTACAATAGACGACCTTGCCACATGAAAGAAAAAACTTAAATAATTGACTGCTTTCTTGGCAATATACATCAAGGCCAAATAAGAAGTCACATGTAGAAATTTTTCATGAGTTAGTTTTTGAGTGGGAAAAATTATGGCAGTTTAGTATATAAGAAATATATAAACAAAATGCGAAAAACCACAGATAAAGTAATGATTATGTGAAAAAGTTGCATACACTTTAAGTATGTGTAGTTAAAAGCCATAAGAAAAAAGCAAAATTCAAGAAAAAGAAACACGCAAGGTTTTTTACAGATTCAACGTTCTGTTGAATCACACTCAAAGTATATTCGTCTCACTCGAAGAGTTTCACATTGGATCACTAAATCTTCAACTTAGCACACTCAATTAGACACCTAAGACAACGCTCTGTACATTCCGAATACATCTACTCACCGCTTCCGTTTGCGTGAGCTCATTCACATTTGTCTCGAAATTCCACTGTGCTGCCACATTGGCGGTACACTCCTGAGATCCTCTTTGATCGGTTTCAACGAGCAGATTGCGCAGCTTTTCCAATTCTATTTGATAGCGACGCTCCTGCTGAAAACGTTCCCTTTCCGCATTACGATCATTTAGATTGTAGCGATCGCGATTTGAGGCGTAAGGATTCTCGAATGGGTTACGCGCGCGATCACCTGGAAAGCGTGGGCCATATGGATCATTGGGATTCGCGGCTGGATTGAAGGGTGTGTCATTGGGATAGCGATCGTTGGGATTGCGTAAAGGATAACGATCTTGTGGATTAGGATTGACACCCGGATCGTTAAAGCGATCTTGACGTTGTGCATTATAACGATCGCCCGGATTGTATTGATCATAGTTATGATTTTGATAGCGCACATCGGGGGCGTAACGCTCACCGCCCAGATTTTGGCCATTGTAAAGATTGTCATTGCGATATTGGCCACGATCACTGAATGGGGAGTCGCGTGAGTCACGTGTGAAATTTTGTGCTGGCTGCGGATATGAATAGCCATAACGCATGCGATCGTCATCGCTGGGACCATTCTAAAAGTTATTTTTTAAAAAATTTTATTTATTACAACTTCGTCAAGGACTTACGCGAAAATCATCGGCACCATCTTCGCCACCGCCATCATCCACATAGGGTGGGCCGAAACGCTGACTGCGATCTACATCAGCAGTACTTACAGGACGCGCGGGTTGACCGGCATAAAAATTATCCTGTTGTAGATCTGCCGGATTAAGGGGCGGTAAATCGAGCTGCGCATGCGCCTGGGCCTTTGCATGAGAACATTGCAATATCGCGCACAAAATGGCTGCACTAAAGAGTTCTTTTCGACACATTTTTTAAAAAAAAAATTTATTTTTTTATTTCGTAGATTTTTTAACAATCACTTTAAGCTGTGAAACCAGTATTATTCCCGAAAATATTTCCTTTTAATTTAGATACCGTATTTTTTAGAATTTTCTTTTCAATTTCAATTTTCAAAAAACCAAATACACTTTGTAATTTTCGAAGCTTTAATATATTAAGTTATAGATTTTTATTTCTTAACTGCTCGTTTAGCCGTCTAAACAACTACTGACTAACTTTTCGTCTAACCAACAATAAGAATTTTTGTTTTACTTTTTGAACCGTCTCAAGTTGGGAGGGAGGTTTAACAGTACAACAACAACAAATGCGACGTCTCATATGAGATAATAAAAATTAACATGGCAAAAACACAACAAAACAAAAATAAACACTACACAAATGGTGACTAAAACAATACAAAAACATAAGCGACATCAACAGGTACTAAATGTATACTATATATTTAACTTATAATCAGCAAAAGCAACCACAAAAATATCAAACACAAAAACAATTTGTATGAAAACAAATCATGTTTGCATGCAACCACCTGCAATTATAAGGGAGGGCGGCATTAATCTGCGAAGAAAAAGTTCACGAGTTAGTGTTGGCAAGAAGTTTGTTACGTAGACAAGTAACCGGAAGGAGTTCAGGTGAAAAGCTAAAGCTATAAATATTGCTATAAATGTAATTCAATCTAAGCTATTGTTTTGTGATTTTATTTATGAATCTTATGGGGTAGATAAGTGCACTGCAAGGCACTCAGGAATTAACTCTTTTAGAATCATTCGCCGGACTACGATGTCTTTCCATAATGAACCTTTCTGTTAGAAAATAATTAAAAACAAAAAACCTATAGAAATGTTTGCTTACGATACTCAAAAAATTATGTCCATTTTTAATTATTCGCCGCACTAAATTGCCTCTCAAAAACGAACCTTTTTTTGTGTTTTTGAAAATGAGTTTACAAGAGTACTAAAATAAATTTTATTTTTAACTATCTAACACTGATATGAAAATATGCACCAATATAAAGCTACATTGTTGTAAAACAAAACAAATACAACAATTTCATGATGATGCTGGGGCTTAAACTCGAGTCCTTTCTGATACTAGTTCAATGTAACTACTACTTGATTCGGGACACTGCAATTACTACTCGACATTATCAATGGATTAAATTTATCAGAGTAACGCGATTATTTCCCAAAATATAAAAAGTTCTTACATGAATATAATACTTAGAGTGATGCTTGGAAAAGTCGGTGGCGTTGAAAGAAGATTAAGCTTTAAAACATAACAGACTACACAAAATAATGTGTTTTATATTTTTTTTTTTATAAGTACGAAAGACGCTCATATGCTGTAAAATCTCCAGTTTTACTCCTCATGTTTGTTTTGGGTCTTCGAAGCGACGAAAAGGAGGGTTTACTTAAAGCAACTGAAACCGGCAATGTTGTACCTATCTTCAGGAATCGGCTTGTTGATGGATATATAACGCATGGATATATAAATGTTACAGGACGATTTGTCTGTTTCAAGCAGTGCAAACAAATATGGGGTACAAAGTATTAATCAAAATCAATTTATACACTGGAAAAATCATCTCGTTTTTAAGTTCAACACAATGCCTTTACAATCAATACATGATTTTTCATACAAAGTTTGAAAAGACTTTTCAAGCAATATAAACCTATTAACATATTAACATATTTTGTCAAAGTAGGAAAAAATTGTTTTTAATATGTCGCCCATTTCACATTGAAGTGTAATATAAGTTGCGCTGACCATCTCCGATTTGGCTCAAATTTTGAGCTTGGTTTTGTTTATTATTTAGAAAACCAAATCCGGAGCTTGAGGTTTTGAGATTTTTTTCGCGGACCCATAGCCATATGAACGCCAAAATAGGATCTATTTTGAGACAACGTAGCTGTCAATTTAAATGTGATTTTCGTAAATAGGGTGTCATTGGAAATTTTATTTTGACGAAAAAATATCAAACTTTTTAAAAAATGTCAGTTACACGTCCCATTATTAATTTCAAAGTTGAATACCAACAGGCACTTTAATTTTTTTTTTTAATTTTCATTATTTTCATTTTTTTACGTTCCATTACCTTTGCAATGATATGAAATGAAAGTGTGTTCTTTAAGTGTTCAGAAGTTATGGCGTAAAAACTTTTTCAACGCACTCAACTAGCATTGATATTTATTGTAAAAAGACTACAATACAAGGAAAATTAAAAAAAATTTTACGTAAATAAAATAAAAAATTAAAATAAAAATTAATCAAAGTACAGGTAGTTCTTTGCAGCCGGTGTCAAGATATTTTGGTTATAATTTATCGGAAAAAAAAATCAAATTGCATATTAATAAGATTACGATAACCTTATAGTATTATAAGGTTTGGTTACAAGTTTCCCCAGCTACGGGGATCAAAGCGTTGAAAATGACCGCATTTTTTAAAAAGTCGTGCTAAATTTTTTCTATTGGGCCAAACTTAATAATTCTAGTAAAGAAAGTATCCTTATTAAAACGCACTTTGATTTCTTTTCGACAAATCAGGACCAAAATATCTTTACGCCGGCTGAAAAGGACTGCTTATTTTATGCCACCTATCGAGAAGAAGATGCAATTAAAAACAAACTAACAAATTCATTTTGGAATATTTTTCTGTATTATTTACAATGAGAATAAAAACATACTTTAGAATTAAACTAAAAATTTTAAAATAGAAATTTAACGCTTTTGTGTTTCTACAAAACAAAATTTAAAATAAGCGTATTAAATTTTTAACTAACAACTCATTTATTTATTTTTTATAATTTTCTCTTATTTCTTTGCAATAACAAAAATACGTCGCTATATAAGATTGAATTGAAAAATTATGTGCAGTAGACAATAAAATTTTAAAACATTTAAACATTTTTAACATTTTTAAAATTGGTTTTTTATGTAATGAACATTAGATGAAATAAAAACTAATTTATTACTTTAATATTTAAAACATTTCAATATTTTAAGCAACACTAATATGCAAGCTTCACCGAATGGAGTTAAAACATGGCATTCGAGGGGTTCCAGGGGTCGCTAATTTCGAATTTGACGTCGAAAACTCGAAAAAATTATGAAATGGCATCGAAAAAATTTTATTTTTTTTTTAATTTAAGAACGATATTTTAAAATTATGTTTAAAATATTTGTTTTCAATACTAAAGTTTTGTTTTAAATTTTTTTTTTAGCAAATATTTTTAAACTGTAAATGTTTGCTCTAAAAGTTTATTTGAAAACATTATTTTGAAAAAACTTTTGTTTTTAATTCAACTGTAGAAACATTTGAGTTGGAGTTAAATTTAATTTTTCAAGCTCTATTTAAAAAACAAATTCATTTAATACGACCACAGTTCCATTTAATTTGAACACATATTCTTTCAGTGTACTTAAAGTGTAAAGTGTACAGTGTATTTAAGTGTATTTTAAGTCTATATATTATAATGTTTTCACAATAAATGTTTTAAATTGAGTCTGTTTATTTTATTTCCACGTTGTGCTGAGTTTTTCTCTCGATGCTCGTAAAAATTCCTTCATTTCATTGTTGTTGCACAGTTACTATTTTTACGTTTGATATTACCGATCAAAAATTGTAACTTAACAATTGAGACAGTAAATGTTAACGTTTCGAACAGTTAAAGTTGGTAGTTAATATATATTTCATGTTTTTGTCACATATTTCCAAATAGGTTCTAAAAATTTGTAAAGTAAAGACTGGTACCCAACCCAGTGTTTTGGGAAATGAATACAAAATAAATATAATGCCAAATAAATGTATGACTTCTTGTAAGTATTTGTATTTGTAAGTATTTACAGTAATAATTAAAATTGTTTTTCAACAATTTCTATAGTAGAGCTACTGTACATTTTTTAGCCAACTAGTCATGCGTCTAAAAATTGCTTTTAAACAACATCTGCGGTAGAACTGCCATAGGACAAGGGTTGCAGTAGGTTACAATATTGCCTTAACGGTAAAATTTACAATTTTCATCGTTTTGCTCGTTTTCAGTCGACAATTTACCTTTTATATCGGTAGAATTTACTGTACAGTTTTTCTGTATGTGTAACAATAATAGAAAAAGTATAGTAGATATTGTAACAAAAAAATTCAATATTTTTGATCCCACCTAGTTTTGTGTGGTTATAACTTGGAGCTTTAGGTGAAGTCAGTTATGAAAGAAGGCAAGAACAACAATACCACCTCTGTATAAAGTCAATCATACAGCAGACAAGACAGATTGTTTCGGAAGGAACTACCCGTTCCAGCTTCAGTAGCCTTGAGTGATTTAGCTGTGACCAACCCTGTTTAAGTTTTATATGATTTGGCGCATGTTTGAAAAAACTCTTCGAAATCATATGAGGTTGTTGCAAAAACAAACTTGATTTCGTTAGAATATCGTCATTAAAACAATCGCAAACCACGTTTTTGTTGTTTTGGAAAAGTGTTTTTAAACAAAACAAAAAAACAGTGTGCGAGCATGACTTACTTTTTAACCCATTAATGACAAGTACATTCAGAAAAAAATTCCAGAAAATCTAGAAAAATAGCATCCATTCGTTAGAAAATCGGGCTTCATTTATCGCCATGGCCTATTTTCTAGAAATGAAGTATATGTTTTCGTTAAAATGGCACCAGAAGTGTGAAATAGTTTAGGAAAATTATCCAATCATTTACGAACTGTTTCGCAAAATTAAAGAAACTTAGCGCAGTTGTGTTGAAATCTTAATAAATTTGAGTAAGTTTTTCTACCGTTTTTTTGTCTTCGGCTATAACTAAGAGAAAAATTTTCTCTGAAAATAAGACATTTTTCATCGAATTCCTGAAAAAATGTTGTAATTTTTGCAAAAAAAACAGCCCTTTTTTAATATTTTAAACAGCATCCTGTGAGAATTATGATTTTTATACTGACAAAAAACTGCAAACATCATTATTATTATTAACATTAAATTAAATTGAAAAACTATCACTATCCGCAGACTTGAACCTCGGCCGCGTGAGTGTAAGTCCAACAGCTTATCCATTCGACCATCGCAGTTGTTAAGCAATCGGCGCTGAATTTGCTTGATTAAGAATCGTTCGTTCCGTAAGTCATTTTAAAGCATTTTTTCTAGATATATAAGAAAAGCATCCTTAAATAGATCACTTGTAGTATACAAAAAGAGAAAAACTTACATGTATTTCTATAAAATATCCAAGTATTTGAATTTATATTTCTCAAAATTTAAGAAATCATGCTGTAGAATGTTGCAAGCAGAACTGGGCATTAATACAGTTTTTCTTCAAATTATTTCTGTTTTATACAATTTTTGGAAATTAAACTTTTATCATACCTGTATCTCTTTATTGAAGTAAAAGCTTGTCTTTAAAACTAAGAAGCGGTTTTGATAATGCTGCAACGAAATCAAGATGTGAGGTCGTTAAGTGAAGTAAAAATTCTCTACATTAAGAAGAAACCCTTATAGAATATAGAAAATTAACAATTAAAGACTTATTTTATTTTTTTTTTTTTTTTGTTATTTTTTTTTTAATAGATCAAAGAATCAAGGCATGCGCCTTATACAATCATGGTTTGGTCTTTGACCTGAAAGGAAAGGGATAGATTATTTAGAGGAATTGATTGGAACCATACGTGAATTATTGATTAGGTGAAACAAACGTGAAAGATAATTTGAATCGCTTTTAACCGAGGCTAGTGGTATGCCTTAACCTCGGCAAGCATTTCTAGCCCTTAGTTGTTACTGTACTTTGATTCTATAGTTACTGTTTTTTAGCTCAGTGCATTTGTAATACGGTGCACTTGCTCTATAGTACCATATTTTTTGAAAGCCGAATTGGTGGCTTGGGAAAATTCTTGTTTGTTCCCTATGTGACTGTAACTTAGTAAGATGTAACTTTTCAAATAATTTTGAAAGTATAGGAAGCAAAGATATGTTGAATAGGAAAACGTAACGCATGAGAATTTCGTTAACGCTCGATTTCGCTCCATATCTAATTTTTACTGTTTACTTCGGGCTATTTATGAAATCGATTCTTAATCGATTTTGCTGTTGTTAGGCAAATATGTTCCAACAAAGAAATTTTATCAGCATTATATTAGTTTTGCTAAAATAACGTCTGAGTTTTGTTAAGTTATTGAAAAAGTTATATCAAGTTATCAAAAAGTTTTTTATAATTACGAAAAAATTTTTGTCTTGCGAAATAATTTTTGAAAAATTTACAAAAATATTAAGTAAGATTTTTGTTTTTTTTTAACTTTTATATGGAAATGCATTTCCATTTAAATATATGACCAGGGGCCGAATTGCAGCATCCGTGATCGAGCAAAATTGCACAAGATTTATAGGCACTTGTCTCGTCGTGCTCTTCGTAATTTTGCTCGATCACGGATGATGTAATTCGGCCCCAGAAGATTCAGTTTAAAAAAGTTAAGTCCAAAATATGCTAGCGCTTCAATCTTCTCGTCTCTTCGCTGTCATCTAATAAAGATATCGCCAGAACATTTGAATGGTCGATGAACCTTTGCAAATTATTTGTGCTGAATCTGCTTATTTTATCTTTAAAGCGGGATTCACTGGTCACCTCAAGCAAGCTTTCTGCAAAAATTGAAATTATTTCAATCAATTGCAAGAGCGAGCAGCATGTTTTTGTTACTCTCTCATTGAGTGTGGAAAGAGATAAAGCGCAAAAACTTTATATAAAAAAAACTTTTAACACCTGCTTAATATGAATTAAAATATGAAAGTCAGTGAATTTACTTTTACAAGTGCAATGTTTAGACTTATTTTGATAGTTTTGTTGGATAGAAACCAGGCTGCGTTTTTTATAAGCCTAAGAGTTTTTGATTATTATCTCTCTAGAATTTCCACATTTGAATTGCTGGCAGTTCCCTGTAATTGTATTTCGTAAGTAAAAACCGGCTTTAAAATAGCGTTATAAATTCGCACTTTGTTATTAAGAGATAGTACGAGTGTCGACATAAAAGCGAATAGATTTTTCAATTTTTCATGGTCAGCTGTATGCGTGTTGTTTCCAAGTCATTTGTCTCTCTTAAGTAAGCTCAAGATACTTTACTGAGTCACTTTTTTGAATACTTTCACCACTGATGCGATTTTTGTTAAAATATTTTTGTTCGTATCACAATTGTCTTTAAATGAATGAAAATTTCGTAATTCTAACGAAAAATTTGTGTACTAAACTTAAGAACTCAGTGGAGAAAAGTATCATACAAAGATTAATCATGGAGCGCTCCTTTGCTAGTAATGGACTCCCTTTTACCTCCTAAGCGAGCAGTAATACAGAACTTTAAGCAATACAAATAAAATATTTTTTTCATATGGAAATCGATCGATGAAAATTCATTAGAATTGTTATTTTTAAAGTTTAAATTATAGGGACTGGTTTGTGGTAAAACAAGGCCTTTAATTTTCGAAAAACAGCTTTCATTGACTTCTCAAAATCTGCATAGCTTTCAGAATTTTTTTCAGTGCTTCTGTAATAAAAAATAAAATGTGTTTATAGAACTATGAAAACTCAATTGAATTTGGATAAATTTACCAAAAATAAAATGTGTTAACCAACTTGTACTTCATTGTAACAGTATTTTTCTTAGAGCCATCCAAATTTATTTTCAATATGACACTTTCGCTAAAAAGTTTTGGTAGAACATTGTTCAAAGGTGTTCTTCCAAATTTATCTTTGATGCCAGATATCTATATTATATAATCAGAAAAGCACTTAGAACTAATTTTAATAAAATACATTTATTAAATCTAACCATGTTAAAAAGTTTCACCGCAAGCCTTTTATTAGAAAAAAAAAAATCGCAATATTTGCTACCACGAGAAAAAAATACTGAAATTGAAAAATTATTTAAAATGAAAACAATAAAAAAAGTAACCTTTATCAATAAAGGAGGAATCGCACATTGATCTCTTAAATGAATTATAAAATGTTAACTATTGCTCTAAACAGAGCATTAAAGAAGATTTATTGCACCGAATCGTCATTATTTAATTTATTTTTATTTATTTTATTTGTGTTTAAAGTAAGATGGTTACTATAAATATAATAACATTGGCAGAATAGGTTTTGGTTTAATGAGTTGTTTGATGACTTCCTCGATTCTCAAATCGATATGTTATTTGAGCCTCACATCCACTGATATCAAAAATTTTTTTACCTATTGTAGAAAAGTATATGTCATGTCTTGCATACTATACATACACAGAGAAAACTACATTTTCAAAAGTGGCAGAAACGAGCTACTTTTTAAAACGTTTAACCCAGATTTTGCACTTCTAACGTTCATTTTTATTTTAAAAACGAAGATTTTAAAATGAAATAGTAAAACGTTTATTTTCATTTTAATAGTCCCTAGGCATTATTCGTTACATTCGTCTCATCTTTTTTTCATTAACGCCATTAAATTGTGGAATGCTTTGCCTCGTTGGTTAAGAGAGATTAGTGGGAGAGGTAATTTTAGGCGCTCTATCCTATCTTTCTTCTCTACTTCATAGTTTCATGACTCTATTTTAATCTATTTCCTGTATTCTTTACTCTATATTATTAATTCTTAAAAAATAATTGCAATGTGATTCAATTAAGCATTTAATATACTTAATATTTATTATAGCTTTCTTTCTTTCTTTTAAAAATTTAACGTAACCTTAAGTATATACTTGTTGTTATGACTGTATAGTTTAGTATTATTGTTTTTTTTTTTCAAGCTAATCTTATATCGTACTATAAAAGAATCTGGTTCTTATTGTACCAACACGTTTCTCTAAATAAATACATACATACATAAAAACTTACATTTTAAAATGAGATTCTAAAATGTTCGTTTGATTTTTAACAATGGATATTTTAAAATGCTGTAGTAAAAGGTTTATTTTCATTTTGAAAACGAATATTTAAAAACGAGATTCTAAAATGCTAGTTTGGTTTTTAATAATAAATATTCTCAAATGCAAAATGTTTATTTTCATTTTAAAAACGAAAATTTTAAAATTAGATTCTAAAATGTTCGTTCGATTTGTAGCAATAAACATTTTAAAATTGTTATACCATTATTTATGTTTTAAAAACGTTTATAAAATGTTTATTATTTCCCATTAATTAAAAAAATTTACAGAAATCTGCATTTCCTCTATTAATTAAAAAAAGCTTTATTGGTTTTCAAAATTACAGTTTTATTTTAGTTATTTAATGACCAGCTATTTTCATCTCGTTAAAATTTTTTACATCATTATACTGTATCCCAGCGTCTATAAAAAAAAATTTTGTCAGATATTATTCATTTTATTTAATATACTTTCCTTTTAGTTGTGGCAGCAAATGCTCCAACTCAAACTCTTTCATTACTTTCTTGCAGGCAAACTGCAGAGTGATGAAATCGAGAATGAAAAATATTTTATTTTCTGAACAAATATCAAATACATAAGTCAATGAAACATATATAACAAACAATTCGTTATTAACAAGTGTTTTGAAACAAAGTATGTGAATTTTACTGTCATGGTAAAACGTTTGTAGTTGTTTTTAAAACGTTTCGTTTCACTTTTACTGCCATGGACACTAAATTAGCACAAAACTACTCTTAAGTTTGACGTAGCATTTTTTTAATTTTTTGACTATATAACCAATTATTATGGTCTGCACTGTTGCAAGAGAGCATCAAGCTTCTCTCAAATAAAATTTTTTTACCGTTATCTCTATTCTCTTTTGTTCTAATTGCTGGAATGTGCATTAATCATCTTTTTTTCTGGATAGTAAATTAGCAAAACGCGATCGGAAAAGTCATAAAAAGTTTTTTGGGGCGTATTTTGTGTCCAACGGTAGTTTTTGTGCAATTTCTTAAAACTTTGCCTAAATATGGGACGGGGAAAAGATTGTACGCCAGAGGAAAAGCGCGTTATATTTAATATGTGTAGTGATGGCAAAACGCCATGTGAAGTTGTAAAATTCTCAAACGATCGAGGAAACTGGTGTAAAATGTTATTTATTCCAGTAAAAATAATGAAAAAAATTTAATAGAAAACAAAAAAAAGAACCCACGTAAGAAAAAAACAACTGAAGCAGTGGACCGAGATATTGTCCGGAAGTCAAAGAAGGATCCCTTCACGTCATCACGTGATATTGCCAACGAAGTAAACACAAAGCGGTTACTCTTTGCTCATACCCATAAATCAAAAGACCTCCCATTCTGGATAAAAATTCTTTGGAGTGATGAAACAAAGGTAAATCGCATGGGTCCGGATGGTAGAGTAATAATAGTTTATCGCCCTAAACGCCAGGCAATCAATCCACGCTACACACAGAAAACCGTGAAGCACGGCGGAGAAAGCATTATGGTGTGGGGACCTTTCTCATGGCATGGAGTTGGCCCTATTGTGAAGATAAACGGAAAAATGGACCGTCATCAGTATTTGGATATTTTGAAGAACCAAATGAAACCATATGCTTTTGAACAAATGCCAGTATAGTTCACATTCATGCATGATAATGATCCTAAACACACATCAAAAATTGTTAAGGAGTGGTTTGCTGAAGAAAGAATCCGCATTTTAGACTGGCAGGCTCAAAGTCCCGATTTGAACCCTATTGAAAACCTCTGGAATGATGTTAAAATCAAGATCGCGCAACATAAATATAAAAACTTGGATTATCTTTGGATCGGCATACAGAGTGCTTGGTATTCGATTCCCAAAGCGCGTTGCCAAAATTTGATTAAAAGTATGCCCCGTAGATGTCAAGCCGTAATTGAAAGTATAGGTTATTCCACTAAGTATTAACTAACATCAATATTTTTAATAATTACTTACAAATATTTATTTTTATTTCAGAAAATTTAATTTGTGCTATTTTAGTGTCCAGCTAAAATCTGGCATATAATTAATTGATGCCGTTAATTTGCAGACAACAACTAACTTTGTTAAAATTTTGTCTGTTTTTTAAGAAGAATACATATCTTTAGTTTTTATGATAAAAGTTTTTGTTATTTAGAGTGAAATAAAAAAAAAATATAGTTGTTTTTGAGACAACATTTCGTGCTAATTTAGTGTCCACGGCGGTATATTTAAAAATGTGCGTTTTTATTTTTGTATGGCGTAAAATGTTTTTAAAAATATTAATTTTAACCTACTTTACTTAGTAAAACATTCGTAGCTGTTTTAAAAACGTTTTGTTTTACTTTTCTATTTATAAATGTGCATTTTCATTTTTGTATGGCGTAAAGTATTTTTAAAAATATTAATATTATCCTAATTTACCATAGTAAAATATTCGTGGTTGTTTTAAAAACGTTTCGTTTTACTTTTCTATTTAAAAATGTGCGTTTTCATTTTTGTATGACGTAAAATATTTTTTAAAAATATTAATTTTACTTAACGTTTTTAAAATGTGCGTTTTTGATTTTTTGTTTTCTCAGTGTAAGCAAGTTAGCTTTAAATCGTCAGTAACCGGTATTCATATGCATTAACTTCTTAACATCACTTTAGTTGCTTCCCCGTCTATCAACTTTTTTATACATATATATATATATATATATATGTTTTATTGCTGTAATTTGAGCATTTAAACAGTTTCACATGCGCAAACGTACCACACTATCGTGACCTAGACGCATGTGAACATTTTTATAATGGTTCATATGTACATCGGCTCGTATTTTACTAGTTAAGTACCTACGTCAATACTGCAACTACAAGCCAAATTTAGTACTGATAAACTATTTAACTTTTTTCTTTTTTCAACACATGTCAACCGCAAAAAGTTTTGCGATTAAACAAAAATGCGGGCACTAAGCAAAGAAATTTTACAAAACGCATGCGCGGAGTTTATTTATTAAGCAACCCAATTTAGGATGTTTACTTATTGTGCAAAATTTTTGAGTACATTACATAAATTATGCTGGACCTATTTGCAATCGACTAAAGCACGAATACTTAAGTTAAGCAGCCATTATTTTGTCGCTGTCTAATTAAAAATGCAGCAAGACAGCATTTTTGTTTTTGTTGTTTTGCTAAAAAGTAAAACATATTTAGTTCCGAATTGTTTCCCACTGTGGGAAAATATCAATTGACTGGCGACAATGAATGTACGTTAAAGCTGCACTTTGTTGGGAAAGAAAACTTTGATATGGCATCGACTTGATATCATTTGACTTTGATTTTGTGCATGCTTAATTATTGATTATTGGTAATGTTAATGTTAATGTTAGTGTTAATGTTAATGTTAATGTTAATGTTAATGTTAATGTTAATGTTAATGTTAATGTTAATGTTAATGTTAATGTTAATGTTAATGTTAATGTTAATGTTAATGTCAATGTTAATGTTAATGTTAATGTTAATCTCAATCTCAATCTTAATCTTAATCTTAATCTTAATCTTAATCTTAATCTTAATCTTAATCTTAATCTTTATCTTTATCTTAATCTTAATCTTAATCTTAATCTTAATCTTATTCTTAATCTTAATCTTAATCTTAATCTTAATGTTAAGGTTCATGTTCATGTTCATGTTAATGTTAATGTTCATGTTCATGTTTATGTTTATGTTAATGTTTATATTAATTTTAATGTTTATGTTACTTTTAATGTAAATAATAATGTTACTCTTTATGTTAATGTTAATATTTATGTTAATGGTTGTGTTAACGTTCATGTGATTGTTAAAGTTAATGTTAATCTTAGTGTTACTGTTAATGTTAATGGTAATGTTTTGTTAATAATTATGGTGATGTTATTGGGAATGTTAATGTTAAAGTTAATTTTTATGTTTATGGTTATGTTAATTTTCATGATATTGTTAATGCTAATGTTAATAATAATGTTAATATCAATGTTAATGTTTATTCTAATGTTAATAATAATGTTAATGCCGATGTCAATTTTTATGTTAACGTTAATGTAAGAGTTTATATTAATGTTACTGTTAGTGGTAAGGTTTATTTTAATTTAAATGTTAATGTTAATATATATGTTTATGTTTATTTTTATGTTTATGTTTATGTGTATGTTTTTGTTTATGTTTATGTTTATGTTTATGCTTACGTTTATGTTTATGTTTATATTTATTTTTATGTTTATGTTTATGTTTATGTTTATGTTTATGTGAATGTGAACGTGAATTTGTATGTTTATGTTTATGTTAATGTTAATGTTAATGTTTATATTTATGTTAATGCTAATGCTAATGTTAATGTTAATGTTAATATTAATGTTAATGTTAATTTTAATGTTAATATTAATGTTAATGTTAATGTAATGTTAATGTTAATGTTAATATTAATGTTAATGTTAATGTTAATGTAATGTAATGTTAATGTTAATGTTAATGTTAATGTTAATGTTAATGTTAATGTTAATGTCAATGTCAACGTCAACGTCAACGTCAATGTCAACGTCAATGTTAATGTTAAAGTTAATGTTAAAGTTTATGTTTACGTTTATGTTTTTTTAATGTTAATGATAATGGTAATGTTAATGTTAATCTTGACGCTGGCTTTAATCTTTATTTTGTATTTGATTCAACCTTGAGTTTAATATGATTTCTTTTGACTTGGTTTTGAATTGTCTTTGGCTTGAGTTCAAGTTCATTTCTGTTTAACTTCGACTTAAGCTTGAATTTTTACAGCATATTATATGACTTCGATTTGAATTTGATTCGACTTCACTACACTTCAACTTTACTTCGACGAAGTGAAACTTTAAGAAGTAAACCTCCCAACTTCCTTTCAGCTGAGAAGCCAACACAATCGATCATTCATCATTAAAACATCCAAGTAAATCGGCATGACGCACATTTAGCATGAAATGGATGTGAAAATATGTGTGTGTGTATGTGATGTGAATGCGGTTTACACAATCAGCCTTAATTACAAATCTGCTTAAAATACACTGATAAGTGCGCTGCTTACTAAGTCAACACTTAAATAGTTTAATAGAATCTCATTCTAAATTCATTAATCAATTATTTTTTTAATTTTATAACTATCCAACATGTTTATTTCCTACAAATAGTATGAGATGGTATTATAGTTTAGTATCTTCATTAAATCGTAAATTAACTCAAATACTCGTATCTATAAAAAATACTATAACTTCGCAAAATGTAGTTATTTAAATCATCAGCTTAAAGTGCTCAACCGTTTTAATGTCTCAGAAGACTGAGAGGCTGAAATATCTTTTTTATCCTAAGAATTGTATATACATTAGGGCGGGTCAAATTCTGGCTCAGCGAAATTCGTAAAATACATGTAATTTCAAGACTTTTTCTCCACTACAGCATATACAAATTCTGAAAAAAAGCTGTGCGGACTTTCGTAAATAGATTCATACACATACATTCATACATTCATATTTTATAATTGAGAACAAAATCTATTTACGAAAGTCCGCACAGCTTTTTTTCAGAATTTGTATATGTTGTAGTGGAGAAAAAGTCTTGAAATTACATGTATTTTACGAATTTCGCTGAGCCAGACCTCCAAAAAATTCGTCCATACAAATTGACCCGCCCTAATATACATATAAAAGGCTTGAAAAGTAATTTAGATACATTTGCTTATAACATTTTTTTAGTTTGAAAATTTGCAGAAAATGATAAAAATAATAGAAAAATTACAAGCAAAATTAATATCTATTAGTCGTACAAGACCCACTATAGATTTGTTTGTTTGTTTATTGCTGCACTCAATGAATACTTAAATGAAATCTCATTAATTGTGATGATTTTATGTATTTCGTTTCAAAGTAACATAAAAGTCACACCCTGATAGATTGATTAGCAAAAATGTGCTCGCGTATTCAGTTTCAGGTGGGCAAATGATCGTGTTATAATAAACATTGTGTGAGAAGATTAAATTATATATGTAGGAATTAAAGAATGTAGCACTTCTATCTGGAATAACATAATCATTAAGATCATTATCATCGATGCTGAATGTATGTTGACTAACACTTTCGAAGCGCAGCTAATCGCATTTGTTCGCCTAAAAACTTGAATGAAGTTTCCATGTTCGTTTATATTTTTCTAAGCTAAAATTAATTTATTTCAATAAAGGCAACTTAATGAATGATAAATTAATTGAAGATGGATAAAAAAACGTGATTAGTGTAATTATTTGCACAATGATTCATATTTACGTTAAATATTCCGAACAACGCAGAGAGATCGTTTAAAACAGATCGTTATTCTAAATAAAATTCAATAAAAATTATCAATTAGTGTCAATTGATTTCATTGACATGTCATTTTTTTCTGCTGCTTCTAAGGTATTTCCTGCTTATTTAGAATGACCATTTATGTTTCCTAAATTTTAAATATAAAAATTTTTCTCGTAATTTTTTCGTAATTTTTCATCGTTTATTATCGAATTTAGTTTTCATGTAATTTTTTCTAGATTTAAGACATTTTTTTGATAATTTTTAGCGATTTTTAAGTTATTTTATTGTCATTTTAAGACATTTTTAATTTTTAGAGCATTTTTCTGTTTTTTATGTCATTTTCGTGTAATTTAAAAGAATTTTTGTCGTGTTTTTCGTACTAAAAAATGTAAAAATGCAAATGTTTAAACATATTCCTTTAGTTCCTCTCGCCAGTGCAAAAGTAGATAGAAGTTTTTCTGTTTACAAAACAAATCGACTTTCCTTCAATTTTAGTAACTTAAAAATAAAAATTGTTATGTACTGTAACGCTTTATTTTTTATGTAATTGTTTGCATTTTTTAGGTCATTTTCTGCATTTTTAAGGTCATTTTTGTAATTTTTACTAGGTCATTTTTTGCAGTTTTATGGAACATCAAAATCCGAGCCCTAATAATTATTAATATATAAATTTATACTATTATACAAAATGGTACTCACGTTTGTTCGGGACCGCAAAGCTTGAGAACGACAAGCGCTATTTTAATAATTCGTTTTCTTTTTGATAGTTATGGTACCCAGTTGGGACATGGGCTATATTAATTTGCTTTTCATTATTTTCATTATAAAAGAGCATAAACATACAATTTCTTTATTTTTATCCTCAGCGAGAAAACAGACTCTCTCTTTTAAAGCTCTTTACCCTAGAATACTAACTTTATTTCACTATACATTCGAAGTACTCACAAGAAGTGAGTAAATTTTTCATAGGTTAGTATTCTAGGGTTAATGCTGAACCACTAAAGCTATCCACATTATGTTATTTTGGTGCTCCCAATTGTTTTTATATGAGTAAGACTCCCCCGCCTGGGCGTCGTTGGGATTGCTTTTTCCAAAATTCTTATTTATGAACTGATTTGGCTCAAGTTTACATCATACAATGTTTAAATGAAAAAAAGTTTTCGACAAAATATAACCCGAGAGATTGCCCCGGGTTGCAGATATTATTTACTTTAATTTATTGTTAAAATTTATTAGCATACAAGAAAGGCTATTTAAAATGTTTTTATTTAAAATAAAAATAAAAGTTACTTATAACAGTTATCATAAAAATAGCTTTAAAATAAAAAATAGTAACCAATTTTTATATGATTATATGGCTAAAGATAGAAATTATTTTAATTTAAAAGTAAGGTATCCACTAAAGAAAAATATTATAAATAAAAGTTTTAGAATTAGGGAATGAAAGAGAGATAAAGTTGAGGAAGAGTTAAGAAAAGTATTGAAGAAATAAGTACTTAAGGTTTGTTTTATTGTTAAATCGTTTTAAATTATTTGGTAGGAAACTCCAAAGTCTTATTGAGTTAATAAAAACTGCCGACTACATTCATTGTGTCTGAACTGGGGAACTAGAAAGAAAAGAAACTTCTGGTGGATCTGCAGAATTGAAGTTTTTCGAACAGGCAAATGCGTTTTTTCAAAGTGATAAAAAAATTTAGTTTTTTGCACTAAGAAAACTTAAAATATCGTAACACTATATTAAGATATTAAGTATGCGATAACTGTATGCCGATATATGATCCAACTTACGGATACCGTCAACATAACGAGCTGCATTGTTATATGCCACTAAAAGTTTATGTTATGGCGTTGAGTCTCGCTCTATTTGTACTACTTCGGAATAAGTTATTGTATTATTGGCACGATTAATTGTATCACCAATTTTCCGATTGTTTCAGTACGAACAAACGAAGCAGTTTTTCTCATATTTCTCATATTTCTCAAAGAATAATAATCTTTGCTAACCACGCTATTTATAAGGTCTTTACATGTGAGTGACGAGTTCATAACAAATCCTAGATTAACTACTTTGAGAACAAATTCAAGTTTAGTTTCACTAAGGAAGATAGCAGACAGATCATTAAACGGTTATCTAGATTTCATAACTAGTAGAACATAATATATTTTAGGATTCAACCGCAGTTTATTTTTTCTTGCCCATCTGCTGATTTTAGTCAAGTCTTCATTTACCCTAACACTTAGATCCTCGATAAGACACGTTGGTCGGGAGAGTTAGATTTGCAGATCATCTGCATATGCATGAATTGTAACATTACTACACATAAAAAAAATGTCATTAGGAAACATTGTGAACAGAAGCGGACCAAGGATAGAGTCTTGGAGTGCCCCACTATAAATAGATTGGAATCCGGAGTATCTATTTCCTACCTCAGCCCTTTGAGTCCTTTCGTCAAAATAGCTTTTCAGGAGTTGAACAGCAGTATATGAGAAGCTGAAGCATGTTTTTAACTTTTTATAAAGCATAGGATGGCTTACACTGTCAAAGGCTTTCGATAATCCTAAGAGACAAACTAAAGACCCTTATCATAATATCAGTGGAACAACTGTATCCGGAGCGAAAGCCCAACTGCAGGGGAGACAAAACATTGTTTGCATTAAGATGGTTAGAAATCTTCTCAGCCACAAGAGATTCAAGTACTTGTAAGAGTGACGAAAGAAGAATGATTGTTTTTTGGCAATAGGTATTATCGGAAAAATTTTCCAGATTGATGGAAATTTAGAACTTGAGAGGCAGTGATTATATATATATATATATATATATGTAAGTACACGAGGTGGCTAATAACATAAGGCAGAATAAGCTTGAAAAACCTTATATCCATCCCATCTTTTCCGATAGCATTTGATTTTATCTTTAAGATACATCTCACAACATTCTACTCATGTACTGCAGTAAATTGAAATGTCTGAGACAAAGTTGGGGTGGATATACTAAACAAGTTAGAGGTTTCGGTCAAGGGGATAGGTACGAAATATGCATTTAAAACATCAGGATCCAAGTTACAACCTCCAACTTTAATAATACCTATTCCAATTTCCTTTAATTTATTCCACTGTATCTTTGACCGTAGTGATGTACTTAGCTTCGCGAAAAATAACCTCTTTCTTTGACAATGTGCCTGCAGAAGAAGTTAGTTTCTAGCCCTCCTTTATTCCTCCCAGTTAAGCGCAGTTGAATTTTGCTTCCATCTCGAATAAGCCTTATGTCATTTTTTTTAGTGCCTTCTCTGTAGAATTCGTGAGCCAAGGTAAAGAACTTTTTGTGATTCGAGATGAACGAAGAGTTCAAGTGAATATTGAAAATATCAGATATTTTGTTCAAGAAGCAGTTTAATTTGTCATCCATTATACTAAAAAACCACCAATCCATCCAGTTGATTCTAGATACATCAGCGAAGAGAGCGCTGAGATTTATTGATTTATAGTAAAGATACGTCAATGCTCTGCTCACATCAACAGGCGAAAGGTAAATTTTGAGCGTACAAAAAATAAGGTCATGAAATAAAGGGATTAAACGAAATTTGATCAAATAGCAAAACCGTCGAGATATAAGAACCTGCATAAAAGTTAAGTAGACTAGGAGTAACATTATTTCCGAAGAAAGTTAGCTCCTCAGAACTGACAATATAAAGACCGATTTCAGACAAATCACCAAGAAGTTTGTTGGTTAAGCTATCTGTGCAGAGCAAATCAATATTAAAGTCACCACAAATTATTAAATAGTCATAGGAAATTAAGCAACTGGATATGGAAGAAAATAATGAGTCAAGGCTAGCTGCGGTTAGGATTATAAACACAAGAGAGAAAAACTTTAACTCTACAATAATAAATTTTTATATTTAGAAACTCAACCTCAGATCCACCAGATTCACTCAAAAATACAACATTTAAGTTTGTTTTGCAATATATTGCAATACATCCTCCTCTCTTATTCTGTCTATCATGTCGGTACAGCTAAAAGTTCTTAATATTTAGCAGTGAGTCCTTAAAATGTATTATTTTCCAACCAAATCTCTGTGATACAAAGCACAGACTTATTTGAAGTCATTAAGACTTCTAGCATTAAAGTGTGCTATATTCAAACCGGATTGCTGTTTACAGAGGATATCAATCATAGTCTTCTGATTTCCATTAGCGTCTAGATTTGAGTTATTCTCGGACACTATAGCTTTCCAAGACAACAACAAAACAATAATCTGTAGAAATAAAGGATGTGTCTAGAAGTTATGAACAGCAAAAAATGTAGCAGGGGCAGAAAAGAGATAGAAATTAAAACATCTTTAGATACCAACTTAAATATCAATATGAAGCATTAAAATGACACTAACTATCTCTAAACTTTATGAAAGAATTGTTAAAGAAAAGTAGTATTTTCTCTTAAAAAGATTTATTATTCCAAATCAACATGGCTTTGTTACTGGTAGGTCCACGGTAACAAATCTTGTCCTCTTTTCTGAGTATTGTATATCCTCCTTTGAATCTGGCGATCAAATTAATGTCATATATACCGATTTTTCTAAGGCGTTTGATAAGGTCTCACATAAAATTTTAATAAATAAACTCTCAAATATAGGTTTTCATTCAAATTTCTTGAAATGGATTCAATCATACTTAAGCAATGAAGTTTGTTATCAATAATATAAACTCGTACTCTTTTATCGCAACCTCGGGGTTCCACAAGGTAGTATTCTTGGTCCTTTGCTTTTCACTTTATTTATAAATGATATTTCTCATTGTTTTAATAAAGTAAATTTTCTGCTGTATGCTGAACACTTAAAAATATTCTCTAGAATTGACAACCCATTATATATTAGTTCTCTTCCGACAGACTTAAATAATCTGCTAGTTTGGAGCAAATTTAATAAACTTTTATTAAATATTTCCAAATCTTATCATGCTACTTTTGCTAAATCAAAAAATATCTTTGTTTCCTCTTGTCATCTGGATAGTAGCCTTTTAAAAATGGTAGATAAAATTCTTGATTTGAGAGTAGTCTTTGATTCTAAATTCTCCTTTGTGTCACAGTTTAATTACTTAATTCCGAAAACATATTCGTACTTGCTTTTTTTCGGCGAAATAGTTCAGAGTTCTTAGATCCGTATACACATAAATTACTTTACACTACATCTGTACGTTCGAAGCTAGAATTTGCGTCGCTTATCTGGAACTATACTTCACATTCTGCTAGACTTGAGCGGGTACAAAAAAAATTTCTTAAATTCTCGCTTAGATCTTTAAATTTCGTTGAGCCATTTCCCTCATATAACGTGCGATGTTTGCTTTTACGAATTCAATCTCTCGAAAGCAGGAAAAGAATCCGCTCGTTAATGATGGTTTTGATTTAATTTCAGGTCAAATTGATTGTCCTGCATTGCTAAATCTTATTAAGATATTTTTTCCTTCCCGACATTTACGGCAACTTATCACTTTCGCCATTCCACTTCATAGAAATAATTATGCGATCAATAAGTCAATTTCTAGAAATATGAATGATTTCAATGTGCTCTCCAGAACACATAGCATTGACTTTTCTATTTCTAGGGATAGCTTTAAAACTATCTTGTATGAATTATCTGTTTTTAGAATCTATTCTTCTTAAAGCCTAATATTGAAATTCAATTTTTAAGTAAGTAATTGTAAGTTTAATATATTTATTCTAGTCTGTAAGAATTGTATCCGTAGACATAAGCAAATAAATAAATAAATAAAATGATTCACAGAAAAAAATAATACTGAAATGAGGCTTACACTAGGTAATAAGTATATCTCCTTCCTCGGTGGCGCTGTGCATTGTATTGTGCAGTTCATCCATACTGCAAATTCGAATGCAATATGCATATCTCTCCAGCATTTTGTATTTTTAATATTGTATAAAAGAACGTTAATGCGTAAATATGTCTGACCCTCACGGCTGAGCCACTTAAGCAATCCACCTAAAATTCACACCATATGTTTGTGTGGAGATTAGGATTGTTTTTTGTGTTAGACCTCCCTAGGTGTCGCTGGGGCAGTGTTGCCAGCTACTGCTGATTAAAATCCGCGAAATTTGCCAAAAACATCCGCCAAAATCCGCTCACTAGATTTTTAAAATTATGTTGAATTTACAAAATATTAATATAAATATACATTAGCTGCGTGGCATTCGCCTTAATATAATCGCGATAACAAATTTTCTCAAAAGAACGGCAAGAAAAACGACTCGTAGAGGGCACTACCGTTGCAGTCAAAATTAAATTCAAACAAACAATCAATATACAATAACTATTAGGTATCATAAGAACGTGTGTCATTCACAACTGTTGTGAACTATGATGGTAGCGATACCCTAGTGAACGATGTTTTTCTCTGAATGTTTTTTATTCTAAACGTCAGAAAAATGTGTGTGACATACGCCAATGTGTGACATACGCCGTTTTTTTTTTCTTTTGTTTAACATTCGAAGGTCGCAGCTCATGAGAAAATAGGTAGCTGTCAAGGCTACCTAATAGTGATTGTATCATGCAAACAATTAATTAAAAATTGAAATGACAGCTTATAAAAATGTGCAGGTGCGGCACCTGAGTTTCAAATTTTTTAAGGCTTTTTCACAATTTTATATGGATAGCAAAAATAATCTTATTTGATATAGGATTATTATTTTTGTTTTTCCTTTGCATGTAAAATAAAATAATCTGGATTATTTTGAAGCAAATGGAACGCAGCAATTAATAATAAGATAAAAAATTCACAAAAAATACCAATTCAAGTTTTAATTGAAAAAAAAATACATTTAGTTTTCTACTCATTTAAATCAATTATTCTTCATTTTGTTTCCGTAGATAGCATTCGACCCAATTAACATTAGATATGATCGGGATATATTAGAGTCATGGCAGCAATTCTGGTGCCTTCTTAAGGCGTATCTTGAAAATTAAATGATTATTACCAATTTTATTTTTGAAGTGATATACAATAAATACTCACTTTACATTCAAAATGCAACTAACTGTGTTGATTTATAAGAAAAAATAAAAAAATAAAAAAATAAATTGGCCATTTCCGCCCTAGAAAGGACTTTGACCGAGCTTCTATCGATCAATTGTGTTCTGTGTATTATTAAATATTTGAACACAAATGTTCGAGAACTGGACCTACGATTTTAATGCCGACTCCGAATAGCTTATGTTCTCATTAAACTTTACATAGCAGTTGTTACTCTATGAGATTTGCCATTGTCTCCAGAGAGGTGACGACCGAACAGAAAAATTAATTCAAATAAAAAAACATTCTGTCTGAGTTGGGAATTGTACCCGGGCTACCGCGATCCCTTAGCTTAGGGGCCACTCTCTCTACCCACTAGACTACGGCCGCCACTGTATCAATTTATAAGCGATTTTTAATTCCGGACTTCATAATATTGAACTGTCTAAGCGCTCGTTCAACATCAACGTTTTACCAAGGCAATGATTATTATAGGTGCAGTGAAAAGTTTTACAGTCCCTCAAAAATTAAATTTCAAGCTGCATCCTTATATTCAAATACTGCAAACCAAAAATCAGTTGTATTAGGTATATTTTTCCATTTAAATAAGCTAATTTTTTGATACTGATTTAATATTTTCGATAAATGGACAAAATATCGTCTTGTGCTGCTTTTAAAACATTGTTAACAGAGAAGAGCTCAGTCATCTTCAAAATTAATAATAAATAAGCTTAATTTAATAAACAATAAGTTAAACTTCCGCCAGCCGATTTTTAATAATTTTTTCCAACATATGACATCCAAATCCGATAATTTGGCGGTAAATTCACTGATCTGGCAGCAGTGCGCTGGGGTCATTTTTTTCGAAAATATGTATCTTTTTCATTTTTATTTACATTTATTTATTTATAGTACGATAAGAACTTAGTTCTTTTAATGTACAAGTTGGAACAATATTTTTAGGATTATACAAATTAGAGATTTTCTTAAACCTAATTTAAACAATTAAACTTATTATAAAATGGATCTTAATGTCAAGTAGAAATAGAGAAATCCAGATAGAGTATACATTGAAGTTATTAAGTAAGAGAAACAAAAAGTGACAAGAAGAAAGTATAGATTTAAAGAAAACTGGCGAATTTATTAATCGTTATTTAGAAGCAAAATGTTGAAATACGGCAAGTCTAAATCTTGTTATTTCCCTTAAAGCTCTTACATGGCTCGGTAAGGAATTCCAAAGACGAGTGACATTAATAAAAAATAATCTTGTGGAGTTGAGGTGGGGTCAGCATTAAACTTCTTGTTGAGTGACCAAATCGAATTTTTTCAAACAAATAAGGAGGCGTTTTAAACACTATTATTTTATGCAGAAAGATACAATTTCTAGCTTTGAGATAGTTAATAATATCACTTCCAAGAATAGATTTTTTAAACTGAGATATATGATCAAATTTTTGAAGCCCATAAACATATCGTGTAACCTGGTTAAATGCTAAGTTTAATTTTAATTGAGATCGGGAGTCCAAATTGCTATAAACACATTCTGCATAAGTAATTATAGGTAGTATAAGTTGAAGAACAAGCTTATGTTTCAATTCAACTGGCGTATAATCAGCTGAAACTCTTAGATTACGCAGAATATAATATACTTTTTGAACCACACTGTTGATGTGGTCACTGCAGGTAAGTGTAGAATTAATATGAAAACTTAGATTTTTGATTTTGCTGACGAGACTTAGCTTTTGGTCTTTTAAAATAAGGTCCGGTGTATCTTCAAAGAAGACATTATCTTTGCTGATGGGTAATACAAATGATTTCGCAGCATTAAGTTGGAGCCCATTGCTAACAGCCCACTGACTTATACTTTCTAGATCCTCATTAAGCCTGAATACCAGGTCTTCCATGAAACTAGTTCTACGTGAGAGATATATCTGAATATCATCAGCTGAAAATATCATTTGTAAAAATGGAGAATAAAAGAGGACCTAGTACCGATCCTTGGGGAACCCCACTGCAAACAGACGAAAGACTTGAAAAATTTTCACCGACCTTAACTTTCTGTACTCGTTAGGAAAGATAGTTGTTCAGGAGTAACACAGCGCTGTCACTAAAACCATACTTATATTTAAGCTTATAATATAGTAAATGGTGATTAACTGTGTCAAACGCTTTTGAAAAATCGAGTAAGCATAGCAGAGTTACTGATCCATTGTCATACGAGTTTCTTATATCGTCCAAAATCTTTATCATAGCAGTAGAACAACTATGTCCAGCGCGGAAACCTGACTGCTGTGGAGATTACAGCTTATTTTGCAATAGGTAGCTTGATATTTGGTAAGCCATTAGAGATTCACAAATGTTTGATAATGACGACAAAATGCTAATTGGCCTAAAATCATTGGGCTCATTCGCTGCTGTTTTTTTGGGAACAGGAAGAACAATTGCAGTTTTCCAAGAACTTGGAAAGCAAGATGTTGTGAAACAGTGGTTAATAAAATGTGTCACTGGACTGAGAATATATGGTAAGATTTCTTTTATGAATTTAATATGAATTCCATCTGCTCCGACTGCATTTGATTTAATTTTTTAAACGCATTTTCCTACATCGCTTCCACTTACTGCAGAAAACTCAAGCGTTTGTTCAACATATTGTGTTGGATTTGAAAAATTTATATAAACGGAGTTCTGCGTGCCAGACAAGAAAAAATTATTAAGAAGATCAGGGTCAATACGACATTCAGATTTTGTTTTGCTACAAATACCAAGATTTTTGACATTATTCCACAAATCTTTTGAAGAAAGAGATGTTTTAAGTTTGGAGAAGATATACAATTTTTTTGAGTGTCTTAAGATACGTGTTGATTCGTTTCTAGCTAATCGGTAGTTTTCCCAATTTTCAACTGTGGGGTATTTTTTCCACAAACTGTGTAGTTTATTTCGCTTGTTTATAGCATTTTGAACTCGGTTATTGAACCAAGGGCAGGAGGCATTTTTTATGGTGACCTTACGAGAGGTAGTCTCGTTTATTCATGTTAAATAAAAATTGTTTTGGATCCTCCCTGCCAGGGTGGATTCTTAAAGAGGCATTCAATAAACACAGGCTGCAAAACAACAAAAAATTGCAAAAACTGAATGAGGGTAACTTTATGCTCAAAAAACAAAATTTTTTCATGAAATTGTTACTATCTGAAAAGCAGGTGATAATTTTAATCCAAATTTATTATTTCGGAGCCAAGATGTATTTATGAAGGCGGAAGAAGTAGGTGTCGTCTATCAAATCGGCACCGTAGCATTTTCTTTTTTGTCGGACAAAATTATGCCATTTTCTATTATTTCCTTTTTTGTGGGACAAGCACTTTGAGTGGGAGTTTTGAAGTGGGGAGAGAAGATTAAGCTATGGAACATCACAAGCGGCCAAATTGAAGATGTTTCTTTAATGACAAAGTTAAGCAATGTAGATTGGTGGCTTGTTATTTTATTTAGTATACATATATTAATATTTTATTCCAAAAACATATGTTTTCCTTGGTCCAAGTACTATGGCAAACAGGACAGTTTTCGGCGTATTTTTAATTTTTTTGCATTATAATATTTGCACACTTCACAAAAAAAAATTACAAAATAAAAATAACATGCGTTTTTTTCCTCAAACCAATAGGATCAAGTAACAAAACGTGGGATTTTTCATTGTATTTTCATTCAAAATGTGGCAATAATAATTTTTTTTTAATCTTAAAATTGCTACGGTGTCGATTTGATAGACGTCATCTACTTATGCCACCTTCATAAATACATCTTGTTCTGAGCTTCAAAATTTGTTTTCAAATCAAAAAGTTACAACAAACACACAGAAATTTAAAAAATACTGGGTAACAATTGTGACTTTGTAACAGAACAGGACGTATTGATAGAATTAGCAAAAAAGGACAACTAAATTTTTTATATTTTTTTTTATTTCCATACAAAAACTTTCAAAATATAAAGAACTTAATTTTTTTTTTATTTTTTTTCTACAAAATTTGTTCAGAAGGTGCTAATTTTATAATTAATATTTTAGTTTTAATATGCACAAATTTTTGAAATTCTGCCCAAGAATGCAAGCACTCAAAACCTTTCCAACGATAACTTGAAAGTAAAGATCGCAATAAAAATAATGAATTTATTTTATTTTAAATGAAAATAAATTTTTAAAAATTCAAAAAAGTCTCGAAAAACAGCAGTATCTTTAATGCTATTGCAAAACTTTAAAATTTTTTTGATGCAGATTTGAAGAGCCACTTCCAAGCCTTAACCCTTAAATGCATGACTTTCTTGTTTTAAAAAATTGTTAGTTATAAGAAAAGATTACTGTTCACATAGTCATAAAAACATCAAAAAATTATTTAACTCAAGACTGTCCTTTATTCGTAAGGATAAGTGTTTGTTGTCAAATGGCTACATAATATTTGCAAAGAATTTCAATTCAAATAAAAGTTTTTAAAACCATTATTGTTTTTGGTCAAACACAATGCAATACCACATTTCTCGCATATTGTGCTGCTAAATTCCTTGCATCCGGGATATTTGCATCGAAATTTTCGCTTCCGAATGCTCAGGCCAGCAGCCAATTTGATTTTTATGAATATCTTGTAGTGGTACATGTTGTGCTGGTAATTTTTTCGTTTTTGCCTGAATGGCAGGCTCGATAGTACTTGATCTCACTCGCTGCGGCGCGATGTTAATTTTACTCAAACATTGGGCTACTTCTACACGAAATTGTATTTGGTTTAAAATTTCGGAAGCTGGTTTGTTTTGTGGTTTAAGCAATCTTTTATAAGTCAACCATGCATTGACCATTGTCAGGTCAAGGAGGTGGTAAAAAAATTTCGAATACCATTTTTTACTTTATAGCGACCCATGAGGCTATCTAGCAGATCCACGCTGCCCATATGACTATTATATTGTTGAATTATGTTGAGGCATTTTACATCTATGGTTTTGTGTTGTTTCCTATCATATCTTTTCACCAACACCTCAGGATAAGTTCCAGCAAAGGAGGAGATGAGATTTACATATTTATTGTCTTTTCAAACAACTGAAGCTATGTCAACTCCATCTACTGTTGCCATATATTCGTAATTTGAACCACGCTCTCCTTTTTTCATTGCTGCTTCTGTGAGCAGTTTACAATTTTGATGTCTATTGCTTCGAACTGTTCCCAACGAAAAAATACCCTGCTTTGTCAAATAAGCCATGAGTGAAATGGCGGTATAATAATTGTCATGGTAAGAACCAGAGATAAAGAGATGGTAAACTCCGTTAGAGAGGAATAGCACTATGTTCGATTTCACGTTAAATTGGTTCCAATACTCACTCAAAACATTTATATGTGGCAGTAAAATTAACGGAAAACAACCCTGGTTTATGGTAGATTGAAGAATTTCACCAGTTACGTTTGAGGTCCGATAACTGTAAAACTCCACATTACTGGAACAATATGTTTAACAAAAGGTATACCACAAAAGACTTCGGAAAAGCAATGGAAAACATCCCTGAAACATAATGGTGAAATTGTCTTAGAATAAATACACCATAGGAATATGTCCAAGCAGTGTTGCCATTAGGAAAAATTTATGGATACTTTTTTAAGCCTCATATAGGAATATGTGTTTTTATGTGCAAATATATAAAAAAGTAAGCATATGCTTTAATCCGACAAAAAAGTAAAGAAAAATTATGATATTGAGACATTTTTGGACAGTACTTTTTTATCAAAAAATGCATAACGCAACTTTTTTGCAAATAACTTTATTATTTTCTGATAAATATATTAAGTTTGCCTCATAGCACAGCTCCTGCTGAATAAATTTTTTTCTAATTTAAAGCTTACTATAAACGATAAGACTAGTAGATTTTTTTTTTGGAATTGGTATATTGTATAAGGTAAGTATATTGTTTTGCAAAATACTTAAAAACGAATAATTTTAAATTTAATATAAATAAATGGCAATAGCAGCCCATTTAATTTATATAACACTAAACTGAATAAGCTATTAAAATACTTTTTATGTATTTATATATTATTTTGTATCATAGCTGTAAAAAAATTATAACAAATCGTATTCATTATCAATTCGATTATTTTTTTAAAAATGTGAAATAATTGATTAAGTACAATTCTTTTGTATTTGTAATCGTAATATAATATGACAATCAAAAATAATTACGATTACTTCAGATTGCGAAAATAACCAAAACGAATTAAAAGTAATCAAGAAAACTAATCCGACAAATTTTAGAAATTATTTTTGATTCTTGATTATTTCAAAAATTTTAGTCTAAAATAGTAAAAATTTTATTAAATTTTATTGATAAACAAACATAGATATGAATTATTAAAAAAAGATTTTCAAAAAACAAGAACGAGAAAAATGCATTAAAACATTTGCTCTGTTAATTTTGTAAGGCACTTTGCTGATTTTTCTTGTTTTTTGTTTTCTATGTTTTTTTTATGAATACAATTTTACAAAATATTCCGTGCTTTTAAATAAAATGCTTAAAACAATCAAACTGAATCGAAGTAGTAGTAGTAGTAGTACTTTATTGAGTCTTTAATTAATCGATATTACAATATCTATACTATTATATAAAAGGAGACTCACGAATTTGATCCAGAATAAGCTCGGTAACCGCTGAACCGATTTTGATAATTCTTTTTTTATTCGATTTCTATGATAATTTAGATTGTTATAGCTTACCAAGGTTTTCGAAAAAGTATTCTTTAATTATTTCAAAATCACGCATTTTATTTGATGCCTACATTCAACCAGCAGCACAATATAACAGCAAACAAAGCTTTTCTCTCTTTGTCGAGAGAGCTTCTCTCAATATAACACGACAGCCATGTTGTGTAGTTAAGCTGAATTCACTGATAACCTTTAGCATGTTTTTGTGTGATTCAAAATAATGTTATTCAAGTTGAGAGCGTGCAGAAATGTTTCTCTCTGAGTGAAAACTTCATATGAAAAAAACTTTCAGAACATGCTGGAGGTGATCAGTGAATCCAGGGGGTCAATTCCCGTTCTGCGTTATCGTCATATGAAAAGTGTTTTCAGCTTTACACGGTAAACGCGATTCCCGTTGTGTGTTAAAACTGCAACAGTTGTTTATTTTTAGCTGAAATGAAAACAAAGTTAACGCCGGTTGCAAACGCGCGTTATCGACTTGCTATATTAGTTTCGGCTATTTTATGCTACCGAAAAACTTATTTTGGTTATATTTATTTATGCAAAATTCATTAAACTTTTCTTTTTTATTGCTTATTTTTAATATATAGTTTTACTTTCTTAATCAAGTTTATAGCTTTGGGAAAGCGATATAAGTCGAAGTGTTCCTCCGAAATTCTGCTGAATAATTTTTCTTCATCGCGAAGTCTCCTCCTAAAAATTCTTAAGTTTTCTCTACATAAATCAATAAAAAGAATGTTGAAGTCATAATAAAGTCATCATCATGATCAATAAAGTCATTTTTGAAAATATTTTCTACCATCTAATAAGTTGTTTACATTTATTTTTCATAAAAGCTTTGTCTAATAGACATTCAGCAACTCTCAAATGCTATTCAGCAACTACTTTTCATTAGGCGAACAAGAATCGCGTTTTTTTGCGCAGTGAAGTGAAAAAGTGAAATCTTTAAATGAAAACTATTGTGAAAAGCTTCTTTTCACTTCACTTTAACGCAAAACGGGAATTGACCCCCAGCTTTACTTTCAGGGAGATTCTTGCTTTCATACAGTGTTAATTAATTTTCTTTGTTAATGTTTAAAGGGGAGTTACCAGAATTTAGTTATCAGCATTAATTATGTTTTACAGCCTTGCCAGCCAGCTTTTCCCCAATTGAGATTGTTTTAGTCTATCTATACAAATATATAAAAGCGTTGTGACACTGCACGGTTGTTTGACAATCACGCAAGAACCACTGAACCGATTAACACGATATAGGTATCAAACGATTTGTTATTCAAACTTTATCGTAATATGCTATGTTAGATTTGCCACGTCTACTTTTTATGCCCACTTTTTGCAAAAAAAAACTATATTTCAGATGATTTTGGTCGTATGAGACTAGAATTTGGTAATCTGCGGCAGGACAACGTCTGCCGGGCAATACTATACAACAATAAGAATGCTGTATATATCAGAAAATTCTGTTCGTCATGCATTGATGTTTCAAACGGAAACGTCTAGCATGTGTTTTGTTCGAAGGTCAATTTACACTTATACAAGTTCACAAAACGATCATACTAAAACGTTAACTGTGAATATATAGATAAGGAAATACATTAAAATATAGATTTATGTATATAACTTTGGAATAGTTTGAACTATTTGAAATATTTTTCGCAGAATTATTTTTTAGGTTATATTTGAAAATGTTTTCCACATAAATTAGTTTTTAAACTGTAAATTATTGCAAAAAATATAACAACATTTTAAGCAAATTAGTTTTCATCAACAAATCATAGGGGGGGGGGGGGGGGGAAGGGGTAGGTGGCCTAGATTTTTAATGATAGAAACTGTTTGTGTCAAAATAGAACAATTTTTACAGGTAAATTATGTTATATGAAAGAATAAAGAAAATTAAAATTAAAAATAAATTCAAATTAAAAAAAATTTGTACAACAAAAGCAACTCTTGGCCTATTGTTTAGTTCAAGATGGATATTTTAGAGGTTTTTTGAAAACAGTATAAAACATTGCATTGGTGAGGTAGCGGTAAACCTTTTCTCATTTTCCCAATTCACTTAATTGAACTTTCAAACAAAGAAAATTGGATGAAAATTGATTTGTAAAATGCGGAAATGTTTGCTTGCTAAGTCACAACATGAAATTTCAATCGTTTTTTTCTCATTTTGAGGCTTATGAGTTATACTGAGAAAATCTATAGTTTTGAGATATCGCAAGAATTTTAATGTTAAAATAACAGGTTTTTTTTAAACATACCTAATATCCCTACAATATATTTCCTGAAAGAAAATTACCGTTAATTTTATTAATCAACGACTGTCCATACAAAAATGCATTGGTATGCATTGAGAAAGTCTATAGTTTTTGAGATATCGCCAAAAGTTTGATGTCATTATATCGGTTTTTTTTTTAAATTTAAGAAGAATTGTTGTTTGGCTGAAACCCAATAACAACAATTAATAACTGAAGAAGGCCGATTAACTACAATTATCTAAGAATATATTTATTTTCAGAAGATATGTAAAAAATTACATTTTTGATTACAAATATTAAAAATTTTTTACCCAAATTTTTTTATAACGCTGTTATGCAGGACTTTATCAAAAAAAAAAAAAAAAATAAAGCCACACACTCACTCTATTTACACTCATTTATCTCAAAACTACTTTTTTCGGCAATGTGTTTTAGCGAAAACAAAAACTATTCAGCCAAATTTTACACTGAATAACCGGCAAAAAACCCTGTTTTTAAAACATTAATTCCAAAAGCGCATCATTCTGCCATTTTTTAATATTTTTGTCGAGTCCCGGCCATAGCTGAACTCATAGTAATTAATTATATTCTTGGTTTTAGTTTTTAAGATTAATAGAAAAGTAAATATCAGCAACAGCGCCGAAGCTCTTTGAAAGGCTCTCATTGAGCACCATTTTGAACATAATCAAAATTGTTATATGAGTGTTACAATATACTTTTAAAGTTTAAATGTCATTGTTCATTATTTTAGCATTTAAAAAATAAATCCAAAAAATAATTCAAATATTCAAGCACTAGGTCTTAATGTTATTATTTTATATATGTATATGTTTTGTTTCTTACCATTACATTTTTACAAAGCTATTTGTTAGTCTTAAAATTAAATAAATAGAATTGTTATTAAAGCTTAAAAAACTAGGCTACATTACTTTGATATGAGGATACTTTTTTTCTGAAGTGGATAGATTTGTGACCCTTTTCATAGATACTTTTTTTAGAATCATCGCGGCAACACTGATCTGAGGTGAACTCTGTAACGACCATAATTTTTGAGAAATTATGGCCATCACAAATAGCCACAACTAGCCACCAATAACCATAGAGCACACCATAGGAGCAACCGTCAAACATGCTCGCCAAGCGTGTGTGAGGTCAACTAGTAAGGTGTAACGACACCCTCAAACCCATCAAGCTCAAGCAGGAGACATCAAGCATGCGATGCAGCCATCTTAACGAGCGATAATAAAGCTTTAAAATGGCCGCGAAGAGCTTTTACGACGAAAAGCTTTGAGAATGACAAAGCATAAAAGGGAGTGCAGAACAGAAAATCGGTCTGTTTGCTGCAAGCCCGACAACTGTAAGTACGTGGTCCTCTGTGTTGGAAAGTATCTAATATTCATAACGCATGGTTTGGCCTGGACCTTGATTATTAGAGAAGAGTACAACTAAAGAGATTTGCTAATAGTCAAGGCATTTATGACCACACGCTCGAGTACTTGACGAGTTGCTCCGGCATAACGAGTTCCAGACAGTACGAGGACAGTGGGTAAGATCGTCAGCGCAAGGTTACATTTGCGGCCCAGTGAGCGCCGACGAACTCAACGCTATAAGGACAACGTAACGTCTAGCGTCAAACGCCCCAAGAGCCAACGACTACGAACATCGAGAGCATCCAGCACAGTCTCACTTCGGCAGTATCAAGACGGCACCGAGGAGCCCCAGCCAGCGAAACTGATCGGTATAGCTTACTACCCAGACGTACGCTTCGTTTGTCACAACTTGGATAGTGCCACTGGTCACAGGGATAACGCATGGTTTGGCCTGGACATTCCCTGCCGCCGAGTATAACGACTCTTTGTTGTGACAACACTACCGTACAGGCGTGGGCATTTTAGTAACCCTAGAGTGTCCATCCTGGAGTCGAAGTGTACAGCTACCACGGTCAGCGTCCATGGGCTCAAGCCGACCAGGCTGCAGAGTACACAGCGTCCGGCAAAACTGCAGATTTGCCCAGAAGACTGAGTTTGACACGTGCGTCATACCCAACGCACTCAGCTCAACACAACGCAGAGTACCCAGCACCCGGCGAAAACCACAGATTTGCCCAGAAAACTGAGTTTGACACGTGCGTCATAACCAACGCACTCAGACCAGCGAGACTACAGAATATCCAGCGTTTGGCAAAACTACAGATTTGCCCAGAATACTGAGTTTGACACGTGCGTCATAACCAACGCACTCAGACCAGCAAGACTACGGAGTACCCAGCGTCCGGCAAAACTACAGATTTGCCCAGAATACTGAGTTTGACACGTGCGTCATACCCGACGCACTCAGACCAGCAAGACTACGGAGTACCCAGCGTCCGGCAAAACAGTATAGTTGCCCAGAAGACTGAGTTCGACACGTGCGTCGTACCCAACGCACTCAGACTACAAAACGCAGAATATTCAACGCCTAAGGAAGCAACATATTCGCTCTAAGACAGAGGTCGACACGTGAGTCGAAATCAACGCACTTGGTCAACGCGAAGGCATCCAAGACGGGCTAGAGAGCACACGACTCAGGTGTGCTAGAGTGTGCAACGCACAAGGGTGCAACCCAGCTGTATCGAGACGTGCTACGCCACACGCGATATTGGAGACGCGCTACAGAGAGCGCCCAAGGACAACGAGACGTACTACAGAGTACGTAGTCCCAGCTACGGCGAAAACGTGCCTACGCCGCACACGACATTGAAGACGTGCTGAGAGCACGCAACCCAGCTGTATCGAGACGTGCTACGCCACACGCGATATTGGAGACGCGCTACAGAGAGCGCCCAAGGACAACGAGACGTACTACAGAGTACGTAGTCCCAGCTACGGCGAAAACGTGCCTACGCCGCACACGACATTGAAGACGTGCTGAGAGCACGCAACCCAGCTGTATCGAGACGTGCTACGCCACACGCGATATTGGAGACGCGCTACAGAGAGCGCCCAAGGACAACGAGGCGTACTACAGAGTACGTAGTCCCAGCTACGGCGAAAACGTGCCTACGCCGCACACGACATTGAAGACGTGCTGAGAGCACGCAACCCAACTATAACGAAGACGTGCTGAGAGCGCGCCACCCAGCTATAACGAAGACGTGCTGAGAGCACGCAAGTAAGCCATCACCGACAACTTAAATTCATTATTTTATTTCCTTATTTACCGCGCAGGAAGCGCCATCCTATACGTTTTACATTTATTAAAGATAGTTCTAAGATAAAAGCACTGAAGCTAAATTTAATAAACAAGAGTTCTTGAATTTAAAATAAAACCGCTTCAGCTTCTTTATTTCTGGGTCCCAAAATAGAAATTGTTTTGTGACAGGACTGCTGGTCCGGCGAGTGATACCCCAGCGTAAAACGTACCGTTACAACTCACGTACACAATAAACGATTTTCACCAAAGTACATAAAACAAAATTAAATCATATGTTTTGACGTCACAAAATTTAAGTTTCCTATCTCTTTATCTCTGGTAAAAACGATAGTTTTGTTTCGAGGTATAATACGAGACAAATGGAAAACGAACATAGTTTTCCCAACCCAATATCTGTCTCACCTTTTGGACTAGCCATATTGTTCTTATTTCCTGTGTAAATTTCGAAGTTGTAGGCAAATCCAGAAACTCCAGCTAAAACAAACAATTTCAATCCCCATTTGTAAGGTTTCATCGGCATGTATTGCTTCATGTAATGTCTAACTTTTGTTGAGCACATTTATTCATCAATACAAAGCTCTTTTTCCAAGGGAGTGCTTTTGAATTTTAATAGCAGATGATTTATTAATGGTCTTAATTTGTGTAATCTGTCATGTCCAGGCTGATCTCCCAGGCTGATTGTCATTGAAATACATGCTTTGTCGCAATTTTTCGAACTTGTTTATTGTCATTATAGTGTTGATTTGAGGAAATCCTAGGTCATCACTCCAATACAATCTTACGCATGAAGAAGTGACATATTGAGAACTATTGTGGTAAATTCTTTTATATCGGAAGCACAGTACGTAGTTAGTTTCCCCGATTTTTTTTTTAATGGTGTATAAATTGGTTTGCTCGACAATGTTCTTTATCAGGTCTTTGGATAAAAAATAGTTGAAGAATTGATACTATATTTTGGGTCGGCGTACTATATGCTATTATATACTATATACTATATACTATATAGTACGCTAAAATACTATATTTTTCTTCAAAAAAACAAACCCTCATTTTGTGAAAACTCCGAACAGGTTTTAAAGCCGCTTTAAATCGAAAGGTTAAAAGTTGTGGAACAGCTTCGTAGCAAATTTCTCCGCTGAATGCAGCATATGTAAATTAATCTCAAGCGATTTTATCGAACGCATCTTTCGACTTATGAGTTTTGTGTGTTTCCGAACGCGCCACTGAATTGTTGTTAACTGTCAAACTCTTTTAAATTTGAAAAACGTTGTTGCTCCTTGTAAAATGTTAATAGTAAGTTTTCTTTGCTTATTGTTAATGCATTCAGTTATTTCACTGCAATTCAATCTGTTATGGAAAGTAATTCAGAAATAGAAAGTCGTTCAAGTTCCAGTTAACAACTACAAAAAAGCGGAAAATTCAAAAAAGATCTCAAAAGTATAAGCCTGCATGGGAAAAAGCGTACGATTGGATAATAAAAGATGCCAAAAATAAATTCAATGCAACATGTGTACCGTGTAACATTATATTTTCTATTGGAAAAAGTGGCATTGGCCAAATATGTTCATGTAAAGTTCTCATAATCTTTTTTTTTTTTTTGCTTAAAAAAAGCAACTTATATCTTTGGTGAGTACTTTTTTTAAATGTGATGCTTCTCACTCATTGCACATAAAACAACATAGTGAGACAAAGAAGCATAAACTCAAAGCTGACATTTCTAAGAAAACTTCTACGTTAGTTTCTTTGGTTCATCGGGCTCTTCTTCTGATCTCCTTTCGAATACTTGTGATGATAAAATAACAAACAATGAACTTGCTTTAGCCTACCATACCGTGAGGCACAATCTGTCCTACAACAGCATGGACTGCACTGTCAAACTAAAACTATATATGTCGATTCCAAAACTGCTTTGAATATACATTTAGGACGCACTTAAATGGAAGCACTAGTTAATGAAGTTTTAGGACCTTATGCCTTACAAACTTTACTGAACGATTTGAAAACCACCGATTTATATTTTTGCCTGCAAACAGATGCAAGTAATAAAAAATATATTAAACTATTTCCGTGAGTGGTTCTGTATTTTGATATTGAGAATGGGATATAAAACAGGTTGTTGGACTTTTACGAAAATTGTGATGGGTCTGCAAATGGGATCTTGGATGCCATAAACAAATCACTATCCAAGCACAACCTTTCTTTAGCCAGAGTATCTGGTTTGAGCGCAGACAATACCAATACAAACTATGGTTTTCACCACTCTCTATATAAAAATATGAAGCATGTCGTTCCAAACTTAGTGAAGGGCAATTGTCACTCTCATATTATTCATAACACAGTCAAGCATGCAATGAATTCTTTAAAGATTGATGTTGAGAATATTATTTTAAAAATTTATTGTCATTTCTCATCCTTTTCACTAGGAAATATAAAACCGCCAACTTAGAACCTCCGCATCTGAACGGCACGAGGTTGCTGTTTAACGACAGCACAAAATACCTAGGAGTTATTCTGGATAAGAAGCTTATCTGGAATGTTAACATTAAGGAACGTGTTAAAAAGGCAAACATAGCACTATTTGGCTGTAAAAAAGCTATAGGTAAAAAATGGGGTTTTTCCCCCAAAATAGTACGCTGGATTTATACAGAAATTGTCCGCCCCATACTTATATATGGTTCACTGGTATGGTGGAGAGCCCTCGATAAGACAACTGCACTTCAGAAGTTTGCAAAGGTGCAAAGAAGCGCAGGTCTATGTAGGGTGGTTAAATTTTAAGGGCCGATATTGAATGTAAACCACACCTAAACGTCAAGTTTTTTTCTGCATTTAATTTGACATTTTTCAATTTCAGACTAATTCAAATTGAACCATGGAAAGATACACAAGCCCAATTTTCAGCTTTTTAATGCACACCAAGCTCAGAGCCGTATTTGTTTGTAAAAAATATATGTTAAAGGGGGTAAGATTTTTATTTTTATATGAATGCACAATATCTCAAAAATATTTTGTCCAAATTTGAAGTTGATCCGAGTAAAACTAACGGAGATATGAATTTTTAAGTTAGTTTACCTCGAAACAAACAAATGCAATGTACAAAACTTAAAAGCAATTTTCCCACAAGTCGTGTTTTCAAAGTCGGTGAACACTCTCCAGCCAAAGCGGCTGAACCGATTGTTTTGAAATTTGATGCACTCATTTACAAATGAATTCTTAAGGTAACGCTGTTAAGTTTTTTTTTTTTTTTTTTTGCTTATTTTTTATTTTACAGTAAGAAATATGTCGTTTTTTTTTTGTTAAAAATTGATTTTTTATCCAAAAACCCAACAGCCAACAACCTAAAATAAATTAAAAAAATTATAACTTGACAGCATTACATTGAAAATTTTATAAGCTTTTCAAAACATGTTTATTTTTTGATTTCAGTTGATCCGCTGATGGGTTATGCTGTTCGCCATCACTTTTTTTGGAGGTGCTTCTGGAAAACGGCCGCCATTTTGTTATTTCTTGACATTTTTCAATATAATTTTTACTAGATATTTTTAAAATGTTGCTTTATAATACCTACATCAATTCAAGTTACTTCCATTAACAAACAGTAGCGCGTCGAAAAATTTGTACAAATGGGTAATTTTTAGGCCAAATTAACCTTACCACCCCCTTAAAAAAAAATTTTTACTTAAACTGATGTAAAATTAACATGCAAATTAAATTTTTATATATACATAATAAACCTTTTTAGAAAACACCTTCTAAAATATGCTTTCATTTTAACCTCTTTTACCTAAAACCTTCCTTAAGCATGCATACGATGACAAATTAATTTCGATAATACAGCGAAAAATGCCTAGACGCCTGGATAGGCATGGAAATTTGTATATAGCAGTAAGGCGGGCTATTCAATTTTTTTATTTATAAATTTTTCTGAATATTATAAACTTTATTGATGCATTTTTGATATTATTATATTATAGAACTTTTGAGTAAAAAAGGTATATTTGTACGTTTTTAAATGAATAGTTGGATAATGACAGCTGAACAAACCAAAATTCAGATGTAGCATATTTGTTGACCTTGCAGTAGATAACAGAAATTGTAGCGCTGCGATGCAAATTAACTTAGAAAATACTTAGCAAAGAAGCTTATTCCATTTGAAATTTATAGTATTTCTTTTTCGTCATATTAAGCAAATTAGCATTGCTAAACCGAAATATAAAATTTTATTATAATAAATTTAATAAACAAAATCAATACATTGCCACAAATTTCATTTTTAGTATTATTGTTCCAGTTTGCTCTTCAGTGTATATTTTATGCCAAAAAAACTTAATTCCTGCCCGGCATTTAAGCAAATTTTTATATTAATTAGAATTGATTTTTGGGATTGGATTTTATTCAAAATTGGTTTATATAGGATATCTTTCTTCGATGAGAGTTCTCGTATTAGGAACCAAACACCGTATTCGTTACTCACTACGCCCAAGCTTTTAGGGAAAAATCATCTGCTTATAAAAAAAAAAAAACTGAAAATTCTTATTAAATTGTAATGGAAAATATACTTAGGGCATTAATCTGTATCACGAAGCAGCACACCAACGACAAGCAAGACACGAGAAGCAATACTTTTTTCTATACGAAATTCTATTGCTTCTCGTGTCTTGCTTGTCGTTGGTGTGCTGCTTCGTGATACAGATTAATGCCCTTACTATCTTTAATTTTGCAGTATATTATATATGAGCCAGCCTGTACTCACACTTCAATATCTTCATTGAAAATACTTATGCAGCCTAAAAGTATGCAAGGTCACGATATTGAAAACAAAGAAAATCGCTTAACTTTTATTGTGAACAGTCACAAACAAGGTTACCAACATATTTTTTACTTTGCCCCGCATTGGTTCAAAAAGTTCAACGATATTTCATAAAATTTGATGCACTATGTAATAAGATGCACCCTTTAGATAGGCCTTTACAAATATACACATATTTTGTAAATAACGATGGCATAAAAAATTGTTGGTAGTTTTGACATGACATGAAATTTCATAGTAACATTCGGCTCGAAAATAAGAGTTTGGATTTCTGAAAAAAATATTTAATAAAGTTTGGCACTTTGCTTGTAAGTGATACTAAGTTCCTATATTCATTGTCGTGTTATTATTTTTTAAAAATATTCGGGTTATTTTTTGCTATTTGCTTTTCAGTGTAAATTTTTTGACACCTCACGCGTGATTCGTAACATGTGGCAAAGCAAAAAATGTTCGGTAGGGTTTGCCATTTTACCATGAATAGACTAACAAACGAACAGTGCTTGCAAATCATTGAATTTTATTATAAAACTCGTGCTCTGTGAGAAATGATGAAGATCCACTCGAAAAATTGTCTTCAGCGACGAAGCTCATTTTTGGCTTAATTAGTACGTCAATAAACAGAATTGCCGAATTTGGTCTGAAGAGCAGCCAGAGGCAGCTCAAGAACTGACAATTCAGCTTGAAAAATGCACTGTTTGGTGCAGTTCTTGTCCACAGCACAGTACTTTGAGTCCATACAAAAATAAGGAAAAATGCAAAAGATTTTGAATGAAAGCAAAAACAAATAAGAAATATTATATTAAAAAATACAAGTCGAATATAACTTAAAAATTAGTATTTTTATTTAAAAAATTAAACTTAAAAAATTACTATTATTTACGAGGAACAAATAAAACTTAAAAGTAATTTCTTTTTTGTGAGGAACAACATGAAACTTAAAAAATAACTGTAATTTGTAAGGTAAAAATAACTGTAATATATGTAATAAAACTATTTAAAAACAATAATTTTTTCACTGTAAGCGCATCACGCAAAAGTCATCTTAACACTGATTAAATTTCAGTGCTACCAACTCCCAAAAATATTTATCCCTAAAGCTTTAGTCAAAACCCCTATACTCGCTACAATTACTTGGAAATTCCCCCCCAAAAAAAAAAGTTCAAATAACATTTTGTTATAATCTTAAGCTATAAATGATTTAATATTTAATAAAAAAAATTCAGTTTCTACTCAAAACAAGGTGAATGCGATTTTAAATTGTTGTTATAAAAATCAAATCTTGAATTTTCAAACCATACAAAATCACCTTTTCTGTCTGTTTTACTCATTTACAAGTTTTACAGCTTTAGCAAAATATATAAACGTCACGTTTATCTTGTTTTTTTACACCATGGTAATGAGCAGGGAAATAAAAAGGGAAAAAATTGAGGAGTAAATGCTTAGCAAAATCGGAATAAATTCAAAAACATCGTAGTTTATTGGATTATCCAATGCTTAAGAATATCAAAAAGTCCCTAAAAAAACCCCTAAAAATATAAAACCCCAACAAAATTCCATTCAACTTTTTCCCCCTAAATTTAGGGGGAAAACCCCTTAGTTGGAAACACTGTTAAATTGAATTCATTTCGTCACCAGCATAAAAGCAACGGTCTAAGAAATGTAAACAGAAGCAGCATGCACAAAGACAAAAAATGCAAGGAAAATAACGGAATGATGGTTTATTCTATTGCTTCTTTTTTCACATTCAAAGTGTGCGAGAAAGTACCCTGTAGGAATATCAACTAATTTAAAAGTAGTTGAAAAAGTAGTTTTTTTACAACCACAACTAGTTGAAATTCTGAATTTTTTTTCTTAGAACGAACTAACATATTTTGTATGATGATGTCCGCTAAAAAAGTCAACGGACTTTCGTCTGCATATATTTTCAACTAATTGTTTAATTAGTTAAATTTAAATTATTTGTTTTACCTTCTTTAAAATAAATCAATTGAAAACCGCATATATTTTCAACTACTTGTTAAATTAGTTAAATTTTAATTATTTTTTTAATTACTTTTAAATAAATCAATTGAAAACTAGTTAATATTCCACTCACTGAAGGTGAATTTGAAAGCATAAAAATTCTAATTTTCTATTCATCAAGGAGATCATTTATTTTATTGTTTTGAAAAAACAAAAAATAGCATGGTTAAATATATCTAAACTTGTAATCTAATAAAAATTTGCAATAAAAACATGTCAAGATCAGAGAAGTCGCCGCCTTGATAAAATTCAAAGCAGTTTTTATGATACTTGTTTTGAAGTAGTTTTTCATATATATAGTGCAATAAAAACTATTCAAAATTGAGGTGGATGCCGTCTTAATATAATTCAAAGTAGTTCATAAACTAGTTTATTTTAAATTATTTTTTTAATTAGTTGTTTTTAAAAACAAGTTAATTTGTTCCTATAGGGTAGTTAAATTAATCTTTGTGCTCAGATTCAGCATATATTCTCGTAGAGTATCAAGCAGTAGATTGCTTCTGTTTTCTTCTGTTCTGCTGTGCATCTGTTTTTGTACACAAAAGTAATTCTACGAAAGTGATGTATGAAACCATGCAAGAGACTACACAGTACTCGAGCAATTTTCTTTTGGGATTTCAAAAGTTAAATGAGATCTTAAGTAGATCTTTTATTTTCACTTATAATAAGGATGCATTATCAAAATTTGTCCGTTTTTATTATATTAAAATTAATAAAAATATATATATTTTAAAAAAATATTTTTTATAGTTTAAAACTTTATATTTTTAATATTTAAATTAGTTTGGAAATATTTTTTTCATATTGTTATCTATGCATATTTCCTTAACAAAACATAACACTTGTAAAAAAAAACAATGTTTTTGCAAACAAATATATATTTATATTGTTTAAATAATTTTTTTTTCAGTTATTAAACTAAATTTTTATATAATATGAAATGAATAACAGAACTCCATTTCTCTCGTTTTCAATATAGAAGATTAAGTGCGGGTGTTCCTCATTATATAAGGTCACTTTGTTTTTTAATATTGGCTTTTCTTCCCGCAACTTCTGATGCATACTCTATTGTATATTCAGATTCTATTTCGGCAACTTTCTCTCATTTCATTTGTTCCTAAAATTTTATGTAAACTGGGTATAGAATAACTTTATTGTTACTTAAATCATCTGAATCAGAAATAGTAATTGTTTCGATACATAACCAGCTTGCATGCTCCTTTATAAAATAAGTTTTATTATACTGGCACTCCTTCCACTTCAGTAAACAATCTTTCACCAATTTTGTCTATAGCAAAACACTTTCAAAAAGAAAATTTTTCTAGTGGGTCAACAGAAATCCAACAATCAAACAAACCTTTATGTGTTATAATGATGTTTATATTGAGAATTCAACTAATTCAGTTTTTTGCAAGTTATGTTTTCATTCAGATAAATACGGTAAAAAAAGGTGGTATTACTTTTCATGAGAGCACCCTAAATTTAACAATTAATAAATACTCATAAAATAATATTAATAATCAATTTGGTTACTTATACAATCTATTAAAAAAGAATTTTATATAAGAATAAAAATTCATGCAAGAATTGTAAACTATCTGTAATAAAATTATATTTTTATTATTCTCTGTAAAAGTTTTACTTTTACAAACTGATGTGGCCTTCTGTTGGATAAAGACCAAAAAAACAGATTAGGTGAGTCTGTTACGGTGAGCTTGTCACCAATAGTTGCTGGCTATGTTGCTTCAATTCCATTAAACAATAGAATATAGAGAACAATATTTATTAAATCTTACATTCTGCAGATCTTCAATAAGTGAAGTTTACAATGGCTGCTTATTACTGCAATTAGTGCAAAAAACAGAGCATGTAGGAAAACTTTATTTAAGCGGGAGGCAATCATGCCCAAAACTCAATAATTCGTTAGGTCGGTCGGTAGTTGATCGTACTTTGGTCTGCGTTGTAAAAACTTTACGATACAAGTGTCAAAACGGACAACCTCAAAACTTTGCAAAACTTAATGTTGCGTTGGCAGATCGTGCCTCTGCCATTTTGGTGATGCCAATAAAAGCAGCTATTCAAAAAATCTCAGAAAACTACCCTTTTTCCCAAATCATGCAATTTTTATTGGTTGCGGATTTAGTTTTAATAAATTAATGATAAATAAAGAATTATTTAAATAAAATCATTAAACGACGTACTTTTAAAAGTTATGATATTTTTTAATGTATGTGTAATATAATAAATACCCTTATTATACTCTTGCAAAGTGGCAATATTATAATTTGAGCAATTAGCTATTTTTATCAGGCAATGTTTATGATTTTCGATTGTGCATTTGCAGCATATATGTCAGCTGCAATATATTGTCATATGCTGCATATGTTGTCAATAAGTTATTAAGTTGTAATTTTAAAAATTATTTCTGAAATTTTGAGGATTAAATATTTGTTGAATTGCTTCCAATTCACAAACTCTAAGCTCTCCCTGCTTTTTACCGGATTCTGATAAGAAATTAATTGGATTTCGAAAAACTAAAACAGCTACTTTATCATATAAGTTTGCCGCTTTGTTTGCTCACCTAAATCAAAGAGCAAATATACTATGTGGTTTGTGTAAAGGCTTCTCCATACAAATTTATAGTGCTGATAAATTTATACGCTTTTTGCTATTTATAAGGGTCTTGCTTATATGCACAAATTCCCACAATATGTGAAATAATAGCGGAATTCACGATCCAATGCATTTGGCTGTGCATTAGAGCATGAGCAAAATATTCATGGCTTTTCACTTAATACTAACAAAATCAGAGTTTTCACGATCCAATACATTTCAAGCGTACCAAGTGCACCAAGAAATGGACCATTGATGAAATTAATTTTCTGAGGTTTTTATGTTAAGGTTGATATGTTTATTTAATTAGTTTATGATCTATGAAATTATTACATGAATTAAATTGTGAACTTTAGATCAAGTAAGTTTTTAAAGAAGGCAACAACAACAACAACAACTCTGTATAGAGTCAATCACTTACACGCAGAGAAAAAACATAGTTGCAACAACCATGTTTTAAGAGGATCATAGTATGATTCAGATTATGATTGTTGCTAACATGTTCTTAAACATATAATATTTTCTTTGATCATGATAAAATGATTACAACAACCATATTTAGAAAAGGAACTTTTTTGTAGGAACAAAAATATTATTGAAACAATCATTATTCTCTTATTGGGTCAAAAATAGAATGATTGCAACAACTATATTATGAATTTATTTTTAGAATCCAGAATATTATTGAATATTATTTATTTTCATGCACTCCAATTTCCACAGCTATTAATTAAGATATCTCCAAAGGTTTGCCATTGACTAGGCTGAATAGAAATATTAATTCAATTGAAAAATCTTTTTGAAAAAATTTTCTGTCCGAGCTGGGGTTTGAACCGCGGCTTTTTCGCTTACGAGCCACGCACACTACCAGTAAGCCACAGCCGCTACTACCGCTCGCCTGACTAATGCCATTCATAAACATGGTACATTAAGTGCATTGTCACAAAAATAGCAATATTTGTGATAAACAAAATATGGTCAGAATTGCGAAATATGTTTACGGTAAAAAGAAACATGTTTGCTACAATTAAAGTCGAAAATGTCACTTTTCTGCGTGCTGTTTTTAGGATCAAGCGATTTAAAACAAAACACAATAATTGAACAGTTGACAAACGAAACGGCACATAGCCAGGAATCGATAAAACTTATTGTGTCTGAATGAAGTGAAATTTTTTCCTGCTAACTGTTCAGACACAATAAATTCTTTCGATTTTTGTTATGTTCTGCTTCGTTTGCCAACAGGCAAAGAATAATTTAGACAAGCATTCAAAATTCTAATATGTTTGTCTCTATAATAATATTCACATTTATCATGGTTGACAGAACTACAACATTTTTGTTGCAACTAATAGTTGAGGCAATCATAGTATGTTGACGATTTCAACTATGTTATGATTTCAACTATAACGTTATTTTTGGTACCACCATTAGTAAATAATGACTTTATTAAGGCAAACATTTGTGTTTGCAGAAATAATACAATAATTCTTGTAAAAAAATTATTATTCCAGTAATCATGTCTCCACCATGTCTTTTCTCTGCGTGTAGCTGACTAGACAGTCTATTCTAGTTGCTTCTTTATTTATTTCAATATTCATTGGTGTTCGATAGTTTGTCGAAATGCACCATTAAAATGAAACGAGTTTTTTGCTTCGTGAAAATAGCCACCTTTCAGTTAGAACACTAGCTTCTGGCGAAGTAAAAAATTCGTTTCATTTCTATGGTGCATTTTGACAAACTATCAAACACCAATGAATATTGAAATAAATAAAGAAACAACTAGAACAGATGGCAACCCTTGATAGAGTTGATGGCGGTGATCTATAAAATAACCTACTGCTTTAAAATGTCATATGATTAGCAGCCATACAATTCAAAAGAATTAATTCCAAAATCTGCTCAGTTATATACTAGTTTAAACAGTGAGTTGATCACAACTTAATCACTCAAAGACTACTGAAGAGGAATATGTAGCGATTTCCGAAACAGACTGTCTAGTCAGCTAAGTGATTGACTCTATACAGAGTTGTTGTAGTTGTTGTTGCCTTCTTTAAAAACTTACTTGATCTAAAGCTCACAATTTAATTCATGATATGTTTATGTTTTATTGATAATTATCATTTTATCAAAAGTTTCATATGTATTCGTTAAAAATGTGTTACATGATATCTTCCCAGCGGCCAAAATGAGCTCACGAAACCAAAATTGGGCGTGGCTATAGAGCACCCATGAAACATATTGAATGTGGCTTTTTCTCATTTTGTTCACTCCACGCCCATTTTCTGTTAGATTGGGGCTAAAAAATAAGATCTGCATAAAAAATTGGAATTCGGTAGTGGAAAAAACCCAGGCCCCCTGAGGTTAAATGTCCAAAAACGGCTTAAAAATGGTGCTTTGGTTATTTACTCTATGTCTTTAAATAACGCTTTACGCTCCTAAAATTATTAAACATTTTTATGCACAATAAACAGATACACATATTTGTATAACCAACTTTGACCTTGGAATGACCTTTCGTAGTGTTTTACGCAAAGTCACGATTTGTAAGTAACATTTTTTTAACGACCCTCGTATTTTTTTGGAAAAGATATTTCTAAACAGTTAACACCAAGTCAAACAGCATTAAATGAAGTTTAATTTACAGTTGGTTTTTATCCAAAATATTGATTTATGGAGGTATGAGAGCATTTAAAATTTTTTTCAAAGGACTTTTCAAATCAAGTGACTAATTTTCTTCACTGCAAGCACATTTTCAGATGGATTGAAACGCCTAAATATAATATTTTCAGAAAAGTGAATATATTTAGCTTAAAAAATCCAGTACCCTTTTGACAGCTGCATTGCTACAGAAAACATAATAGTATTTTTTAATATTGTTAAAATTAATTATCGTTTTGAAAAGGTCACCAGAAGGGGGCCACTACCAAACTCTAATTTTTCATGCAGATCTTACTTTTTAGTCTTAGTCTAACAGAAAATGGGCAGGGAGCGAACAAAATCAGAAACAGATACATATGGGTGCTCTACTATATAGCGATCACGCCTATTTTTAGTACAGTTGCCGAAAGTCACCATGCAAACTCAATTACCAAATTTTAGTCTTATACAGCCAAAACTGCCTGAAATATAGCTTTTTTATTGATTTGTGGGCGGAAAAATGGGCGTGGCTACTAATTTTTAGTACAATTTCTGACAGTAACCATAAAAACTAAATTACAAAATTTTAGTGTTATACGACCCATACCGTGTAAAATATAGCCTTTAAATTAATTTGTGGGCGGTAAAAGAGGTGTGGCAAATTTTGTTTTCTTAAACCATTTCCTAACTGAAACAAATCGACTGTCTACATTTTAGATCAATCGGTCCAGTAGTTTTGGAGTCTATAGGCTTCACACAGACAGACAGACAGTATTTTGCTTTTTATATATATAGATTATTTATGATATTAATATATGCATTAATTTTGATAAGATATATCATTAAATTATATTTATATCATATTAAATGCATCAAAATCGTCCTTATATTACTTTACCAACATAAAACTTTAAAAAAGTCAGACCAATTATAAAATCCCACGATAATCCCATGAAAATCTTTGTTACCATCGAAATACAAGAAATACCCACATAATAAAATTTCTTAACGAAAATGAAACCTAGCATTGGCATGGAATGTCAAACGCACGAGCTAGTAGAACAATTCTCTACTCACAAACTAGATCGTACTTTACCCCTGCTTTACATTTTTACGGGATGAGGTCGAAGCAAAGTATGAGGTCGCATTTAGTGTTGCTTCATAAGAACTCGTTGTTTCTAGTCTAGCTGTCAACGCACGATCGACTTAACGCAGTATTGAGTCTTAGCTTTCAATTTGTGATTGTTATTAACAGCCAAAGAAACTCGTTGGAGAAGCCGATCGAGCGGCCCGTTCGTGCATCGGGTATCGATACTGGAACGTGTCGATAAAGCAGTAAGTATTATAATCTACTTCTTTACTTACCTTTAGGGTTGTGGCCTCAGCACGCCGGCCCTCTTGCAGTATTTCTGTAAAATGAACTAGAATATACTTAAAAAATACCGTAGATCTATTAAAAAAGGGTTGATTGATTCAAGTGTCTCATTTAAAAAAGTTAGAATTTGTGTAGTGCTTTGTATAATACTAGCAGGTCACTTTTACCGCGGCTTCGCCATGGACGTTTTTTCATCAATCTCCTTAACGCCTTAAAGACGGGACAATTTTTTCACTTATGTGCTAATTTTTACCTAATTTTGATTTTGACTAATTCTTATGTGATACGGTTAATTTTGCGACATCCGACTTACAGATGCGATATAAAATCATCGTCCTTATTGAGTTAAGACAATACATATCAAAGAAATAAAAAATGTTATTTTTTCTTTAGTTTGGTTTTGTTTTGGAGCGCTGCTCTGCATTTGTATGTATCTCACTTTTCGCCTTGCTCGAGGCTCATCAATTTTTTTTTTGCTGCGGTGTGCTAGCTGAGTACGAAGAAAAAGAGAAAAATAGAGAGCAACATGGAGTTTATTAAAACTCTCGCAACACAAACGCGTCAAAAGACAACGAATAAGCAATGCGTGGCATTTCTTCAAAAACTTAGTGCTTTAATTAAATATACTTATTATTAAAATTTCGAAAGAGAAATACCCCTAAATAAATCTGTAACACATATATAAAATTTTAAAATTTTTTCACAAAAATTGGCCCAGTACTTTTTGATTAAAGTCGTAACTTTAAAATCTCACTTCAATTTCATGTAATAGTATAGCTATATAATATATATATACAGTATATATATATAAAGTATATATACTCATATAGATGTATGAGTAAAAATTACCGGAGACAAAATAAAAAAGTCGGCATCAGCAAGCATCAGATTTGTGCTCAGTCGCCTTGATGGCTGCCGTTAGGAGGAGCGAAGTCACCTGTTGCAGATATAGCAACTATGATGGCGAGGCGAAGCGCTAAGAAGCGCTAAGCGTCACTATTCGAGCGGTGGTGAGTCGTCCATCCTTGACCACGATTACGATGCCCATCTAGAAATCGATCGTCTTCTTCTTCTTCAGATACAGAGTCCCTCAATGCTCAATTTGAGCGTCCTTCTTTTTTAGGAAGACACAGGCAAACTAGACCTGGCTTCGCGCAGAGAATACGGTTTCGACATTTTCATGCATTTTTACGTACCAAAAAGCCAAAAGGTAATAGTGTCCTGTTCCCTTACCGTGACGGTACCTCTTCAACTCCAAAAAAGACGCGAGCAGCCGATTAAGCAAAATTTCACTAAAATATGAAACGATCGAAACGAGGGAATAATTTTCGATTTGTTAGAACGGATCCGGTTAAACTCTAGCAAAAAAATGGTTTCTTGAGCAATAAGTGACCCAAAAACATTTGGGTTTTTTTAACACAAACAGATATCGTCAAGAAAAATTTGGGGGTATAAATCACCACCTAGTAGTACATCGACTTGGTCGCTGCAGTACAAACATTTAACCGCAAGGACAAGCTGTGGAAAATCTTGCTGCAACAAAGGATCCACTGAGCACGTAGGGAGATTTGCTGAGATCTTCGACAGTATGAGCGCTTTTGTAGTCAGCCGAACGTTTTCAATTGGTGATCCCAAGACTAAAGTGCAAGCTTTTTGTCTTTGTCCGAAACTACATTAAGTCCCGAGACTTGAGCTGAAAGAAGGTAGCTGAATAAGTCGTTGCTACCTCTCAAAAATAAAAGAGCCCTCTGAGCCAGAGTCAATAAGTGCTCTAGTTGTAAAACTAGATCGTAGCAAATATTAATCATCGCGGTGCCCAACAAAATTCTTTTGATACTTTTACATGCACTGACAATTCACTAAATTTTGAAACATATGTGTGATTTAAAGACCATTTTTCAAAACGGGCTAACTGCAAAAGTTGGACGTAGTTGGATAAAATATTTTAGAATCTGAGAAAATATTAGACACACAACAATATGTGTTTAAATCAAAGAAGACATTTGGAGACTTTTTTAATCACTGCTAAAAACAACACATTTTTTGAAAAAATTTCTAAATTTTTTGATAATTGCAACATATTTTTGATTACTTATTTTAAATCCTATTTCAAATATAAAAAAAAAATTTTTTTTATTATCTCATTAAAACTTTTTAAAAAATATCACAATTTTTGCATTTGCACAGATCTCGCTAATATGTTTTCTTGGTTCAAACTAAATCAATTATCACTGAATCTTAGTAACTGCTTTGTTGTTTTTTTTTACAAGATTAATTCTCCAGTTTTATTTAGTTGCACTTTTGATAACACTGAGCTTGTAAGATTGTCTGAAGTTCGTGACTTAGGCATAATCTTTGATTCCGGGCACAGTTTTAGTTCTCATTTAAATCATATCATCCCCAAGACCTATTCTCTCCTAGCGTTTGTTAAGCGTAATAGTGCAGGGTTCTCTGATCCGTACACATTTAAAACTCTATATTCGGCTCTTGTTAGGTCTAGCCTTGAATATGCTTCATTTGTTTGGTGCTCATTCTATTCTGTGCATATAAACAGATTGAAGCGAGTCCAAAAAAGATTTTTGAAGTTTGTTTTGCGCTCAATTAGTTTTTCTGAACTTCTTCCGTCCTATAGAGCGCGTCATCTGCTTATTTTTCTATCTTCGCTTGATGCTAGAAGGACATTCCATAGCATTATGATAATTTATGATTTGATTAATGGCAACATTATTTTTCCGAATATTTTTACATTAGCTATCACAAAACAAACTATACCATTAATGAGCCAATGAATGAGGCACTTATTGCTTTAAATATATTGTATAATAATAACTTGCTCGAATTTTCTATGCCTAAGGATGGTTTCAAAAATACAGATAATCTGTTATTAAACGCTAATTAACATTGTACTCATTGTATATTTAAGTTGCTTAGTCTGTAAGGATTTCGTCCATAGACGAAATAATAAAAAAATAAATAAAGTAAAAATAAAAAAAAATGCTGGAAAAGTATGCCAAAATTAGAGCTTGCGAATGGACCATCTCAGGCGTAGCCACGGGCAACATTAATATGAAATAATCTTTAAAAAACCATTGGTAGGCATGGATGTATCACTCCAAATAAATATTTCATTCACTGCTGAAAATTTTCTGTTATTTTCAATTTTCAAAAACCAAACTGTTAAAAAATGGCCTTTCATATCATCTTCGAAAAAGATATCCATTTTAAATCATACCAATAAAGTTTTCTTTAACTCCTTAAACATAATTTCATAAAATAAGTTTCCTTTAATTTTTTATTTTATGAACTAACAAAAATTATATTTACACATAACACTGTGCGCTTTTTTGTATCTAGTTTCTCTGTATTTGATAATTTAAACGTTTTTTACTTAATTTTGGTATAAGGAATTTCGTGGTGATATTTGTTTTACCACTTTACTGAACATTTTAGAACAAATTTTCTTTTTTAAGATATATCAAAAATTACTCAAATTATGCACTTATTTTCATGTTGATAACTCTTGAACCATTAGTATTTTCATTTTGGTTTCTTAGGCAAAGTTCTTTCTATAATTCTGGACAACAACTTTGCTGAATAAATGAATATGAAAAAGTCGTTTCCAGTGGGTCTTATCGAGTGATTCTTACAAAAAGTCAAACGAAAAAAATTCGAACAACATTGCGTATGAGTAACATTTTTTGCTTTGAAGCGTTGACAGCGGGCAAGACATATGTCGCTTATTGAAGGTTTAAAGACAAATTCAAACGATTTTTCGTTATATATTTGTTAAACAAAGTTGTTGGCAAGAATAAAAGAAATAACTTTGCTGAAGAAACCATAGTAAAAATCCTAATGGTTCAAGAGTTCTCAACATGCAAAGAAGTGCATATCTGGACTAATTAAAAAAAAAATTGCACTAAAGACTTCGGTAAAGTGGAAAAACGAATGTTACGACGAGATTCCTCATAATAAAATTAAATGAAAAACGTTGAAATTATTAAATACAGATTTTCGTGCCGCACAGTGTTATTTGTCGTATATAAAGTAGTTTTATGTATAAATTTAAAAATGGTCCAAACTTGTGATGAAAGAGTATAATATGAGTATTCACAGAAAATTTACAGAGAAAAACTATAAAATTCTAAATAATATTTTTTAACTATAAGATAACGTTTTAGCAATCCTTTCAACTCTATGGAGTGCATTCTGTAATCAAATTAGTAATTAAGTAAAGAACGTTAAAATTTTAACAAGAAACATTACTTCCTGATCTCACCCAGCCGATCTCAACATCTTCGGCACTATTTTTTTCCACAAGCCACGTGTGTAAGGGCGCAAAATACTCCAGAAAACCATCTGCGCTTAAAGAGGTCTCATTCGTCAAGAGACGTAGAACGTCGGTATACGGCTTTGAAGAACCCAAAGACATGGCTTGACTAGAAGATAAAAAAGAACAAACTGAGTCATTTGAAAATCCATAAACTTCCATTTCAACAACTTACAGCACCAGAGGACCGATGCTCTTTTGATTCGAAAGGTCGCATAAGTCTAGCGGGAATTGAGGATCACCGGGCTTATACTGGCCCGTGCGTAAGCAAAAACTTTTGTAAAGTTGAAATTGCAGAATGATGCTCATAATTTGACTAAATTTTGAAGAGATGATTGTGAAATTTTGAAGTATTCTCATATAATTGCAACAACCTCGTATATTGATCATCAACCTCCATTAGCAGCTTGGCGGGGGCATCAAAATCTCTATTAGTTCTGCTTACAGGAGACTGAGCTCCAGTGTATTGCTCTGTTAACTGCCAATAGGCACAATTATCAAGTATGTCAATTTTTCCATCGAGTATCTCAACGCGATAACGATCTAATACATAAAAAACTGGTATGAGAAAAATGGTGCGAAGACCCTGAAAGCCGAAATTTATACAAAAGTTATATCGTTGTTATGTAATTTTTTTGCGAATAAAACCTGCAAATAAAGACGATTGACTCGTGCCTTCTTTGTCACAAATTCCTCACCCATCAAATGGAGTTTCTTCATTGGACGAGGTGATGTGGCAGACAGTGCAAAAACCTTTCCCAGTGCATCACTGAAATGTGGAAAAGGTTCCTCTTGAAACAATGTGGACTGTTTTTGCTGGTACGCTCTATAGTAGAAAACATCACTGAGCGCCTCAAACATATTTTGAAAACGTTCTTCATCCGTGTCGCGACAATAGGAAAAATTAACCCGTTTAAGATCACCATAGTACTTCCAGGCCTTATGCCAACAGTACTTGTCATCAGCATCACCAGGATCCGCCTTTGGCCGGGCATTATTTGACCAAAAAGTGCTTTAAAGTGTTCAAACATATAGAAAATTTTTTTTTATTTTCGCCCAACTCACTCTTCTATCTGCGGAAAGCCCATAGAACGATAGTATTCTGCCACATTCCAAAAAATTCGCTGCGGATTTGTCAGACCTCGATTGAGTAAGCCGTGTGTTATGTTAGGTAATCCTTGTTCAGGATATGGCAGCTGTAGAGGCACATCTTTACCATCTGAACTACGATAGGCATTTCCTATAAAGATTTCGGCCAAATTTTGTGGATATGGCTCATTTCGTGGTATAAGAATTGGGCCATAGAGCTTTCGTAAATTGTTACGCACATGTGCATGGAATTGCCTAAAAATAGGCTGGAGATTAGTTATAATTCTGTTGGTAAGCTCCATAGCCTCAGTGCTATTCTCTTCGAAATCCTTAAACCAGAAATCGGAAGGTTTGGAAAAGCCTATAAAAAAGGAATACATAACATTCTGCAGTACCCTTTCTAAATTCTCACCATTCAAAGCTGCTGCCTTCCTGTAGAGCTGAACAAATTTCTCAAAAGCACTTCTTGCATCCAATCCTGTAACACGACGCCATTCTAACCAATAATATTCTATTTCCTCTACATCACGACTTGAATTCAATATATTCTGCACATCCGGTATAAATTTTAAATTGCACTTTGAGCGCTCCCTAAAGTCGCACAGCTTAGCTTTTTTATAGATCTCGCTCATGTTTGCCGTGACCTCGTACATCGCCTTAAGTTCATATGAGCTAAGCGCTTCATAGCCCACTTCGGGCACTTGTGACAACTCACGTCGCAAGTTTTCATTCAGAATGGGAAACCGTTTCAACTTTGTGACCATGGGCGATATAGTTTTTAAATAGGACATAATTTCCGTTGTCGCTATTTCTGACTCTAACAGGGCGATGAGGTCATTTGGGCCACGTATTTCATTTTCCCAGCTGGCAAGAACTTCTTTGTTGAATAGGACGCCAAGACGATTATTGACTGAGGTGAGAAACTTTGATACGGCAGGGTCATAATTTGATGCGCCAGAAGCTGTCAGCAGAAGACACTGAAATGGAACAAGGATAAAGTAAGTGAATACAGAAATTTCTATAACAATGATGTAGTTGGAATTACATGCGATCTTAATTTTATAGATATTAACAGAAATGAAGACTTATGAAGACTTAAAGCAGGTAAAGGATCTAAGAAAAAATACAGAAAAACCATGAGGGTAAGTTTTGTCAAAATAAAGTCAAACATGCAAACCTTTGGCAATGCTTTCATAGTGTATTTGCCGCTTAGCCATTAAAGTATTTCTTTAACAAAAGGGACCTTAACTTCCTAGGCCCCCAGACGTGGGTGTCCCCATATCTTCTTTAACCATTAAAAAATTTATTCTAATACACCGCACCACAATTAACCGAAAAAGCTTTTACAATTTTTTGAAGTGAATCTCTTTTAGCACTGTTGTTATTTGAAACCCGATAAAACGCAAAATGACACCAAAAAACAAATATATAGAAACAAACCACCGCATGGTACTGTGCAGTAAAGCGTATCTAATTACAATTTCTTCGAATTTCACATTCGAAGATGTCTCAAAAAATGCACAGGATGGTCAAGATATCCCAAAAAAATTTTAGAAAAAAATAAGAATTACTTCCTCTCCCGCAAGGATAAAGTCGTTTTTTGAGAAAAACATTAAAAAATCACGATCTCAAAATTTTTGTAAGAAAAACTACATATTTCTTAAAGAAAACGTAAATATAGACTTTAACTAGCAATATTTTGGCAAACATGACGACACTCTTAGTTTCTACCCACAGTGTCCTGTGCGAAGGCTATTCGAATCTAAGCCCGAAAAACAATTTCATTTTTTGTGTCAATAAAGTATCTGATATATGTCCGGTGCCCGTGTCAGTAAATGTCTGACCTCTGCACCGAAAGAAGTGCTATTTCTGGAAAACCTTGGGCAGGCACAATGCACGAACGAAAATCGATTCGGGCAATCGTCAGTTTATTGTGTCCGAATATAGTCGCTCGTTTTTTAACACTTTATTGACATAATACAGACTTTTACTATGGTACTATTTCAGGTATCTTTCAAGGTACTTGTTGGGTATGTTTCGGGTACATTATAGTTAAGACTCAGGCCAGTTTCGATACATATCAGCTATTTTATTGACACAATATATAAATTTTTTTTTCTCGGGTCCTGTTCGCTGAAGCTCGTTTGCATTTAGCTTAATATCAATGAGCGATTAATTTTTTTCATAAACTTTGCAGTTTTTTGTTACTACTCGTAGCCTTTAAAAATAAAATTGAGTCCGATACTCTGTACTTTTGTAACTAAGTAGTTTGGTACGGACACAAATTGTTTTTCGTGAAAGGTACACTCAAGATAGCACAGAACTTTTAATTGTTATTTGATTGTCTAAATTTTGGTGTTATTGATTACAGTGTTGACGTTTTTTTTAAATTTTTGCGAACTAATACTTGCATATTTTTTGCATATGTATTTTCTTGTTTTTGAGAAATGTATACTTGAATGCAATTTATTAACTTTTTCAAAAAAATTAATTTAAGGATATTTAAGAGATATATAATCTCGGGCACCAGAAGTGGTACCAAAGATAATTTTCTGAATTCGGATTTTGCAAATAGTTTTAAACGAAACCCTGTCTAAAAATATCGTTTTTAGAACAGCAGTAAGAGTCCACAATTTTTTTTTGCTATTTTTATAAATAAAAAAATAAATTTTTTATATTTTAAAAAGTAAGACTTCAAGCGTGAAATGTAACAATTTTGTTCATGCCTCCTTTATGGTTATTATTTCATTAAAACACTTCTTAACAACAATTGTAAAGTCAGTTGAGACCCATCGAATGGCAAGCTCAGAAACTCAAAATTTTGGTATAACATTTTTGTGAATGCTGAGTTGAGGCATTTTAACGAAATAATAAAATTCAAAAGGAAGGAACATTTTTTAAAATCGAAATAGAAAAAAATCGTGGTCTTAACCTAGAGTCGTAAATTGATACTCTTGGAAAGGGTGTTGTTCAGAAATATCTGAAGAATTTAAATTACGGATATTATCTTCGGTACCACTTCTGGTGCCCGAGATATAAAACCTTATATTAATTTTTTTGAAAAAGTTTAAAAATTGCATTCAAGTTTACATTTCTTAAAAACAGGAAAATACATATGCAAAAAATATGCACATATTAGTTCGCAAAATTTAAGGTAAACGTCAACACTATAATCAAAATCGCCATAAGTTAGACAATTAGATAGCAATCAAAAGTACTGTGCTGCCTCGAGTTTACCTTTAGATTCGAATATCCTTCACATAGTACCTTGTGTGTAAAAATCGAGAGTGGCATCGTGTTTGCCAAAACATTGTTAGTGAAAGTCTATATTTACTTTCGCTTTAGGACATATGTAGTTTTTCTTACAAAAATCAAAGCATTTTGAGATCGTGATTTTTTACTGTTTTTCTTAAAGATTAACTTTGTCCTTGCGGGAGAGGAAGACATCAATATTTTTTCCTAAAATTTTTTTTTGCAGGTCTTGACCATCCATGAAATTTTTGCGACCTCTTAGAATACGATCTAATTTTTCAATACGCCCTACTGTACAGTAACTGTTGAACTATCAAATTAAGTGCAACTGGGATAATTTTAGTGTCTCTTTTAAGATAAGTACTAAAGCTTTGAGTATACACATAAAAAGGGTATTCGCGATCCAGAGCTATAGCATAAAAGTTAAAAAAAGAACTACAATCTGTGAATACAACTCACCAGGCCCGTAGCCAGGATTAACCCAATGGGGGATTTTGATTAAAAAAAAAAATTCTACAGTTTTTGATATCGATAAATCAAAAGCTATTTTTTATATGTACATTAAGGAACCTCACGCTCCATAGAAAAAAAAAGTTGTTGGGCACTAATGCTCAAAATAATCCTTAGTTTATATTATGATGATTACCCAAATATTTCGACTCTAGCGTTAGCCATCCATGAGCAGGAATAATTTGACCGAACCTCTAAAAATCGAGTTTTTCGTAAAAATATTGGCTGGTATGGTAACTAAAAATAAAAAACTGTCAAAAATAGTAGTAATAAAAAAGTTCATCCAATATGCATCAAAAACTAATAATTTATTTCCGTGGGTCAAAATATAATGCGGATTTTCATGATTCGTTTTTACTTTTTTTATATTAATTTCACTGAAATTCAAATAACTTTTTTTTTTATGCGGTTTTCGTTTTCGAGATACCGTTGCAAAGGTGTTGGCTGTTTCGTGAGGCACCTTAATGTACATATTTTAAATGTTTTCTCAAATTTTTGACGCGATAGGCCATTGGCGTAGCCAGGATTTTATTCAGGGGTTGGCCAGCCAAATATGTTTTCATGTAGCTGATAAATAGAATTAATTTTTTTAAATAATGGCTTTATTGAGAAAAATATAAAATTAAACTCGGATTGAATTTAATTTAACGCGATTTAAACAAAATTGAAAATCAGTATTCATCGGCGCGAATCTTCAGCAAAGCTTTTTAAAGTTTCAGCTTCCTTTTTTTTTCTCTTGCGCCAAATGTCTGTGCTCGCCTTAAAGGAATAAAAACGCTGTTGTAAGGATGATTTTTAATAAGTCGAGATATGGTATGAACAGCAACACATTCCCATATTCAAATGTTAATTTTGCTGGATGATTGATAGGCTAATTTTATTATTTGCACGAAGAAGTATTTAATCAACTGGACGTTTGGAGAATTGTTATTTTGCTCGAACCGGCAAGTCGTGAAATCCACAAAAAACTATAACTGAAATAATCGAAAATCCTTCGATTTTGTTGTAATTTCTTGTGACTAGACATCAACAAGAAGGTCGATCACGAATGCATGAGCTGCTTCTGCTTTTATTTATATTTTTTTAAAATACTTTTTTAATTATAAAAAAAACTATTTTGAATTTCTTACCTTAACACTAAAAAATCTTTACCATCGCTACGCCTTGCCATAGGCTAAAAAAGTCGATTTGGTAAAAACGAAAATCTATAAAGTTTCGTGCTTATTGATAAATTTTTATATCTCACTCAAAAGCTAAATAAATGGAGAAGCGTTTTACAAGAGTTTTTCCTAATACTTGATCAAAGAAGTTATAAAAACATCATTCTAATAAATTTTTTTTTAAAACTGCTAAGCACTTCGTTTTTAATTTAATTGTTCCCTAAAATAAGTTATCAAACATAAAAATCGGAAGAAAAGTATCAGAGTTGTGATATTTCACTATTCGAAAATATTTTATCTTATTTCTTGTTTTAATAAAAAAAAATGTACAAATCCAAATTTGAAAAAATTGTTGAAATATTTTCTGAAACAACACTTAATACAAATACAAAAAATTATGTGATTCTGTTGTTTAATCAATTCAATAAAAATCTCCATAAATATAAAAATGCAAAATTAAAAAACCCCACAAAACGAGGTGGGGTTTTATACTATAGCTATATACTGTATCCACAGCATATAGCTGTTTTGTAAAATAAAATTACAAAAACCAAAATTCGGATCAAAAAATAAATAGCTGTTGAAAATGTACTTTTTTTTCAAAAATCCTCAAAGTGCCGTCTAGTATTTCAAATAAAATTACTTTTGCAATTACAAATATTAAAAAAAAAATTCCAATTTTTGTTCTAAAATAATTTCAGTGCTAATATATATAGTAACTTTAAAAATGCAAACTATTTTAAAATGGCAACTCTACAACGTAACCTAAATGAAGTATAACAGTTAAACATTTCAGTTGACGTTACTTAACTTGGGATTAATATGGTTATTTAATTTTTCTGTGTTTGTTTTTAGTTTTTGGGAAATAGGCAATCTTGAACACATATTAATTTAGTTGGAACTGAATCTTCACAGATTCTTTGAAAGATTGGGGGTGGCGACCACATAAATAGGAATTTAAAAAATTAAAGTTTTTATTGTTTTTAAAATTTAAATTGCGAGAGACGATATTGCAAGAGAGATGATATCGGTTACTATGTCTGAAGCATCAATAACAGCACCCTGTAGCTACGGTACACTCCCGGAGAGTATAGTAAAAAAAATTTGCATAGTCTTTGTGATGCATAGTTGATTTCATTTTACTTGATTTCATAATTCATGTTGGCAGCAACATGAAAATCATTATGATTTCATGTAAAATCATTGTTGAATCATGTAAAAAAACACGCATTAGCTAGTTTTGCAGAGTAGAATCATTATGATTTCATGTATAATCATTATGAAATCCAGTGAAATCATTATTGCATCATTTAAAAAGTTAGTCAACATTATTTCATGCAGAATTATTATGATATCATTTAGAATCATTATGAAATCTAGTAAAATCATTATTGCATTATGTAAAAAAATTGTTGCAAGCTGAAGAAGTTCCGTTGTTCCTGGCAAATTTTCCGCACATTAGAAGTTTTATCGCGAGGAGTAGTGTGATTGCAAAAATCAAAATAGTTTTTAATAGCTGAAAAAGTGAATACAAGTGAAATGATATTGGAAGTAGATGGATCAATAAAATTTGACACAGATGAACAAGGTAATGTGGTATGTGACTCATGTTACTATAACAAAATAATACCAAAATATTGTATTACTTTTAGAAGCTTCAATTGACTAGGAAAGTTTAAAGTACTTATCTAAGGAGGATATACAGGAAGCCATACCACCCATTGGACTAAGTACATGTTATCGAGAAAAATTATTTAGCTACAGAAAAATTGAGATAGTGTCGTATAAATTATAAATAAAATTTTTATAAATTCGTATAATATAAATTTTTTATATTTTTTAATAAAAAAATTAAATAAAACCAACTTAAAGCTATTTTTATTTCAAAATGGGGTTAAGATTCAGATGGATTCCATAATGATTGAAAATGATTTCATAATGATTCATGACCATGACATGACCATCCTTATGATTTTACATGATTTTATAATGATTCAACATGAAAACTTGTTGCAATTTTTACATGAAAATCAAAATGATTTTACTATAAATCTCTGAAAAACAAAATCATAGGGAAAACATGTAAAGTTAATATGTATCTAGCAGAGCTGTAAAAGAATGCAATCATTTGTGATTTTAAATTATGTGATTTATATTGAAAATGAATGCAATCATTTTTCCAAATCATTGAATATGAATTGAAATTTCAATGAATGCAATCATTTTTTCAAATCATTGGCTAGAAATTATTGACTGCATTCACGATATTTCATTCATTTATTTAAATCATTGAAAACAGTCACTGTAATCTCAATAACATAATGTTTTAAAATATCAGTGTGTAGTAAGTAAGATATTTTTTATTAAACAGTGTGTTTGGATCAATGCTTCAATCCGGCTTCGATTGAGTCCTTGGGACAAGATGAGAAAACACATTTTATAGAGGGGGTCCATGTTTTTCTGTAACATATCTTATTATCAAAAGTATTGATATCTCTGTTGAACAAGTATTGGAAATTCATAGACTAATATTATTTGTTTAACAGTTTATCTTTGTTACTTGCAAGCAAAAATAATTTTTTAGAGCTTTTTAATTTTATTTTGTTATTTATTGTTCGGTTCGCTCTCGCGCTGTTTCACATGCTTAGCTTACTCTTTTAATATTTCAATTCCTTATACACGGTTAAAAATCTTGGAATAAATTTTCGTACAGCTCAAAGTATGAGCCTGAACAGAATCAAAAATCGTTGCGATCGACGATTGAAATAGCATAGATTCTAAGTCTACGATATATCGTTGCAGAAAACGAGCTGCGTATTTTGCATGTATTTTCCAACAACAACGAATCGTCGATCGCAACGATTTTTGATTCTGTTCAGGCTCTATACTGCATATTTTTTAACCTTGCAGCTTAAAATTTAAACTTTCACAAATACTAACCCATAAGTAAAATTTTGCTGTACTAAAATTTAAACCAAAGAAATATTGCAATGCTGAAAATCAATATTAGGCTATTCTATTCATATGTATGTTTATTTCTTTTGTTTCGTATTGCGCAATAGCCCAGTGGCAGTACAATTAAATTGTCGTGAAAAAATGTTGCTCAGAAACATGTTGCGATAATTTCACGCAGCGGAACTAGGGATGTCAGTGGCAAAAATACATCGATGTATTTCTTCGCTTCGATGCATCGAAATGTGCATCGATATTTTTCGATGCATCGGAGGGCATACATCGATGCATCGATTTGCATAGGATTTTTCAGATATTACAAAATTGTACACAATTTTAAAATTAATTACTATAACTGAGCTAATTATGTTTCTAACGGACTATTGAATCAAGTAAAAAACTTTTTCGTGAAATAGAAATTCTGCAATGGAAAGTTTTTCTAAAAAATCTAAAAATTAAGGGAGAGTTCAAGAGTCATGCAAGACTTAAGAATTTAAAATTTTCAATTGTTCTAAGAAAAAGTGTTTAACCTGATTCAACAGCCCGTTAGAAACATAGTCAACTTTGTTATAGTAACTAATTTGAAATGTTGCTTATAAATAATAAGTGAAAGAAATATTTTTACGAATACCAGTACTTTAATAAATTTATTAGCGCAAAACACTAAACACTTTTCAATTATTTTTCAGAGAATCTTATATATATCATTATATATATGTAGAATTTATCAAAATCTTTACAAGGTAATATAATTTTATGTTTCCCAGTATTTTTTGTCTTTGCTTTGCAGGAACAATTGTTTGTTTAATCTGTGCCCTGCTAATCTATTCCTTTGCTGTGCCCTGCTAATCTATGATTTGAGCGGCTTGTAAAAAAAGTCGTTCGGAAAGAACCGAGCTACCAACCAATGTTAAATATTTATACGCCACTTTGTATAAAGTGTGTTGTGTCGCGAATCGCGGGAATCGCGTTATTTTCACTTCGTTTTTCAAAAAACCGCCAAACCACACTTTTTGGAGCCATTTAAATTTGTTGATCAAATTCACTCATTTTGCACAATTGAAAAACTGAAATGGCGGTTCAATGTACTAGAGATGTCAGTTTACAAAAAACATCGATGTATCGATGCATCGACATATTATACATCGAGTGGATAAATTCGATGCATCGAAGAAAAACATCGATATTTTCGATGCATCGATGTTTTTCCGACATCCCTAAGCGGAACAGAGTACTGCTCTGACGAAAATGTTGTGAAAATTTTTAGGCCTTAAAAATTTGAATTTTGTCATTTCTAACAAAATATTTTAAATTAAATAAAAAAATAAAAAAAAATGATTTAAATGAATGAATGCATTCATTTATGATTTTAAATCATTTAATTCCCAATCAATGATTTAAGAAATTGATTGCATTCATTTTTCAAATCATTGATTGTGATTTAAAGTTTAAAATCTTAATCAATGATTTGAAAAAATGATTGTATTCTTTTTTTCAAATCATTGATTGGGACTTGAAATTCCAAATCACAAATCACTTGAAATTTCAAATCACAATCAATAATTTGAAAAAAAGAATGCAATCATTTTTTCAAATCATTGATTGAGATTTTAAATTTTAAATCACAATCAATGTTTTGAAAAAATTAATGCAATCAATTTTTTAAATCATTGATTGGGAATTAAATGATTTTAAATCACAAATAAATGCATTCTTTTACAGCTCTGGTATCTATGTGATTTTACATTGATTTTTTTCTGTATGTAGGGCAAGTAAAGGGTCCGTCAAATAACTTCTTTTTTTTTAATTCTAAAAAAAAAACTACTGAATATTTTCTCAAATTTCTTTTTTTATTTGAAAGTACAATCCTTCCGGTTAACAATGGAAAATAATGTTATTCAAATGGCTGCCTCGGCTGGCCATGCAGTAGCCTACACGATCGGTTCAATTTTTAAGCACATTATCGATTGTGTGCAGCTGCATTTCACCAATGGCCTCAAGAATATTGTCCTTTGAAGCGTGAATTGTCTCTAGTTTGTCGGCGTAACACTTATCTTTGAGGGCACCCCACAAATAATAGTCCAACGGTGTCAAATCGCAGCTCCAAGGTTGCCAAACGACATCAGCTCTGCGGCTGATAATGCGATCTTCAAAAACATCGAGTGTAACTTTGGCTGTGTGGCACGTAGCGCCATCCTGTTGAAACCAAATGTTGCCAATATCCTCCTCTTCAATTTTTCTGAACAAAAATTCGTTCAACATGGCCCGATAACAATCGCCATTGACTGTAACGGCCACTCCTTGCTCATTTTCGAAGAAAAATGGCCCAATTATGCCTCTGGACCAAAATTCGCACCAAACAGTGACTCGTTTCAATGTATGCGTGCGGGTTTTCTGTGCCCCAAATGCGACAATTTTGCTTGTTTACATACCCGCCAAGATCAAAATGAGCTTCATCTTTTTTTGGCAAAATCGGCATCTTCTGTAAGTCGATCGCAGGCCCACTTAGCGAAGCGAAAACGCATTGGATGGTCAGTTGGCTTCAACTCCTGAACCAATTGGACTTTGTATGGCGTCATACCAAGGTCTTTATGCAAAATTCGTCTAAATGATGTCTCCGAAATGTTCAATTGTTGAGAACTACGGTGAATTGATGTTGATGGCGCTTCACGCACACTTTCTGCCACAGCAGCAATATTCTCGGATGTACGCACAGTTTTTCGCTTTTCACGCTTTGGTTTATCGATGAGGATGCCAGTTTCTTTTACTTTTTTCACAAGTTAACGAACATACGGAGCTGACGGTACTTCTCTTCTTCCAAAATCCGTACGCAATTTTCGCACACATTCTGCAACATTACCATGATTTTCAAAGTAATGTCGCAATATTTCCCAGCGTTGTTCAAGCGTATACACAACCATATTCGTTCAGTGGAAGTATAAAACTAATTATTTGTTAAATCAGACATGAGCTAAGTGTTACCATTCACGAAATAAGCACTAGTTAAAAAAAATCGTTAGATGGCGGACCCGTATATCCTTTAACGCATTGTGTCAGTCAGTATAAGGTGTCCTTTGGGAGTGTAGAAAAACGTATCAATATTATTTTTTTAGGTCCCAAAAATCGTTTCAAATAAAGCTTATATCGCATGAGTTTGATATAGACAGGCATAGTGAATGAGACGCCCAATGAACGTATGTACGTGGCAAGATCACATTTTTCCGCTACGTACGATTGTGCTGCTTGCAGTGTACCACCATTCATGGCAGACGCACCATGCCTAAGTCAGACGCACCCTGCCCGAACATTAAATCACAGTCTATGCCTAAGGGGTCGTCCATAAACTACGTTACCGATTTAGGGGGGGGAGGGGTTTTGAAATGCACTACGATAAGTAACGGTGGGGGGGAGGTGTTTAGATATTGTAACGTTACCAAAAATTAAAAAAATTGACGAAAAACCTCTAATTAATAACACAATCATTTAAAAAATTTTAACCTTACATGTTTATGTTTGATCATCTAAACTGATGGTTAACTTTTGTTTCAACGATTTCTTCCACCACCTTTTCCCTCGACACAGGAACCTTTTGGTATTCCTTCACCATCTCAGCACACGTCTGAAAAATTTGGGTCTTTGCTTTTGCGACAGGCTTTGACGTTAATTCCTGAATGTTCTTGATCAAAGGAGATACCGTATGACATGTACTGTCCTTCTCAGAAAGAAGAAATCGGTTCAAGGTCGTGTCCTACCTGCGGCTTGTATTTCGTTTTTAAAACTTCTATGAATTGCCATAAGTTTGTATTATATCGTTTACAATAAATCGGAATAAAAAAAACTATTTAAATAATTCAATTTTCAGAAAGCATTTACACAAAAACACAGAACTTGGTGCAGCTCGGGTGCAGCCTTTAAGGGTACTCTGTCAAAGACCAGGTGAATTTCTTTGCGTTAGAAATGAGGATTCACCTGAATTTGTCGACATAGAATCCGATGAAAAATTCTATTTTGAAGAATCCTCAACAAAGCTACCAGCTTCTTTTATCCCAGTGATTGAGAGCATCGAATCTTGGATCGCAGATGGAATAGTTTTTTACAGATGATATTAATTATTGATTTTTTTCCAATTGTTCCTTTAATGTATCAAGTCATACTAGTCACTAATACTAGTGAAAATTGTCAGAGCTAGTCAAAATAATCATTCGAATGAATTAATTTCATATGTCACGTTACTTTATGGGGGGGAGGGGTTTTGAAAAGCACTACGAAAAGTAACGCAGGGGGAGGGAGGTAAAAAAAACCGGAAAATCAGTAACGTAGTTTATGGACGACCCCTAAGTCCTTATATTATCTATGATCTGAAAGAATAGGTCGCAATTCAGTTCAAAATTTACGCGGGTTGCAACTTTTTACCCTGTTGCGTTGTTCTTGTCTTAATGCTAATATATTTTATTGTTAGAATTTCTGGACCATAAGGGGGGAGGGGGTTTAGGAGTTAACCCCCCTAAAATCTTGTTTACGGGCCTGCACCTCACACAAAGACAATATAAAATAAGAGTGCTTTGACAGTTAGTGGTGTGGAACTGAGTTTGTAACCAACATGTTGTGCCAAAGATTTGTATTATGTTTAAAAATCGAAGAAAGGCTTTGATATTTTATAACTTGCTTGTTATATTTCTGCTGTTATTAGCGGATACTTCAATAATATCAATAAAGTAATTGAAATTCACAGTGTTGTGGGATATGTTTTATTTATTGTGGGTTTCAATGGTTATTTTTTTTTTTTGCTATTTTGTTTCTTCAGCGTACATTTTTTTACACCTCACGCATGGCAAAGCCAAAAATGCTCAGTAATGTTTGCCATTTTACCATTAATAGACTAACTACCGAACAGCGCTTGCAAATCATTGAATTTTATTATCAAAATTGGTGCTCTGTGAGAAATGAGGAAAATCCACTTTTTTATCGAAAAATTGTCTTCAACGACGAAGCTCATTTTGGCTCAATGGGTACGTCAAGACACATAATAGCCGAATTTGGTCGGATAAACAGCCAGACGCAATTGAAGAGCTGCCAATTCTCCCTAAAAAATGCAATGTTAAACTGTACTTTTTTAAAAATATTGAAAATCGCAACGTTGCAATCAATAAAGCAAGGTACCGTGTGACAGTGTAGTGCATTATTAAAAAATTATTCTAATAACGAATAACAAGTAATATTTATTCTTTATTTTTTCAATCAGAACTCAGTATCAAGTATTTATTATTTTATTCTCTATTTGAATTTCAAATAAATTATCAAAACTTTTATTCATTATTTGAATATGTGTGAATTAAAATAAAAAATTGAGCAAATTGATCCGGAATATTGAGAAAATCAAATATAAAGTTTTTCTTCTACCACCATGAGAATATTGTAGGTTAATAATTTTAAATAAAGAAGATTACGGCCACAACGTGAGTGCTTCTAGTGTTAAGTGTAAGTCTCTGTTAATTAAAATTAAAGGAACTTGGTATTCTTCCTAAAACTTCGTTTCCCATTTGAAACAAGCTGTTATCCACATATTTAAGATTAGATAGTCTTAGCAATGATGAGTTTTTAATTTCGTATCAACTAACGTACTTGAACTCGAGGTAACAAGTACTTTTGTCTTTATATACATGTTAAAGGTACAGGTACTAAAAGGGTACACAATTACATTACAATGGGTACACAATTACCCATTACTATTCATTTGCTGTCAAGAATCACGAAGTGCAGAAAAGGTCTTAAGAGCGCAACAAAAAAACTGCAGGGCATAGTCGGAGCTCGTGTGTAAAAAATCGCAATTTTGACAGCACGTTTATTTTGTTATTGTAGACCAATTTTTTTGCACAAGAGTTTCTCACATAGCTCGGGATCGGGAATACCCCTATAATGTTATTACTTTAAATTGTGTCATTCTCGCACTAATTGGTGCGAAGTACACTACGTTCAGATTTCTACGCTGCTTTGTGCATTTTTGAAGGGAAGCTTCTTCAGCACCGTTGTGATTTTAAGCTCGATGAAATTTAAAGCTCGACATTACAGTATGCATTGTACATATGTGTGCTTGTGTGCACAAGTTGGCAAAAAAAATTGTGAAAAATTAACTTTGATGCTAATTCAGCTGTGAGGTGGATAGCGAAAGAATTATATACAATTAATATAATCGCATATCAAAACCAATTTTAATACAAAAATCAGTTTGATTCATATACCTAGATTGTCAATGGTATAAAAAAATAAGTATTAAGTCACAACTTTAGATCGGAAAAAGATATTAGGGTCATTTGTTCACATAAATTATTTTTGAGACTAGACTATTTTTTAAAATATAGAAATAAAACGTAATGAAAAGAATAAATTTTGTCAAAAAAATCAAAGGGCCATAATCTGACAAAAACAGTTAACCAATTTTTGCGCAAAACTGGAAGAATTTTCGCAAATGAATATTATATCATATGAAAGGATGTCGAAAATGCAATTATTACTCATTTTTGTTTTACAGCAAAAGCAACTTTTGAGTGAAAAGTCAATATTTCGGACCTTTTTTGAAAAAAAAAAATAAAAAATATTTAACCTGACCTAACGATAGTGTTCAAACTATTTTTGTTAACTGCATGTTTATGCAAAACGAATTGAAGGCTGAACGTCGAGAAAGAAATGGACAACAATATTTTCTGATATGAAAAAATGTATTGCTTACGTTTAGTCTTCGTTTCGTTTTACATAAACATGCAGTAAGTCTCTTTGTTCCGCTCCTTAACTAAAAAAAACAATTTAATTAAATGTATTTAAAACCAGCAGAGACATTTTCATGGAACGTAAAAACTTTGATTTTCAAGTCGTTTACTTCTCATTCTTAGGTTACGATGTTTTATGAAAAAGTCGTTGTACTAAAAATTTCTACAGTTTTCTGAAGGTTTTACCTCTACCGTGCGTGGTGGCTACGCACATACTTTTATATTTGGCACTATACGCACTTTGAGCTTATTTCATATGATTTTATGTGAAGATTTTTTCAGCTTTCTTTCTCGGTTCGGCCAAGCAACAAGTCGCTACGCACTTAACGCGCCCTTAGACAATGACATTAGTTTAATTTAAAAGTCTGTGTATTAAATAGTTCAAACTTACCAGAGTACTCCACAAAAATAACGGCATATTTTCCAGAAATGGCCTAAATAAAGGCATAACTATTTTTAATGTAAAATTATTTTACTCAAACTTCTAATAGCTTAGTTTACAGATCTATAGATCTATAAATTATTACCAATATTATCTGAATGTTCGGTTTATTGAGTAATTATTGAAATTATAATATCGTCAAATGTTTTATCAAAGTATGTATATCAAAATTGTGCTCGTTTGGCCAAAGGTTTAAAATCAAGAAGTATGAGAAATCAACTCTTGCAAAAAAAATAAGTCCTAACTAGTGCTTGACCGTTCTAAGGCTTAAAATCAAGAATTATGATAAATCAACTCTTGCAAAAAAATAAGTACTAACTAGTGCTCGACCGATTCCCGATTTTCGCACCGATACCTATGCCAATCCCGGTGTGGACTGCATTTTAAAAACCGATTCCGATGCCGATGCTTGAATTTTTTGCCGATGGCGATGACAATTAATCGGTCGAGCGCTAGTACTAATTATTAGAAAAACTGGAATACTTTTATTTTTGTGTAAATTTAAATTTGCGATTCTTTCTTAATTTTTTCTCAAATTATTTTTTCTGTGTATTTTTTTTTTTTAATTTTTTAACGCGTACTATTGCTTGAGTTAATTCTGTTGATTTGTTTAACGACGCTTGTTAAATATTTTATGAGCCAGTTTTTTTTAATAACGGGCAAGATAATCAGATCAACGCTCAAAGTCGAACATAAATGCTTTAAGTGCAAGTATTTGACACAGTGTATGAAAATTTTCTATTAACCTCGTAAGCAAATAAAGACACTTTGAAATATTATTAAAATAAAACAACGTTGGTACATATTCAACTTAATATCTGTTTAACTTGTTCACCACTTTTGCAGAATTTTTTAATTTTGCAACCAGCTCTAGGTTATTAACCCACATACATATTAAACTTTTTTGCACAAATTACTCGAAACTTCGTTTTTCTAACTATTTCACCTTAATAAACAACTGTTTACTGACGTTTTTGTTATCGTTTTTGCAGCACTCTCTTAACCCTAAGCCAGGTTTCGTGTGTCCCCTTTCTTTTAAACTGAACTTCTGTTTGTTTTCGTTTTCATTTGTTCAAAATAGAAATAATGAAAGCCCATTAAAAACGTGACTCGATGACTTTACTGTGATGCTTTTTTTCGTAAGACAGCGTTTCGTTTTCAACTGTTGACTTAAGCCTTCTTCATAACTAACTGACGCGTAAAAACTCCAACCAAACTTCAACAAGCGTAGCCGGGTACCTACGTTAGACGGCTGCTACCAGAAAGCCGCTGCTGCATTCAAAGACACGCTTGTTGATTCGTTGCAGCTTTTTACTGGCTTTAACTGCTGAGCGAGAGCTTAAAAGTGAGAACGGCTTAAGGTCTTAATATGACCAATAAAGTTGAGTTTAAGCTGCACAGACGTAGATTGTGTTGGAGTGGTATGCTTAAGAATAACCGGTTTTTTCATTACTATCGTTGATCGAACACAATGCAGTGGAAAGTGATTCTTTTTAAAGTGAAAACTCGATGAAACGGAAATTTAACACGCTTAGTACTAAAAGTAGACACTAAAATTATCCCAGTTGCACTCAATTCGACAGTTCAACAGCTTCTACTAAAATTGGTTTGTGTACATAGCTAAGCGTACGCTTAGTACTGAACAAACCACTCTTTGCTAAGTACACAAACCAATTGTAACGTTGCAGTAGCTGTTGAATAGGGCGTAAACTTTTTTATTTTAAATTTTGGGGGGCTGAAACGGAATCCGGAAGTTTGTCACGAAAAAGAATTTTGAGAATTTTTTCAGATTTTTTGAAAAAGGTTTAGAGGTCGCTCAAAGTCGTTATTCCCAAAAAAATTGTTTTTCAAAATAACACTAATTGTTTTTCAAAATAACACTTATTTTACTTTCGTGGGCTTGAAAGAGGAGTTTCGACTGTTTTTCTGGACAGGACAGTCACAAAAAGAATTTTTAAAAAAAAAATTGACTTTTTTTAATTCCACCTTAAATTTCTCAAAATTTCTGCATTTAATAAAAAATCCTAGTATGCAGTTTCAAACAACACTTAATTTTAAGTGCTTTAAAGATAAAAATTAATAATTTATGTATCCTTTTACTAAAGTAATCCGCATTTAAAGTTTGGAAAAAAATTAATTTTTAAGTAAATTTATTTGTGTAAGCAAAGGTTTTACAAATAATAGTTATAAGGGCTTTGCAATGAGGGTTACCATGTATCACGAGGTAACAAATTAAAGTTTAGCCAAAAACCATTTAGAATTGACGTTATTTTTAGAAATTTTTATTCTGTTTTAAATATTTATGCGACCGTTCTCAACCACTTGGAGCAAATCTTGAAAGCTCTCCTCAGATTTGGTTAGATGTCGGTACCCATTTGCAGCAGCAACACCACGTTCAGCTATATCATAGCACAGCAGAAACATTTGATAATGTCAAAGGCTAGCAAATAAGAGGGGTTTTTTCCAAGTATCTGGGTCGCTTTCCAAAAAATCAGTGCCAATAGTAGTGGAGTCAAAGAACTTTATGCTATTTGTGGTGATAAAATCGGAAATATCTAAACGTTCTAAGTTGTTTTCTTTTATTGACGCCTTCATTAAAGGTGTTTCTTTCCCAGGCGACTTTAAACGTTGAACCATGCAGCGCAATTTTATGTTGTTGTCAGTCTCTCCGACAAATACCATTGATTTTTAAGAAATTTTTTGTACGTTGTATCTCCAATTGGCTGGTTATATATTTTGTATTTGTACAAATCTTTTTAAAGCTGCAAATCGTTTAAAGGGGCATAGTCTGCGCAACGACATAAGTACCAATAATGAATATAAACTTTAACTATGAAAGCGCTGTATTCAAAAAGACCATCTAATTTTTAGGCTCCAGTTGACAACGAAGTTGGTCACTAAATATGCAAATTTTTAAACTACAAATAAGTTTAGCCATCCAGCGGGCTCTATGTATAAAACCTGGTGCTCTTATAGTTATTATACCTTTGCCTTCACCCAAAAATGCAAGACATAGCTCGAGAAGCTACTTATAATCCTCTCAAGGAAAAAAATTATTCATTTGCTCTCTGACAAAAGCCAAGGTTTTATTCCGCTGACGTTAGTTGACTTATACCTAAGACTTTACAACAATTATTTAAAATCTTTGCTCACACTAATAAATCTACCGAAAAAAAAAAATTTTTTCCAAACTTTAAATGCGCATAGATTCATTAACAGATTAGGTAAACTATTAATTTTTTCTTTTAATTACTTAAAATTAAGTGTTGTTTGAAACTGCATACTAGGATTTTTTTATTAAAATCGAAAATTTTGAAAAAATTTAAGGTGGAAATAAAAAAAAGTCAAATTTTTAAAAAAAAAATCGTTTTTGTGACCGTCCTGTCCAGAAAAACAAACCAAACTCCTCTTTCAAGACCACGAAAGTAAAATTTGAACATTTTTCTTTCGAAATAAGATCTTTGAAACAGTATATTGTTCAGTTTCTTCCTCCCTTTCTGGGTGGAAATAACAAGTGTTATTTTGGAAAATTATTTTTTTGGGAAAAACGACCTTGAGCGACCTTTTTCAAAAAATCTGAAAAAATTCTCGAAATTGGTTTTTGTGACGAACTTCCGGATTCCGCTTTAGCCCACAAAAATTTCAAAAAAAAAAAAAGAAAGGTTGACGCCTACTGTTGAACTGTCAAATTAAATGAAATTAGGATAATTTTAGTGTTAAGGTAAGTTTTACAGTTTTGAATATATTCGTTTAAGGGGTATTCGCAATCAGGAGCTCTTTGCGCAACTCTTGCGCAAAATTGCAAAAAAAAAATAGTTAAAAGCTCTAAATATACCTCACACGCAGACAATATAAAATAAGAGTGCTTTTACAGCAAGTAATGTGAAATTGAGTTTGTTACCAACCTGCTGTAACAAATATTTGCATTATGCACAGTAAAAAATTTGAGGGTAAATTTTATCTTTCTTATAACATTTGTGTGGTATAAACTTTTTTATTCCAAATAATTTATAAATTTTATACCCTCAATATTATAAAAATAATAAAACAAATATTATTTAAAATTTTTATTTGGATATCATGTGTAAATCAAAATATATTCTGGTTCAAAAGTAAAAAATTCACCGAAATCGGGAAATTTAAGAATATTGTCGATTCGATTGGTCTAAGGAGAAAAATAGTCTGGAAAAATTTATAAGATTTGATGGTATAACTTTTAAAACATTTTGGGCTTGGATTTATATGTATTCCAAATAGTATAAAATTTATGCTCATATTTTTTACTGTGTGGTCAAAAATCGACGAAAGGTTTTGTTATTTTATTACTCGCTTGTTATATTTCTGCTGTTATTATCCAATGTTTCAATAATATTAATAAAATAATTGAAATTCACAGAAGAATATATAATTCGATTATATTAAGAAGAATTTGGTACTAAAAGGGTATACAATAAACCATCACTATTCATTTACTGTTAAAAATCACAAAGTGCAAATAAAAAATATTAAGAGCACAACAAAACAACTATACGGTATAGTCGGAGCGGCCTCTACTAATTTGGGATAACTACCTCGTCGTGGTGTAGGGGCTTAAATTGCAGCACAGCGGGCTATGACGACGGGAACTTCGGCTCCAGGGAGCCTTGGTTCCTGGTAGGGTCACCCATGTCGTACAGGCTGTTGTGGGGCAATGAACTTAAACTTATCCCACCCTTAACTCCGGGGTCGAGGGATGGCGCCAACCGAGTTTAAAGTTTGCAGCCAAGGGTAATCTGTGCTGTATTCTAGCGTATCCCCTCTCTGACCTGACCGAACCAGAGAGAAACACTGGCTCTACCATGGTATTGGGGCTCGCCATGGCCGACTTTTTCTTTCCCCTTTTAACCTCATAGCCTCCCGCGCTGCTTCGGTGGCAAAGGGGGCGTAAGAACCAGATGATGACAGCTAAAAATTCAAAAACCGAAAAACAACCCGCAGTGCTAGGGGATAGCACAGAAGATGAACTGCTTGCCTCCAGTCAGGAGACAATCGTTGAAGGCACAGAGAGTACCAGCCATAGTACTCCTGGGCCTTCTAGTCAAACACAAAATACCATACCCGAGACCACCAGCCACAGTGGCTCGAGAAAACCATCCACATCCCGCTCCAATGTGACCACCAGCAATAGTGGTCCGAAGAGCAGGAAATCCCACGGCGCACTACTGAAAGCGAAATATACCAAGGCTCTGTTCATTCTTGCCAAGATAGACAAAAATGCGGAGCAGGCTACGATTGATGAGTACCTGAAGTACCAGGCGACTCAGCCTGCTGACGCAGCCAATTCAAAGCTAAATCGGTCGCAAGATGCGATCGACAACGTTTCGAAGAGGGCAAAGGTCAGCGGCAAGTCAACCATGGCTGAGCAACCGACAACCAGCCAGCGCGCATTTAGTGAGGTGGCCAGGGATCACCTACAGGTGGCGCTGATTGACGCGAACTCAAACAGCCACAAGCGGATTTCAGAAGAGTGGGGCATCATCGAAGCCAAGTTATCCGAGATGGTCATTGAGCATCTTCTCGGCAACAAGGGTGGTGCGCTTCCATCTTTCGAATCTGCGGATGTAGTGCGAGGATTCCGGGTGATCAAATGCGAGGATCAGTTCTCCAAAGAATTCTTAAGCGAGTGCGTCTCTAAGGTCAGAGACGCGTGGGACGGCTTAGGCCTTAAGCTAATCCCGGCTAAGGATATTCCGAGGAGACCTCGTGCTCGCATTTGGTTGCCTAAGATGAAGCTTGAGAAAAACAAGCTCATCGAAATCCTCCAGCTGCACAACCCAGACATTCCCATGAACGACTGGGCTGTCATTAAGACTGAGGACCCCCAGCGTAATAGCATGACCTTCCTACTGCTTATCTCGGACGAGTGTCTGGGTGCTCTGGAGAAAGCGGGCAACACCCTTAGGTTTGGCATCCGTCGTGCCAAGCTAAAGATTTTCAAAAACCCGTCCGCGGAAGAAGGCGTCAGCGTCGATGATATCCTCGATTCCCTTACAATCGAGGATCCGCCGGTGCCTTCCACGCAGCAGCCACAACATCCACCAGCCACGTAATGCCACTATCGATAATACAGGTTAATCTGCAGCAAGCCAGATGTGCTGCTGATAATCTGGCCATCCTCATGATGGAGGATGGTATCGACGTGGGCATTATACAGGAGCCCTGGGTCAGAGACTCAGTAGTAAAAGGGTTCCAGAACAACCACTACAACATCTACTACAATAGAACAGTAGGTAAACCAAGAACTTGCATTGTAGCCAAAAAGCACATACACTTATTTCTACTCCCTAACCTTAGCTCTTCAGACTTGACAGTTGTCAAACTGGAGGGCGCCAACAATCTTTTTATAGCCCCAGCCTATATGGGCCACGACAGGAAAGCTCCTCTAGACGAGGTGAAGTGATTAGTGGCTACGGCAATGCTGGACAACACCACCACAATTTTGGGCTGCGATGCCAATGCGAGACACACACTATGGGGCAGCTCTGAAATAAACACTAGAGGTGAGCTTTTATTCGACTTCATAATTAACTCTAATTTAAACATATGCAATAAAGGAAATACACCTACTTTCACCTTTCCAAGTACTGACAACTTCGCAGGCTGGAGTGAAGTCTTGGATATTACCCTTCTATCCGAAAACGAGTCTCTAAAAGTAGTCAATTGGAGAGTTTCGAGCAAAAGTTCCCTCTCGGATCACAGCTTGATCCTCTTTGATTTGAATCTTGAAACAGAGGCCCTTTTTCCATTTCGTAACCCCAAACGTTCTGACTGGGCAAAATTTGCCAAAGTAGCTCGCCCAAAATTCCGTTCTTTAGCTTACAAGCAAATCTCAACTGCGGAGGAGATAGACTCTTCCGTGGAGGCCCTAGAGCAAACCATGCAGGTTGCCTTTAGAGTCTCATGTCCCACTAGCAGGGGCAAGAAGAAATCTCTTCCTCCGTGGTGGAGCAAAAATCTATCCGACCTTAAGAAAAGGGTAAGAAAAATTTTCAACTCGTGTCATAGGCAGTGTCTTTGGCAACCATACAGAGACATCCTCAAAACCTACAAGAAAGCAATTCGAGACGCGAAAAAGCATTCTTGGCAGGAATACACCCAATCGATCGACAATATAAAAGAATTGGCAAGAATAAGCAAAATTCTGTCCAAAGAAAGCACCAGTCCATCTTTCATTCGGAAAGACGATGGTACGTGGACAGAATCTACCAATTAATCACTGGAACACCTACTCAACACACACTTTCCCGGCTGCAGGAGCAACTGCAATGAGAACTTAGGTTTAGAATCACCTGAGGCAACTGCGGCGGTTCCGACTGGCTCCTTTATCTCAATGGAAAGGGTTATCTGGGCCTTAAGCAGCTTCTCTCCATACAAATCCCCAGGTCAGGACGGCATACTTCCAATAATGTTGCAGAAACTACAAGATATAGTTGCACCTATCCTACTCTCTATCTTCACACTAACTGACTCTGCCTAAGTGCCTAAGCCTAAGTGCCTCTGCCTTAACTACACTCCAAGGAGCTGGAGAAGAGTTAAGATAATATTTATACCCAAAGCTGGGAGGAGAGGTCATGAATCAGCCAAGGATTTTAGACCAATAAGCCTCACATCATTCGCACTGAAAACCCTAGAGCGTGCACTGGATATTCATCTCAGGGACGTTCTAAAGGGCGCTAACATATCCAGCGCCCAACACGCATACCTCAAGGGCAGATCCACAGATACCGCCCTACACGAGGTTATTACCACTATTGAAAGATCAATCTACTTTAAACAATACTCTTGCGGCCTTCTCAGACATAGAAGGGGCTTTTAACAATATTCATTTCAGGGCCATTTTTGATTCTCATACCAACCTTGGTGTACAAGCACCGGTGAGAAACTGGATAGTCTCAATGCTCAGTAACAGAATAATCCAGGCAGACCTGGGTGGCTGCCAACTCACGAGATTTGTCAGTAGGGGTACTCCGCAAGGAGGAGTGATCTCCCCCCTACTCTGGCTCATCGCCATGAATGAATTTCTTAATACACTAAATTGCAATGGGGTCAAAGTGGTGGATGCGGCTATGCGGATGACGTGGTTGTTATGGTGTCAGGACTGTTCCCCTCTACGCTCAGTGAGCTAATGGAAGTTGCTTTGGGAAAACTCAGTGTCGGGGCTGCCAGGTGCGGCCTAGGAGTTAACCCTAGCAAGACGGAACTGATGTTATTCACCACAAAAACCAAAGCGCCACAATTTGTCCTTCCAAAGCTCAACAACCAACCTCTTACACTAATCAGTAGCGCAAGATATCTAGGTGTCAATCTGGATCCTAAGCTAAGCTGGAAAACTAACATCGAACAAAGGGTCAAGAAGGCTCGCATAGCCTTCTACGCCTGCAAAAAAACCTTTGGTAGAAAATGGGGTCTTCAACCAAAAATGCACTTATGGCTATACACAGCGGTAGTGCGACCTATCTTGGCGTATGGTGCACTAATATGGTGGCCTGCACTGAATCAAGCATACAACACAACAAAACTAGCTCGGATTAAGATTATGAGCTTTAGATCAAGTGATCACTTAGCTGACTAGACAGTCTGTTTCATTTCTATGGTGCATTTCGACAAACAATCGAACACCAATGAATATTGAATATTGAAACAAATGAAGAAGCAACTAGAACAGATGGCAACCCTTGATAGAGTTGATGGCGGTGATCTAAAATGGCTTACTGCTTTGAAGTGTCATATGATTAGCAGCCATACAATTCATGAGAATGAATTAGAGGATCTACACATTCATATGCTAGTTTAAACAGTGAGTTGATCACAGCTTAATCACTCAAAGACTACTGATGAGGAATATGTAGCGATTTCCGAAACAGACTGTCTAGTCAGCTAAGTGATTGACTCTATACAGAGTTGTTGTTGTTGTTGTTGCCTTCTTGAAAACTCACTTGATCTAAAGCTCATAATCTTAATTCATGTAATTATTCAATAGACCATAAAAACTAATTAACTTAACTATGGCAGAGCACGGCCAAATAAGTTTAATTAATGTCAAATTAATTAAATAATCTAATAATTGATCGATTTTTCGGTCAAAGTCATGTGTAATTGAACATTTGGTTGTGAAAATAGCCACCTTTCAGTTAGAACACTAGCTTCTGGCGAAGCAAAAACTCGTTTCATTTCTATGGTGCATTTCGACAAACAATCAAACACCAATGAATATTGAAATAAATGAAGAAGCAACTAGAACAGATGGCAACCCTTGATAGAGTTGATGGCGGTGATCTAAAATGGCTTACTGCTTTGAAGTGTCATATGATTAGCAGCCATACAATTCATGAGAATGAATTAGAGGATCTACACATTCATATGCTAGTTTAAACAGTGAGTTGATCACAGCTTAATCACTCAAAGACTACTGATGAGGAATATGTAGCGATTTCCGAAACAGACTGTCTAGTCAGCTAAGTGATTGACTCTATACAGAGTTGTTGTTGTTGTTGTTGCCTTCTTGAAAACTCACTTGATCTAAAGCTCATAATCTTAATTCATGTAATTATTCAATAGATCATAAAAACTAATAAACTAGCTCGGATCCAGCGATCCGCATGCATAGGTATCACAGGGGGTATCCGCTCATGCCCCACTGATGCCCTTAATTTCCTGACACATTTACTTCCCATAGATCTACACATTAAGCTTACTGCAACAAACAGTGCAGTCAGACTCAGAGAGTCGTACAACTGGCGAAATAGACCATATGGACACAGCAACATTCTTAATCCGCTACCTCGGGAACTGATTCCTCGGGAACTGATCCCAAACTCGACTTCACGAAATCCTTTACAACCAAGTTTCCCACCAGGGTGGAATGGCGCAATGGGGGAATTGATCTAGCCTTCGATGTGTCCTTTTACACGGATGGCTCCAAGATGGAGTGCGGAGTGGGAGTGGGCATATACTCTGAGAAACTGGGGGTTGCGGACTCTTTTCGTCTACCAAACTCAGCCAGCGTCTTTCAGGCCGAGCTTTTTGCGATAAGAGAATCTTGTCGCACCTTAAGGAGAGCTAACACCAACCACCTTAATGCAACTTTTCTGACGGATAGCCAAGCTGCCGTTAAATCTTTAGCTGCGATCAGTACCAACTCCAAACTGGTAAGGCAGTGTAAAGATGAACTGGCCCGGCAAAGTCACCAACTTAGCATTACTATAATCTGGGTTCCCGGCCATAGGAACAGTTATGGTAATGAAAAGGCGGATGAATTGGCTAGTCGGGTTCTTTCCTTGACGTTTTCAGAGCGGAACCAGTCGAAGTTCCACTGAACACAGTCAAGGGAGGAATTCGTTCTTACTACTTAACCTTAGCCGGTCGTAGATGGAGAGAACTACCAACCTGCAACACATCAAGAAAAATATGGCCCCTTTACAACATAGGCAGAACTCAACAGATGCTCTCAAAACCCCGGAACGACATAGCCAAATTAACGTCTATTATTACGGGTCACTGGTGCATCGGAGTTCACACCGAGAGAATTGGACTACCTTTCAACACCCACTGTCACAGCTGCGATGACCCAAATGAAAAAGAAACACTAACACACTTTCTGTGCACCTGCCCGGCTCTGGCCAGGTCCAGACTAACAACGCTTGGCAGGTCCTTCCTCAGCAACCTAGAGGAACTTTCAACAACAAAAATCAACAATCTCCTAACGTTCATCAATCGCACCGGATGGTTATAACCTAGCAGTGCGCTACCCAGTCAACCAACAGAAACACGAGGTTATGGTATCAAAACGGCTCACTAGAGCTACTTGGATCCTACTTGCATGTAGAATCACCATCTAAACCAACCAACCAACCATAGTCGGAGCTCTAGTGCAAAAAAGCGGAATTTTGGCAGTACGTGTATTTTGTTATTGTAGAGCTTATCAAAATAGCTCCGTATCGTGAATACATACCCCAGTCTTGTTATTACTTTGAGTTGTATCACTCTCGCACTAGATGGCGCCAAGTAAACCACGTTCAGATTTCTACGTTGCTTTGTGCATTTTTGAAGGGAAACTTTTTCAGCACCGTTGTGATTTGAAACTCGATGAAATGAAAAATCGACATTACAGTATGTACCAAGTGTTGTACATATGTGTGCTTATGTGCACAAGTTGGCGAAAATAATGTGTTAAAAATTAACTTTGATAATAATTCGGCTGCGAGGTGGATAGCGAAAGAATTATATACGATTAATATGATTCCATATTAACACCAATTTAAATACAAGAAAACTTTTTAACTAAAAAAAACCTACTTTTAAATCAAGTCGTAAAATTTCAATCAATTGTAACGGGGTCCCCGTTACCCCGCTCCCTACTCCACCGTATCACTACGCCGCTGTGCACCTATAACATAGCCAACAGCCAGGCATACAAAAAACACACAAACATAGCAACTCAACGTAGTAAACAGCCAGACATACAACATCCACACAAACATAGCAACTCAACGTAGTCATCAGCCAGGCATACAACAACCACACAAACACAGCAACTCAACAGCCAACTCAGCATGTTATAATTCCCATCAGGTTTTTAGCCGAGGACAAATAAGTATGCGCAGTTTGGTAGACTTAGGCACGGTCCGAAAGCGTAATGCTTAGCCCGTCCGATACTTGGTAACAAGTAGACCCAATTTACCGACGATCTCATTTCTGCAGATCGTTACTAATACATGTAGTAGTAGTTTTATCTAAGTTTTTGTTTTTAGTATATAACTCGGACTTTTTACGTCATCTTCGGATAGTCAGAAATCCGAAGTTCTCTTTGGTCGGACCTTTTACGTCGGCTTCGGTCGGTCGGAAATCCGAAACAGTTTCTTTTGTTCGAACTTTTTACGTCGGCTTCGGCCGGTCGAAAATCCGACACAGTTTCTTTTGTAAGGACTTTTAACGTCGGCTTCAGCCGGTCGGAAATCCGAAGCAGTTTCTTTTGTTCGGACCAGTGATGTGATTTGGTGGGATTTCGGGCTCATTTTGGGGTATTTAGCCTATTTGAGAACGTGTGGGATTTCGGATGCTTAGGTGGGGTTTTCTACTGTGTCACAACTTTTAAAAATTTAAATTCTTTACAAATCTGGTTGGCACCACTTTTATGTAATCTTTTACAATTGTTCGTTCAATTGTTGTTTCATTAATTTTAAATATGTAAGAAAGGGATATGTATATTCAACAAGCTTAAAATTAGTCACAACGGCAAAGATATATGTTGTTGGAAACGCTTTGCAGTGCACAAACAAAAGGTCAGAGAGGGATGAAATGTAGAAATGAAATTACTTCATACATTTCTTTTCTTTCTTACTCCTTAACAGATTAAGAAAAGCTACACAGCAAGTTGCTAACACGAATTCAAAGAAAAATTTTCACATGCTAAAACTTGTGACAATTTACAAAGTTTAAAATTCATTTAAAGTCATTAATTCTAAAGCGGCTGCTGCAACAATAGTTTAAAAATTTTCAACATTTGTTTAAGTGCCGTTTGCTTTGTCTTCGGTAATTTGTTGCATTTTTTTCTTTAAAACGTTAGAATTTTAAAACCCTAAAATTACTTTAAGCTTAGAAAAAAGAAAATACTGAAAATATCTTTCCTCCCTCTGAAATTTTGTTGAGGTAAATAAGAATTCCCTGAGGGAGGAATGGAATGACTTCACTTTTTTATGTAATGACCAAAGTGATTATACTGTTGAAAATTTTTGGAAAACTTTTTCAAGCAAAAAAGATTTAAATGGAGCTCAGTTGTTTCCAAATTTGTCAATTCTAGCTCCATTCATTTTTTTCACTGCCGCACTCCAACACTATGCAGCAAGAATATTTTCAATAGTTACTGATGTAAAATCAAAAAACGAAATATACTTGTAGAAAATACAATTAGAGCGATTTGTGTCATAAGATCGTCATTTCAAAACAAAAATATAAACTAAGTTTCATTTCGATGCAACGAAAAACATTTGCGATTGCTTCATTAAATTATATGCTTACAATTTAGAGAATTTTACTTTGTAAATAAATAAAAAACACAGTGTTTTAACTTCTTTTTTTGTGAAAATTTTTTTATATATATCGACATTTTTTATTATGTACATTATTTATATAATAATTATATAGAACAAATTTTACACAACAAAAAGTTAAAGCAAAGCGTTTTTTACCAATTTACAAAGTAAAAGCTCCCTTAATGTAACGTGAATTCAGAAAAACATCAGTTTTCTAGTAAGTAAAAAAGGTAAGTCATTACATTCACGAATTGGGGAGCTCATTTCCAAAACGTGATATGTAAAAAAAACATAGTTGTGAATAAACGGCAAAATAAAGGTCCAAATAGGATTATTTTAAAAATTACAATCTACTAAGGATATGATAAAGATTGAATGTGTTGAAGACACTTTGTTTCCTATTTGGATCTTTCATAGTGTAACAGTATTTCGCCTTTTAGCAAAGCTATGGTTGTTTTACATAGCACATTTTGGAAATGAGCTCCTCAATTGTTCGCTTTGCTTCGAAAAAAATTTTTTTCAGTTTCATTCATTATAAATTAAGTCATTTTATTATTTGTGACAGTACAAGTTCCTTATGCATATGTGGACGCTAAGTTTTTGAGTTTTTACATTCATATTAACTTGTTTCTGTTGTTTTTCTTCTTCGTTTGATTATTTGTCTCATTCTTACATTAGCAGTTGTACATTAATTGTATTTAAAATATTTGCTACATACTTTTGTTAATTGCTGTATACTTTTAGGAACTTTTAGTACAGGGTGGATACAACGCTAATTTTTCATTTTTATTCTTATTGATAAAATTTGTTAAAATTTTTGCTTGTCATTTAAGTGCAGTGTTTTTTTTTTTCCTTATTTTCGTCATTTTATCTTGCATTTTTTTAATATGATTTGTGCTAAGCCTGGCTACTCTGTAAGGGGTGAAACTGAGCGGTTTTTTTCATGCTTGTTATGTGATAATGCTGTTCATACCAAATGTGCAGGCGTGACAGGTCGAGTTGCGGATTGTATTAAGGAAGGTAAAGGGTTGCGTTGGTCTTGCGGGCTGACATCAACTTCTACAAGCTTTTCAAGCAGACAAAGCAAGGCTTCTCTGAAATAAGTAAGGAACTTTCTTCGCTTTCTGCAAAATTTTACAAATACCAGTCTCTTTTCGACGATTTTAAATATATTGAAGAGTCAATTCCTTCACCTAAAAGGGGAAAAAACACATGTCTTTGCGTAGTAAGCAAAAAACGGATTTAACTCCAACTCTACATTCTTATGTACATGACATTGCTGATGACATGGACATTTGTGGTATAACAGCCCCTCCACCTATTTTAACTTTTACTTCGAATTCAGCAAACATATCCATTTCTGCTCCTTTGCCAGTGCTGGCACCTCCACCTTCATTGCCAGTCATGTCTTATGCCCAAACTATTTCTCTTTCACCAACTTTGGTCGATTCCCAGGTTGTTCCTCTTACTTCTCAGGTTTCTGTTCCACCTAAGCCAATAATTGCAATTCCACCAACTAAATCAATCTTCGTTTCTCGCTTAGCTGCAGATACAACAGAGGTTGATATAGATTTTTTCATTAAATCAAAGTTGAATTGTTCCTTGCATCTTTTGGTTCATGAATTCAAATTTCAAATGTAAGATCGATTACTTCTTTTGGATTAACAGTTCCTGAAAATTTATTTTAACACAAAATTTATACAAACACAATTGTACGCGAATTTGAATTTAATAGCAATCCAAGACCGGTAAATGTTGCACATTTGCCGCGTCCCCGAAATAGCCCTGAATCTCATCCAAAAAACGATTAATAAAACGCAAGTCTAAATTAGAGCTTGTGTACCAAAAAGTCAGGGGTCTTAACTCCAAACTTTCCAATATTTTCTTAACTCGTGCACTCTCCCAGTTCTGAAAATTTAATCTTGCTTTTAAATTAAAATCAGTAAAAGTTTAATTTTAAAAAACAAAATCTAAGAAATAGATTAAAAACATTTTTGCTGAATTGGTTGATTTAATTCTACTGAACGTCCAATCGGCTCTAAAATACCATAAAGGTTGTCCGGATCAGCCCGAATTCAACAAAAAGGTTTTGGTTGTTGGATTTTAGTTACATCCAACGTGCTAAACGTTAAATCAAACCTAACCATCAGTAAACACCCGACTGCCCTCAGTTGGTTTGGACCTTGGACCATGTTGGAAACTTAACCTCATTAATCCTCATAGCAACTACCATGCTACTTCGAACATTGCTTTAACTCTAATTTAATATTTGCTACAAACGTTTAGCTTAAAAAAAAATAAAAAAAAATAAATATAAATTCATTAAAATAAAACAATCACACCTATAAGAATAAAAAAAAAACAAAACCCTTTGGTTAAGACATTATTTTTAAGATTAAAAGAAAAAATTAATAATTTAATCATAAGTAATTAGCAATATAAAATCATATGGAAGTTAAGCAATTAAATTTTAACTAACTTCACCCAAAACAAAAACAAACAAAAAAAAAACAACATTAAAGTGAAGGTAAAATAATATTATACTTAAATAATTCCCTCTCTATAAAGCAAACGCTATAAACTTGAAGATCATCATGCACGGCAAACAGATCTGCATGCTGCTCATGACTTGGTAAATGACGACTTAAATTTTGCCTTAACATAAAATTAAAGAAACTTATTTATGCATATATGTGTATATGCCTATATTCAGAAAATATCTTCAGAATTAAAAAAAAAATAATCATAAATACTAGAAAAGATAAAATCGTAAAATTATCACTGAAGTTAAAATTTTTCTTGCTATTCCCTTTCTTTCAATCGTGCTCAAGCACGTAATACAAGCTTTGCAGTGATTTAGTTTTGTTAAGCTTAATTTCAATTGTTTAAATTCCATTTTGTTCCTTCATAGTAAGGTGTTCAGAGAGCCAGCCTCGCTGACGTTGTTGTTGTACCTTTTATTAAAAATTCATTGATTATTGTTTACTACATTTTACAATTATTTGTTTTGCTATAATGTTTCGCAATTTTGCTATTTTTAAGACAACGAAATGAAACAAAAGAGAAAATATAAAAGAAACGTAAAAAAATAATGAAACTACTAATAAATTAATAATATGTAGTAATTTGGTGCATTTTTTTTATTGGCGGGGGTGGGTAGGCAAAGAGGAGAAGTGAGGGGCTCTCAGACGGATATACTTTGGTTCAGTTATAGATAACATGGTTGGGTTAAGGGCAAGACGAGATTTTAACATCCAAACCTCAAAATGGTTGTTGAGCGATGCATATGCAATAAAGTCAATATATAGTTTCAATATAAAATTTGTTTTCTGTCTCTTTCCTTCTTTCATTAAGCACGTATTCCTTATGATAAGAATACTTTTCTTCAGTGCAACAAGTTCCCTCCCCACTGGCGAGTTCTAGCTCAAAATCTTTACGTGCTGATCGCTACATTGGAGAAGACGTTTAAAGATACTTCTTCGTTACACCTTCCATATAACTTATATGGCGATTGAAAACTTTGAGGCAAGATTTCTCGAAACTTTGAAATCAGACTTAAGCTGTTATTGCTTATGGACACAGATATCAGTATTTGTTGAAACCACTTGAGATTATGACCTCTTAAAAGCGAATAAAATCCCAAGGGGTCAGAATCCTCATTTGGGACTATGTCCTCTTTTAAAGCGGTCATAGTCCCAAATTTGAAATTTGGGACTATGTCCTTTGGGTCTATATCTCGGCATTGCGCTCAACACATTAAATACTTTTATTGACCTTCCTGGCCCTCCACTGCGAACAATTTTGGGGCTCCCTACCGCAATCTTCGATATAACATTTTCACCACTGTCAGCAACAACAGCAATAACATCATTAGTATTAGCAGCAACATCATTGTCTAATATTTTATTTAATTTATAACAGCCGTCAGGGTCAGCAACAACGCCCAACAACGCCTCTAGCAACACAAGAAGCCCCAGCAATACAATCATATTCACCAGCAACTTTTCTGTCTTCTGCCATTTCATCATCTTCGCCTTCTGGTGATATAATTTTCAAAAAGCTTTCAATCGAATCAGAACTAGCTTCATTTAAATATGATTCTTTAAGCAAAACGCCTCTTTTCTCGAAGACATGCCGTGTCGTAGGACCATAAAGACGGTACGCTTTAGAAGTAATTGAGTAGCCGACCAGTCTATGCTCTTTTCCTTTAGCTTGAAATTTATTTTTATACTTTTTGTTTAACGCAATGGCGTCATTTCCAGAAGTTCTCAAGTGCTTCACGACTGGCTCTCTTTGAGTCCAAACTTCATGTGGAGTTACGTTTTCTAATATGCTCGTTGGTGAACGATTTCGCGGATAGACTGAGGTTGCTATATCCTCAGCCCACAGTGACTCATTAAGCCCTGAATGCAACAGCATGCTCCTTGCCATTTCGACAAGAGTGCGGTTTGCACGCTCTGCAACACCATTTTGCTTTGGTGTATATGGTACAGTTAGCTGCCGCACAATTCCATTATCTTTGAATAATTTATCAAATGCCTTGTTTAAATATTCCCTTCCATTGTTACTTCTAACGATCTTAATAACTCTACCTGTTTGACGCTCCACCAAGTTTTTAAATTCGCCTTATAAAATACACAAATATTCGTATCGAATGGCCGTCGATAAACGATAAGAAATATTTGGCACCACCGATTGATTGCTTGGATTGAATCCAGAAGGTTTTTGGATCGATTATCACTTGCCTGAGGAAACGGTTGCGTGTGAATTTTGCTCATCATGCAGGTTTTGCATATAATATTTTTGGAAAAATTTGTTTTTTCAAAACCACTCACCATTTTTTATTTGCCAACTTATGCAAATCTGTATAGTTAAGGTGACCATATCTATTATGCCACATGACAATTTCTTCTGGTCTTGTCGAAAAACATGAATTTGTCTGGTTTTCAAATACATATAAATTATTTAATTTTTTAACTTTGAACAACAGTTTGCCGACAGTGTTTTTAATTTCAGCACATTTATCATTGAAACGCACCAAAAGGCCCTTTTCGACAACTCTACTAACAGACCTGAAATTGCCTTTCATGTTTGGTACATACAACACATTGCTGAGAATCAGATCACAGTGCTCAGTTTTTATTTTCTCCTCGCCTACACCTTTCCTGGCCTGAATATAATTATCGACGGCCAAAGTTATCTCTTCAAAATGATCATAAAACGAAGTAAATAATTTTCGGTCGCTGCACATATGAACAGTTGATCCGCTATCTAAACACCAAATTGAGCTGGTGAACATGCTAGTATCGCCTCTGCAAGTACGAATGTTATCGTTTTGTAACAGCATCTCTCTCTTCGAACTTTGCTTTACATTTTGACACGAAGTGACCGAACTGACCGCATTTGAAACATGTACCATTATATTTTTAAAAATGAAATTTTTTCGTACGGTTTGCTTTTGACTTATTGTGTATATGTCCGATATATGCCTGATGTGCTCCACTGCTCATTTCGCCAACTATCGAACTGTTTCTACGCTCACAAGTTGGCAAGTTATCTCTTGTCTCCATGGCCGCGGTGAAGTTTTCATATTTTTTTGCAAACTCGACATTAAAATTATGACCAGTAACTCATCTTTCAATGCAATGTCCACCTCTGCCAATTTGTTCACAGCAGCGATAAATACGTTCAGATATTCTGAAATTTTCATATTATCCGTCATACGAAGATTCAGCAATTTTTTGTCAAGAAACACCTTACGCACAGGTCCATTTGGCCGATAGATGTCTTGCAACTTTTGGCAAGCATCTGCCGAAGTCTTGCAGCTCTTCAAATAATTAAGTTGTGACGGCTTCACACTTAGCATAATTTTGGCCAGAGCTTTATCATCTTTTGTGCTCCAGTCTTTTGCACCTTCTTATTTGACCTCTTTTCATCTGAATACTCCATGTATCGTAGTTTGTGTCATCTTATTTATCAATTTGATACATAGCACTCATTTCTTTATTTAATTTATTAAACTCAGGTTCACAAAATATTTAAAGATGGTTTGAAGTGTCTAAGCCCATAACCTGTTGATTCTGAATTATTGATTCTTAAAGAAAAACACTTCGACCTTTCATTAAGAACGTTTACTGTAAACTAAAAACTTAAAATATAAAATCAAGATGTGTTGATGCTAACGTATTAAGTATATAAGAAAAATAAAAGTTAATGTAAGGAAAAGAGAACAATATAATTTACACATATTCGGATTGATATATTTTAAACTACTTTTCCAACAGAAACTATAAAATAATGAGTGTTTCGTCCAGTTCGCTCTATCTAGCCGCTCTAAAGGCTTTCAGTTTTAGAAGGCACACATTCTGTAAAACATTTGAAAACTTAAGAGAAAATATGACCAAAATAGAACAAAGCTTACTATTTGATTCAGTCCAGCCGATTGTAACATTATTCTTAATGTTTTCAGCTTTCAACCAAACGTGCAGATGTTCAAAGTATTCAACTATGGCCTTGGCGCTCAAAGTACGTTCACCCATGTAAGCGGCCAATACATTGGGCCAGGGCTTAGAAGAACCCAGAGAAAGCATATTACTGGAATAATACAGTTTTGTATATAAAAAAAAATATAAAATAAAATAGTCAATGAAAATCTTACTGAAAAGCTAAGCCCACTTCACCATTGCCATAGAAATCGCAGTTATCGAGTGGTAACTCAGGGTTTGTGTGATCATATTCATTAGCGACAATGCAAGCAGATTTGTATAATTGGAATTGCAAGATAAAAGAGACAAGGTATCTATAAAAAAAAATAATAGATTTAAACTAGTATTCGTAAAAATACAATGAGAAACACATGGTACAAAAGCGAGACTAAATGTACCTTAACATTCTAATGCAAGGAATACAAAATTTACCTCATATATTCAATATCGTTAGACACATGAAACTTAGCAGGTGGATCAAAGTCTTTTTCGCTTCTTACTAATGGTGGCTCAATGCCAGAGTATTCTTCACGCAATTTCCAGAACTCGCAGTTCCAGTTTTCTTTCCCAATCTCACCACGGAATAGAGCCCAACGATATTTGTCTATGGTGTAGGCAAAAGGCAGTAAAACGATCCTAACTAGGGCCTGAGACATGAATTAAAGAAAACATTATTTAAGCACATTTCAAAGAGCAGAAGCACTGAGCCTCTTACAGTTGAGAAAAGCTGATTGATGCGTGTCTCATCATCGTACTCATAGTTTTTTAGTAGACCAACACGCTCTAAATGTTTGGGAGTGGAAGCAGACAATGCAATTGCATCACCGACTGCCTCATGAAAGCCAGGATTGGCACCATTTCGATAGACCATTGGCTGATGTTGGTACTTTAGGAAATACTGAATGTGTCCCAGCTCATGGTGTACGGTAATAAGTTGATCTTGTGTGACGAGTGTGCACATCTTGATACGCACATCGTCTTTGGTAGAGAGATCCCAGGCGCTTGGATGACAAACAAGGTCACGTCCATCGGTTGGTTTCTCAATAACACTCTTCTCCCAGAAGGTCCTTGTTGGATAAAAAAGCATGATAAGTTTTAGCTTCAGATGAGGAACTATTGAGATAGCGACTTACTTTGGCAGTGCGGTGAAATTCAACGAGGTAAAGAAGTCATCGGCCATTTGGAACATCTTCAATACTGTATAGTTTTGCTTGACCATCTCTTCGGTAACATCAATGCGCGATTTATTAGGATAAGGTGTAACAATATCAGCAATTTGGGACCATTGTTCAGCCCACATGTTGCCCAAAAGATGCATTGGAATGGGTCCCGTAGCTGAGACGACATTTTCACCATAGAACTTACGCAAACGATCACGCACAAAAGCGTGAATCTGCAAATAGAGCGGACGAATTTCATCATAGATCTTCTTCAGTTGATCTTCCATGGTGGGATCCTCGTACTCATCGAGCCACATTTCAGCACCGGAGGTAAAATCTGCTCAATTCAAAATATTAAATTATATTTTTTCACTTTCGTTATTACCCTAAGCTCACTGTTTAATTTCGCTGCCTTTGTGTTCAATTCTATGTACTCTTCGAAGGGAGTACGCACCGCTGTACCAGCCTTATCATAAAACTCTTTCCAATAATAGCTCAGCTCTGCTGGATCGCGACTCTTCGCGATAATTGCTTCTAGGTCTGGTTCGAGAGCCAAATCACATTTTGTCTCATTTTCATAAGCACAAACCTTGACGGTGGCGTAATTGGACTGCATCGTTGACATTACTGCCAAGAATTGATCATATTCTTCCTCAGGCAGAGCGGCATATCCTAACTTAGAGAGGCTCTTGAATTGACGACGCCAATCCGCCGAATGATAGTTACTCCAATTAAAATTCTGCAAATCCATGGAGACGTCTTTCAGGTAATTGGCCGCCTCAGCCGATAATTCATTGTATTTAAGTTGATTTTCATCGGTTATATTCGTTTGGTAGTTCCAATCAGCCTCAGTCACAAGGTTATAAAGTATAGCAAGATTTTGATTATAATTATACAAATATGTGTGATTTCTGGTATTAGATTTAGCATTAACGTTCAGCCAAATTTGAGGTCGGTCATGGATATTTTCTTCTATAACACCCGCTTGACTCATCACCATTAGTCCGGCCAAAATGGCTGTAGGCAAAAAATTCATATTTTTGCTGTTTTTTTACTGAAATTGAGAAATAATTTGTTTATAATAAGTTACTGAATGTTAGATATTATTTAAATATAGTTTTCAAATTTGGTAGCATAGCCTTAAGCTGGATATGTTTTGCCTTTAATAAGAACTGAGGCGCCACGAAATAGCTCCTAAATTATATAAAATTCCCTCAATTTCGGAAATAATCCAAAATTTTAAATGATTTCCTCTTTTTTTTTTTGAGGATGTAATCCCAAAAATTGGGCTATGACCAGTTTAAAAAAGGTCATAAGCCTAAAATAGAAAAAAGATACAATCACAAAATTAAATTTGGGCTATAAAGTCTTTGTTGGCAGTCGTAATCTCAAATTTTTCTAACACAAAAACTTTCCGTACAAGGGCACATCAATTCATCATTAAAAACATGGATTTGCCCTTATACGGAATGGTTTTAATAATATTTTATAATTATTTTATTTAATACTAGAAAATATCCGCTGCTTCGCCTGCGATAAAAATATTAAATACCATGTCAAAATTGTAAATCTTAAAAGTAAAGTATTTTGTTGTATCTTCAAATGCAAAAAATAAAAATTATTGTGTTTGTTAAATATTGAAAAAAATGGTATAAATATTAAAAAAGTACTTTATTTTATTTGAATTACCTTCTTCAAACAGTAATTGTTATGGTGACAAAAAGTTGCTTAGCTTTTACTGTATTTTAATTTTTTAATAAATTCTGCATTACAGGATTATACAAAATTTTTTCAATTTGTAATTCAAAAATTTAATTTTTTTTAACTTTGATTCTGTACATGAATATATTTTTCTTAAGTTTTAAGAAATTTTGATTGTTATGACATTAAATTTTTGGCTACATCTCGAAAACTATAGATTTTCTCAGTACAATGCATTTTTGTATAAAAAGTCGTTGATTAATAAAAATAACGGTAAACGAATTATATTAAAAAAATTCCTGTTATTTTGAGAATTTTTATTAATTTTAAGTATGATTTTAAGACGCAGGAGCCACAGACCGCCTTACTGCCATGTATGAATTTTTTTGCTATTCGAAAAAAAATATACATATTTTCACCATTTTTAGTAAAGTTTTTTTCTAATAAGTCTAATAAGCCAAATTTTAGTCTAATAAGACCAAAACCGTCCGAAATATAGCATTTTTGTCGATTTGTGGGCGGTAATGCGCGTATGGGTACATTTTCTCCCTAAAAACATCTCGTACTCGAAACAAATCGACTGCCAAAATTTTATCTCAATTTAGCTTAAACCTAGTGAGCTTTGCTTTACTCCACGCTTAGCCCTTGAAAAGTGGGCGGAATTAAAGTTGGACACTCCAATTTTAGTTCAGTTGCCAAGAGTAATCATATAAACTAAATTACAAACTTTACGTTTAATGCGACCCAAACCGCCATCACTCCACGCTTATCCCCCTAAAAGTGAGCGGAACAAAAGTGGGACACGCCCATTTTTAATATAGTTGCCAAAAGTAACCGCACGAACTAAATTACCAAATTTTATTCTTATACTACATTAACATTGGGCCAAATGAGAAACGAAGTCATCTCATTTCCCATACAAATTCTCAGTTGCAGTTCAACTCACTTAAAACAAATGAATGAGATTGGATGCGTTCTAAAAACTTATTACAAACTATTTCGAACTAACACACTTAAAACAAAGGAAAACGTCAAACAACAAATTATTTTATACACGTGTATCATCATCAATATCAACCAGTAAAAACAAAAAGAACCAGTTTTCAAACAAAATGAGATACTTACGCAAAAAAAAATCATGTAAGCTCTTTTAAATGACTGATTCCAAATGAGTCATTTGGCCCAATTTAAACGTAGTATTTTATACGACCAAAACCGTTTCAAATATAGAATTTTTATTGATTTTTGGGCGGTTAAAGGGGGCGTGGAAACCCAGTTTTACTACAGCTGTCAAAAGTTATACAAATAATACAAATAAAGGTAATACGAATAAAATTACCAATTTTTAGTCTTGTACGACCAAAACCGTCTGAAATATAGCGTTTTTAGAATATTGTAGACGTGAAAAATAAAAGTGGCAAAATATTAAAAGCCCATTACGAGTTCGTTTGTTTGGTTTTTTATTGTGCTGCTTGTTGAATGTAAGCATGAAATAAAGAACGTGATCTTTGTTGTAATCAAAGAATAGACTTTTCGAAAAACTTAGTAAGTTATGACACTGCAAACTGTAATCAAAGAATTAATATAAAGAATTATCTTGTCTAGCTTAAAATTACATGAGTCTCCTTTTATATAATAATATAGATAGAGATGTACTATATCCTGATAGTATTTTCCCTCAGAAATCTATTTTCGTTTCATATAAAAAACAAAACTTTCATTTTGTTTTATTTAACACGGATAAAAAATTTTTGAAAGATTTATAAATTTGTAAAATAATGTTTTAAAATAAGTAGTTTTAGGTTATACGTTGTTCCAATAATTTTACTTTAAAGATTTTACTAATAAATTTCCTGACACCACATCTGGCAGTACTTTCTTAGCAATACCTATTAAATAATGCGCACACACTTTATAATAAGTTTTACATTCATTCTCAACTTTACCGCGGCCGGGTAAAATAAAATTTGCAAAAAAAACAAATAATTTCCGCTCCACCTTACTGTAAATTCATGTGACAGTTTTTGTTCAAGCTTAAAAATATTTATTTTTTTAACTATTCGCCTGCATTTTACATGTCCGTCTGTTTACCTGAATTCCACATTATAAGTCCGTCGGTATGTTTGCTTTTGACAGACCGTTTATTACACATTTATAACACATTTATTAAATTTTGCAATATAAATCAGAGCTCAAAAGAAGTCACCTAAAGTCTTACAAGATTTCTGCAAAAAGCCGTTAACTGCACTCAAAAAATTTATTAGTGAAATATCTACGAATGATATTAACAAACAAAATATTCGTACATTCTACAAATCGTACAATATACAAATTATTTTTATTGTGATGTCTTTACGAGATACCTGATATAGTACGAATGATTGTGTACATTTAAATAACACTATTCGTAAATTTCTCGTACGAATAACTTCGTAGTTTCTTTCATTACATTCGTAGTATTTACTAATGCTTTCGTACTACTTACGAATGAAAAATAATATTAGTAGAAGCAATTCATTCGTAGGCTGACCGTACGAATTATTAGTAGAATATACGAATTATTAGTAGAGTTTAAAAAATTTAAAAACGAAATCGTTCAGCCTTTTTTGTCTAACATCTACAGAATATAAGAAACTGTATGATTGTAAAGTGACTATAGCCTACTGGCAGAGCTCAGACAGAATTTATTTTTTTTTACTTGTTTGTCGAACAACTAAAGAATGTAAGGAACTGTATCATTGTAGAGTTGCTGTAGCCTACTCTTGTAGTGCGTGGCCGGTAAGCTAAAGAGCCGAGGTTCAAGACTCAGCTCTGACAGAATATTTTTTTTTTTTTGTTATAAGATATTATGATAATTCGTAAATGTAACAAATGTATTCGCGCAATATGCATTTGTTTTTTTTTAAGAATACGAATTAAATATTCGTAATATTTACTAATACACGTTAATTCTACGAATTCTATTCGTGGCTGAAAACTACTATGAGCAAAATCGGCTAATTTTTGACGAATTGGAAGCATATTGTATTGTAGCAGAAACATGTATTGGAATCAGCATTTTTCGATGAAAAACAAAACATTAAAATTGCCGCCTTTAAGCGAATTCTAAGCCAATGTTTACAGGGTTGCCAATATTCGAAGCGCACTTTATTTTATTTTTAAATAAATCAAAGAAACCACAATTTTTTTGTCTGTTCGTCATGAATATCATTTAATTGGGTTCAAGTAGATTTGCTTACATTATTTCTTGAATATGATATCTCGTAAATGGTCGCCATTGGCCTCTACGACATATTGTGCCCGTTTTGCAGCATTTTCCATGGTTTTCTTCAACATTTCGATGGGAATGGCGGTTATTTCTTGACGGATGTTGGTTTTCAGTTCTTCTAGGGTCTTTGGCTTGTTGACGTAAACCTTTGATTTCAAATAACCCCACAAAAAGAAATCTGGAGGCGTTAAATCTGGTGATCTTGGCGGCCAATCGAAATCACCATTTTTTGACATCAAACGGCCAGGGAACAATTGCTTCAAAAAATCGATTGTAGTGCGGCTTGTGTGTGGTGGCGCGCCGTCTTGTTGAAACCAGTAGTGCCTGATACGCTTTCGACGAACGATTGGCATGAAAAAATTGTTTATCATATCGCGATAACGCTCCTGATTGACAGTAACTCTGTGGCCATTATCATCTTCGAAAAAGAACGGCCCAATGAGCATTTTAGCACAAACGACGCACCAAACAGTGACTTTTGCATCGTGAAGAGGTACCTCTTGAATCTCTTGTGGATTTTCAGTGGCATAAATACGGCAATTTTGTTTGTTTACCGTTCCGTTCAACTGAAAATGAGCTTCATCGCTCATTGAGTTGAGTTTTCACTATTGACTTGTTTTGTTGAATGTAAATTTCAACAATTTCAGAGCGTTCGCGTGGCGTGTACTGTTCCATTGTAAACATTTGCTTGGAATGACGCTTCAAACGCGGTATGTCATTAGTCGATTTGGCATCACTGCGGAAAGTTACAGTGTTGCCAGATGGGCGCTTCGAATATTGGCAACCCTGTATATTCTTGGTTTCAATGGAAAGGTATTTTAAAATACAATTTAGTTTTGTGAAATGTTGTTTATAGCACATTATTTCAATAAAATTAACAAAAACACAAATATTTTTGAGAAATTTACAAAAAATACAAAAATTGGCTTTGCTACACGCCACATTTTGTTTTTCTTCAGATTTATTTTACACAATCATATTCTACGTTAAACTCTACCGATTTTATTTTCCATTTCTAATAAGGGGAATGGCTGTAACCAACGCCATACATAGGTATTTTATACAGGGGGGGGGGGGCGGTTTCTGAAGCCAAAAATAATTGTTTTTTGAAGAGCAGCTTTTTACGCCTCGTTTTGAGATTTGCTTGAGTTAAATCTCAAAAACGACAATTTTTTCCATGCACATTTTTCTTAGAATTGTTGTTGCTTTTTGTTTGTGTCAATTACAACATGAGAAAATAAAATTCGAAATATTTCTATGAAAGCAATGAGAATCGAACCCGTACCCTTCCGATTGATAGTTCAACTCACTACCATCTAATACAAACACCTTCGTTACGTTAAGTGGTTCATTGATTGTTAAGTATTAACTGAAGCAATGTTTCAGTATATGACAAGAATATATTATAAGGATTGTGCATTAGCTATCCTACCATCTACAGCAAGAACCATCTACAGATGCAGAATTCATTGTTTTTAAAATCCTATGAGTTCGTTTAAGGGGGTGAATCGATTTTTTATTGGAAGAAAATAGTTTTTCTTTTATATCATAAGTAGGTAGTAAAACAGTTAAAATATATGTACTCAATGTTTAAAAAAGGATATAACTTCAAATGTTTGCAATTTAATAAATGAAAAATTCTATCTAGCAATGGATCCGGTAAGAAAACGTGTGTTATTATAAATCCAAAATAGCAAAAAAGTATACATTTTGAAGAAAACTAGTTAGATAATGTTTGTCTTTCTTACCTGTAATACTATTTTGTAATAGTGTAATGACTTTAATATTTATTTATATAGAGATGAAAAAGCAACAACTGCTTCCTGCAAATTTGGTAAATATGCTGCATTATTCATTGAATTCATTTTTCTTCGATTCCAATGTTTTAAAAATTCCTTGTGAATGAATTCCCATGCTTGTTCAGATCGAGTCCATCTCTAATTAGGTAGTCCAGACAATGAGTAAGGTGTTATATTAGCTTCAATGTATTGGAAAGTTCTGTAGCTTCAAACATTTTTTTTAAATTTTTCATTGTACTCTTAAAGATTATCACCCTTTTGAGTAGAAAAGCCGCAGTTAATTATTTTGTTCATAGCTTTGAGAGCGTTAATGAACGGAACTAATAGTAAATTTCCAATGTTTTGTTATATGTCAGGATCATTTAACTTATCTGCGTTTTTCAAAAGGGTACGGCAGGCATTGCTTTCAAATGCTTCGCAATGATAGTTTAATTGTGTTAAATTAAGTTTTATTGGCCAAATCAGTGCCTTTTGTCTACTGAGGATTAGAACTAATCCATGAATCCCTGCATTACATGTAATTCCGGAGATGAAAATTTATTAAAGTTTGAAAGATTGTTCTTTTTGGTTCAATTCTTTTAAATTTTTTAAGCTATCAAAGCAATATTAACATGGGTATGAAGCATTAGACAATTGACAATTAAAATTAATTTAAAGTCGGCAGTAAATCTGCAGGGTCTTGCATTGATTTTTTTAAATCGAACAAAGTAGAAATATTTCTTTATGATTCTGTATGTTTAGGAAATACACAGCATTTTTAACTGTTTTACACTTGTCAACTTTGTTTCTTTGTTTGCATTGCCTTATTTACTGTATAGCTTCTAATTAAAATATTTATCGTTTTCATCTTCATCTCGGTACGCTGAAGAATAAATTTCTGGAAGCACTGTTAAACTAATTTTAAAGAAGCCCTGTCCTTCGTCAGCCATTTCTTTCATCATAGTTTCCTATGAAATTGCGAGCTTCCAAAACCGCTTATTATAACTCAGATGCATCAGCCATTACCATGGATTGAATTTCTTTTGATTTGTTTGAAACTACGTCAAACCGTAAATTAAAAGTTTTGCAAATATTTCTCAGAGTGTTAACTTTTTTAGTAACATGTGAGGCGTAATTTTGTGAAATCTTATTTCAACTTTTTCTGCTTGGAATAAAATTAGCAACATTTCTTGATCGTCTGAAGCTTGTGCCTGAATTTCTCATAATATTATCTAAATATATTTTTTAAAAAATTATTCTTTTTAGCTTTTTTGGATTTATAACAACAGACAATCGCTTGCCGGATCTATTACTAAATGGAATTTTTTCATTTTTTAAATTGCAAATATTTGAAATTAAATCGTTTTTTAAACTTTGAGGACATATTTTTTAATAGATTTACTATGATATAAAAAAAATTGATTTTTTTACTACAAGAAATCGATTCACCCCTTTAAACGAACTCATAGGATTTTAAAAACAATAAATTCTGCGTCTATATATTGTTCTTCAAACATCTGCATACTCAGATTGCGTCGACATTTCAGGTTGAATAAAAGTTGCTTCCTGCACACCGTGTTAGATGTCAACTGGGACCTCAAATTCCAAATATTAGCTTTAAAAATTATTCTGTAACAACGTTTTTAAGTTATCGATAGATTTTTATTTAAAGGGAATTTCGAAAAAGTGTTCCTACATTATTGCAAATAAGACACTTTTCATACTATAAAATAAATAGTATATCCATTCAAAGGTTATTGACATACCTTTTTTAATTTTTTACTACATTAGATTCAAATTGGGTAAACATCTTATGCTCTATTAATAAAAACATTTGAATTTTTTTATTTTGTTTCAAAAAATTTTATTAAAATTTATCATAAGATTGCTAACAAGGTTATCAAAATTATAGAAATTATGTAAGTTTATAATTGTATTTTAAATTATGCTCTATTATAAGGAAATTGACATAAAACTCTAAAAAATCTGTCACGAAATTCAAAAGTAAAAACTTCTGAATTGGAAATGGAAAATCTCTTTTTTTTATATTTTATGTTTAAGCAGTTTAAGTATATTCTTAAATATCAACTGCTTCTTTGCGTACAACAAAACTAAGGCTGAACGGCGTGAAAGGGACAAGCAAAAAAATGTGAAAAAATTTATTGCTTACCGTGTCTTGCACCTTGGTCAGCCTTCCTTTCGTTATACATAAAGATGCAGTAAGTCAAAGGATGTAGTCTGGTGATCGAGTTTTAAAAATTCTATTTTATTAATGGTTTTCAAAAATTCCATATATTGTGAGTATAATATTAAAATTTCAAACCAAAATTCACAATATTAACGAAGTTATAGCACATAGCCAAGAGCGCATTACATTGCGCGCTGTGTGTTGTTAAAACTTTAAAAGCTTTTTGACGTAGAATTATGTACGTCTTACCGCGCGGTTTGTGTGGGGGTATTTTTCACAAATTTTTTCAAAATGATATTTGACACTTTAGGGTATACCTACAGCCTTTAGTATTCATCGTACAAAGAAAAAAAAATGCCAAAATATCAGTTTAAGTGGGAATAAAACGAATATCTAATAAAATAGCAAAATCTAAGAAGATGAAAAATTCATATATCCGTATGAGAAATGCACAAGCTGCTTCAGTAGCTGCTTATGCTGTTTTTAAGATTGTTGTTGTTGTTGTGTTTGCTTGTTTGGTTCGAAATCACGTCGTTCGTTGTTGTGCTGCTTTTGTTGTTTTTGTTGTTGTTTTTATTAATATGTATGTAAAACATACATGTATAAATACACAACAATTTCTTTCATTTTTTCGTTCACCAGATAGCCAATCGGCTCGGTTGAAAACGGTGTGCACTTTTAAAAGCTTTGAAGCGGACCGTTTCGTTGTCAGCAAACTATGCATTGCGTTATTCATATAAGCGTACCATTTATTTAGTTGCATATAAATGTTGATTTTCTATGATTTAAATATAAATTCTAAATGTTTGATAGTTTAAATCATTCTTGATTTTAAATACAAATTCTAGTACCTTTTATTAAAATAGTTTTTATTAAGCTGCAACAATAAACTAAACAATAAACGGTAACTCAACTGCACTACCTTGATTTCAATACAAGATTCAATGCATATTTTAGAGTTTTTTGGCGAACGGGTGAAAAAGAGAGGGAAAAAAGACAAGAACAAATGACGCAACAAGCGAATATTACATTAATTTTAATTCGATTCTTGATAAATATAAAAAAGGACTTTACAATTATATAGAGAATTTTTTAAAGGTACAAAAACATGTCATTTTCATACCAGCAAATCAGACGCTGCCGTTTTAAGTACCGTTTAGCTGGAACAGTGACATTCATGGCTTGTTGGGTTGTAATACAATAGAGAATACAGATGCATGTAGCTAGAGAGCCAGTATATGGCTACAAAAAAATGTACTACTACTAGTCAAGGTTGCCAGTTAAAATTTAAAACAATTCCGACAAAAAGATCCTTTTTTCACATTATCATAAATTAAATACAACAAAAATTACTATTGTAAAGATAAACAAAAAAGTTTCTACCGCAATAAAAAATATCAAAAAAATCCCACGATCATAAAAAATTACCACAAAAATACCACGCGTTTTAAGCATACCGCCACAAATTCCATATGCATTTAAAATTGCCACAAAAATCTCATTCGCATTAAATAATACCACAATAAGTGCCATATGCACAAACAATTTAAAAAACTTTTAGAAATACCAGAAAGAAACTTTGCTTACTAAAAAAGAAAAAAAAATGTAAGAAGAATATTACCAAACTCCCACGAAAACTTAAATAATACCAAGCTGAATTTCCACGCTAATTAGAAAATACCACGCTGAATTAAAAAATTTAATAGGAATTCCCAGAAACAAAAATTTCAAAAGGCAATTAAAAATTACCACGAATGGGATTTTTCCAACATAACTGGCAACGTTGCTACTTGCTGCTGATATTGTTGTTTTGTTTCTGCATGTGCTGCAAAGGGCCGTTTTTCTCTCGGCAATTCTATGAGCAATAATTGCTTTCGCCGAAAGCAGTTTGTTGACTACTCGGGTTTAAACGGGACTTTCGTAAACCCCCTCATGCGGGCGAATAATCCACAAACTACTTGCGGCAAAGGCAATTATTGCCGAGTGAAAAGCGGGACAAAGAGATCTTGCTACCAGAGCAAGAGAATTATTGCTCTAGGAGCAATAATTGCTTTCGCCGCAAGCTCGATAATTTTCGTGTGTAACGAGTGAAAAGCGGGACATAGTAAGCAAAGTTCTGTTTATTTTCTGTGGACGATTCGGTTCATCCCCTCTAACGCTGCTCAACCGCTGTGATCATGCTCTTTTCTGTGCGTCGTTGTTTTAGATTTGCTTGGTGATTGTTGTTGGTTCGGTTAGATGAAATTTTTTTAGATGTTCTTAATTTTTACTCGACATGAACAGCTGATTTTGACAACTAGCTCGCTTTTATCTGCTTTCTACTTCATTCCTCTCCGAGTCGGCCCTACCTGGTTATTCTGCCATGAGTTGGAGTACGAATAAAACGAATGTTTATTTTCAGCATGTATGTATACTACTACGCAAATTTGCACATAAGCATGCGTTGTGCTTTGAAAACTACATTTATTTTTTAAAAACCATAATAAATTCGAATTATTTTTATTATGCATTATATTCTTTCCATATTAAAAATTTATTTTGTTAACTAAAATTTTAATTTTATATTTTACTCTTTACTACAGGAAAAATAAATAATTCAAATTTACCCGTATTTATTTCCATTAATTAAACACAACTTTGAATTACATTAAGTTTTAACCAACAAAACAAATGAACAAGAACAACAAATTCACCACCATAAATATCAAACGAAAACGTCTTATAAAACAAAACAAATTTTTACACGACTTTAATTGCTTTTTAGATCAGGTAAGTTAAAAGAAGGACAACAACAACAAATTTGTTTTTGAATAATTTTTATTTAGAAGAAGAAATAATTTAAAATAGTTTTGAATTACTTTTTGAAAAAACCAGAATTTTTCTCTATTACTGAATAAAAAGGAATTCTACGTCTATACTTACGAAATCGAAACTGTGTCTTTTTCTCGAAATGTTTTTTTGATGCCCCGGGTGTTTTTAAAAAATCTATCGAACCGATTGAGCTGAAATTTTAATACGTTGTGTTACACGCCAATGGCTCTCGCAGATAGCAGAATTGTACATTTTGAACAATTTTGTCCTATTTTTTCCCCGATTTTCCACAAAAAAAAACCCGATTTTTTAAAACTTTTGTTTAGAAGTTCTCCATTTTGTTATATTTTAATAAAAATGTTTAAATCTGCATATACAAAATTTAAAACGATTGTATTTTATTTTTTTCATAAAAATATACGAACAAACTTTCAAAAAAATTACGAAAGAAAGCCGGAGACCCAGATTACATCCTTAAATAATTTCAAAAAAAAAAATAGGTAGCGCCCAATGTGTTGTTATCTTGTAGAGCCCAATGTGTTTCCAAAAAGTCAAGATTTAAGTGGTTTTGATTAATCAATTTTTTTAATCGATTTTTCTATTTTCACTCAGGTAGTTTTTATACTTGTATTTAGTTACAGATTTTTTAGAGTTGTAAGCTATTTTCTTCGTTATATAAAATACCTTAAAATAACGAAACCATAAAATTTCTGTTATTTTCATAACTTTGTAAGCAAACTTTTTTTTTATTAAATAATAATTTAAAAAAAAATATTAAAAATAACCAATTGGAGATAATGTAGTAGTGAATGAAAGGTATTTCAATAACCTTTAATTATATGTACTATTAATTCAAATCAATTCATAAAAACTTGTTTTATTTGCAATAACATGGGATCACTTTTTCGAAATTCACTAAAAATAATAAAATATCGATAAATTAAAAACGATGTTACAGAATTATTTTTTAACCTAATATTTGAAATCAGCGTCCTGTTTTAAAATTAGGATTGCCTAATATTTAACCCAGATCAGGATTGCTGTCGCATCGTGAAATTGAACACATTTACAAAAATAATTCAAAATGAATGTAACATATAATAAAATAAAATAATTAAAAAATTATGTTGATTTTCTTGATTTAAATACAAATTCTAAATGTTTGATAGTTTAAATCATTCTTGATTTTAAATACAAATTCTAGTTGTTCAAATCTAAAAAATAAACATAATAAATTACAAGGTCATATAGAAAAACTTTAATAATAAAGAAATGTTATAAAATTTACTGGTGTATTTTTTTTTAATTAACTTTATGTTACTTTAAATTTTCGAATTTAGAAATTATTTTATTATTGTATTATAAGAAACCATTAAATTATCTTATCTATGAAATTGCGAAAAAGCTTCGCTTCTCTCGTTTGTCCAACGACGCATCTGTTTTTTTTTTTTATTTCTATATGGATTGCAAAATTCCTAACATCTTTTCAAAAATCTTAACCGATTTGAACAGTCGAAGTAAAAAGACTTAGTGAAATTTTATTTATTTTAATTCTACATGCAGAAAAAATATATTTGACAAAAACATAATAGCAAAGGATTATGTTTAAAAACTTGTTCATTTTTATAAGAAATGTGTTTTTATTTTATGGTAAACATAAAATGTTTTCCGGAAGCAAATTATGTTTACTTTTACATTCACTGCAAATAGGCTTATTTATTGCAATAAGTATATTATGTTTACTGAAACATAAAATATTTTTGGGGCAAGTAAGCTTATTTGTTTCTATATTTTAATTATTTATTATTACTTAATTTGTTATTTTTTAATTGTTGCTCTTTGCAGTTTGCCATTGTTTGCGGCTGAACAGAAATATTAGGGCTGTTCACAATCCTGTGCAAATGCCTTGTACTCCTTGCATCATAGCATTTGCAAAATGGTAGAGTGTATTTTTACTCTAAACTAACAAAATATACAGGGTTGCATTTATTACGCTATTGCAAATAAGCAACACTAAAAACCCATAGTTTATATTTACTTTACTTATGCAATACTGAAATGCACACACTGACAGCTGATAGTTGATCAGCTTCGAATTTTATGTTTTGCAACAAGGGTTACAAAGTAAACCGAAAAAGACCGTTCACAATAGGTGGCAAATTTCTCAATTGCACAAATTTGCAATCAATAATGCACAAGATTGTGAATTGCCCTATTAATTCAATTGAAAAAACTTTTTGAAAAACTTTCTGTCTTGTGTTTCAACCGCGGCTCTTTCGCTTACGAGCCAAGCACACTACCAATGGTCGACAGACTTAAGACACTGATAAAAATGGTATGACTTTCAGAAGCGTAAAACATGAACATTGCGGACTTGTTTTTCCTCAAAAATATTTGTTTGTGACATTAATCAAAATATGTGTCGCAGAGTGCATATTTAACTACGGAACGTCAAGCATTCGTAGAGTGTTTGGATGTGATCATAGGTTGCACGTTGACTTAAATGAAATGAAAAAAGATTGAATGGCATTTGAGGCAAAGATAATTTTTAGAAATGAGAATAAAAATGAGATATGAATAGAACGTGCAACCTATAACTACATCGCGTTCCAGAAATTAATTATTTTTAAAAAAATAAGGTTGACGCTTCAAATAGTCTAGAAGCTTCGCTTCATGTTTACCTGGAACTGTAAACAAACATTGAAATGATTGTCACAAAATTAGCAATATGTATGATAAACAAAATATGGTCCATAAACAAAATATATATAGAATTACGAAATACATTTACGGTAAATAGAAATATGTTTGCTACATTGAAGTCATTTTTCTGCGTGTACACATACAAAATTGATTCAAAGCTCAGTTTTGAGCATTGCGAAAATTATTTATTTAAGTAAAGCAACGAAAACGGATATTTAAAAAATATAAACATATGTATTTAAACATAGTTGTAGAAACGAAGCCAATTGTGTAGAGTGCGAAGCCAATTTGTCGATAACAGTTTCCTCGCAGTTTGAAAAGATTTAATATTTAACTTATTTATTTTTGATGGACTTAAGTTTTAAAAAATTTGCAATTATGTATTTGAAAGCGCATGGGAAATCGGAATTTCATTTGATTAACCAACTGATATAAGAAGGAATGAAAAGCTTAATTCAATAAAAATCCTCTGCTATTTCTTCCGTCACTTTGGATCTTAAAAAACGAGGCTTACTTATTTCCAACTCCAAGTTAGTAAAAAAATATCTCATTTTTATTAAACATACCTGTATATTCTTTTTTATCGTTCTTCCGCGAACGTAGCCAGTGAAAACTGTTGTGACTCTGTTGTGACTCACAACGCGGCTTCCCCAAAATGTTATCTGTTTATAAATGGTCAAGTGCCTGCAATGAGAACTGATCTACCACAATTCGGGCGATCAGCTTTCATTGCATCGCAGAGCTTTATTTTAATTCAATGCCAAGGCCGACACCTTCAAAACAGAAGCAATTAAAGTAAACACTGACGCCAGTTGGGCGATCAGCTTTCATAGCAAGCGATATATTAAAGACAATAAAATAAAGCCAACAACTTACTTATATGCGGCTAGTGCCAAAAATGCTGACAATGCATTTTCGGCAAGTCAACCAACGTAGAGGTATTACCTCGTATAATTTAAATTGTATTTTATTGTTGTAATTAGCATGCATACTTATTGTCGTCATGCAATTAAAAATAGAGGTAAAATATTTTAAATAATATTTTATTGTTGGATTCAGTGTTTTGGGAAATATGACCCAATTACACATGTTATACATGTTTGTATGTTTGTTCGGCCTAGGTTGGCATTATTAAATAAGTATGTAGGAATGTAAGAATGAATAATAATGTTTACTTTAATAACGTCTGTATATTTTAAAGAATAATTTATTGGAACTAGAGTAAAATCTTGAGCCAGAAGAATTCAGGAAATGCAAGATTAACATTTCCTAATTTTTAAGAAATTACGTATAAAGAAATAATTGTAAACTAGATCAATAAAAACTAAGACTTATTATTGTGCAAGATTACCTTCCGCATCTTGCACAAATGCTGAGTACACCTAATTATCATTAAAACCGAGGTGTTAAGCATAAGTAGTTTTAAGAGAATAAGTAGTTGATTTTATAACTGTGAAGAAAACGAATATTTAAAAATAAAAAGATATACCGTCACAAGTGTGACCAGAAGAACCACACACAACCATTTTCATTACTGATCACCGAGAGAAGGACCAGGGGATTTTTCGAGACTGAAAAGACATGAGTAAGTATAATTAAGGTAACATTCCGGCAACCTCACGGCTGCCTACTGACCGGCATAACTCACCATGCCTAGTATAATAAGATGAGAAAGTATAACCAAGATTTGGGACGAGTTCCCAGTCTGACAAGTAGGGCCACGATTAGGACCTATGCGCATCCTCACGGGAGGACGCAACAAAACGTAGTTGTGATAAAAACGCATTTAAAGTTTTGTAAGCGCTCAGGTATGTGCGCTCAGCTAGTAAGCTGTGGGCTTGTAAAAAAATACTTATACTGCTCGCATCTTCATAAAAATTAAAATCAATTTTCTTAGATACATAGAGTGCGGTTGGGTAAAGCGTTACACCTGTGAAATTTCGACAGCGCGCTTACATATAACCAACTATCATACCGTCACCTATTTTATAATGCGAAGCGTTCAGAAAACGGGAAAATTTTATTCCAAAAGTTTTTTTGATCTATTGAATTTATAATGTTTTATACCAACTACTCAACACAAATTCCAGGTTAATATATCATTCGTGTTGGTTAAATGTTGTTCTTCAAAAATATTAAGTGTTTGTGAAATATCTATCGAGTGGTTGTGTGATACCAGCCGTGTTTTCAAAATGGCCGTAGTGGTGTGAAGAGTTTTTTTGTAAAAAATTTTGGTAAAACAGACACCGATAACATACATTTCATATTCGTGCGTTCATATTTAATAACATTTGATTAGACAAAATATTAGTTGACGAATGTAATTCTTTTAAACAGTGCCTTTTTTTAGTGTTACTGGTAACTATTCTTAATGTTAAATTTTAAATGCTTGCTATTGTTTTTTATTGTAATAATATAATGTTTAAGTGTTATGATAAATATTTCTATATTTTTGCCTATGTAGGTCCTGATGATGACTAATAATGTTAGTCGAAAAATCGATCAACAAATAAATATTTAAAATTTAAACCAGTGTTTATTTTTTATGTGGCCAAAGTCTATTAGAATTATAAAATTTACAACAAAAAGCCGATAACATCAATAATGAACAATCAGATAAAAATTAAATGTCCTGTGCTATCTTGACTGCACCTTTAGAATCGAATATCCTTCACACAGGACATTTAAACCTTTCGGCATATTTGTGCCGTTCTGCAACAATTTTTTTAACGCCATCTAAATTATAGTAGCGGAAACTTTTTTGGTTCGTGCTTATGATAAAAGTATGTAATGATGTATTGCGATTCTAATAATCGTAATCGATTCAATTCATACAGCTGATTGGATCTTTAATATTTCTAACCGTAATTTTCGCGCAATTGATAAACGCAAGTTTAATAGTTTTTTAAATTTTGATATTTTTAACTTTTATGCTAAATAATTTTAAAGTAAAATTTTACCGACATACATAAGGATCGGAGTTAACTATTTGAAGACTTTTGTTTGCAGAAAAATAGGTAATTATACATGAATTGTGTTGTCGTTTATGACTGTTGCGATAAGGCAACAAATACTCCCCATGGAAATTTTTTTTTTGTTGCAATTCAGAATTTGTGGCTGTATTGCAACAATTTTTGAATAATACTAATTATTACTTAAAATAAAAACCTTTTTACAAAGTTTTTACTAAAAAGCTCAGCAAAAATATGAAAAAATTAAACTAAACAGAAATTGCAAATATTTTGACCAATTTTGATCTATCGGATTTGTCAAGTTACGAATGCTCTGATGAAGAGCACAACACAGATCTTTTGGACATATTTAATAATATTCGTAATGAATGTGAGGAACAAAATGAGGAAGAGGTAATTTAAAAGAAAACCTCAAATAAGAAAAACTTATAATAAGAAAATACCTCTGCAGATTGCTGCGGCCGCGGGTGATCCTACTGAAGATGCTGTCGAGTGCGAAGGTCAAGAAATACAATTGAAACCGTCTCGCAGGGAATATATTTGGAAAAAGTGCAAAAAACAAAATATTTATTTCTATCTCTTCCCCGTTTACCTACTTTAATCGAGTATCTTATCGGTATCTTACATCACCGAGTATCTTATAAAATCGATAGTGCAAACTACAAACAGGAAGGTACTGGAGAAAATGTGCTTAAGTTTCAATCTTACCGATGTTGAGCTGTACAAATTAATTTGTATGTCAATCCTTATGGTCACCCTAAACTTCCCAAGGACTAAGATGTACTGGTGCAGAGAGTCGGCGATACCTGGCATAAAAGAATCTATGCCAATTAAACTCTTCCACAGCATAAGAAATTTTCTTTGCTTCAATTATGAAAAGACATCAGATGTTTTGTGGAAAGTAAAACCACTGATTAACGCAATTATTAAACGGTGCTACAAGATCCCCCGTGGTGAGTTCCTTTCGGTAGACGAAACGATGGTGGAATTTAAGGGGCGTACTTTTTTAAAGCAGTATATGCCTAGAAAACCCAATGAATGGGGCTTAAAAATTTTTGTTTTATGTCAATCTGATGACAGGCAATCAGATGAAAGGCAATAAAACGGGAACAGGAAATGTGGGATTTTGTTCGGATATTATAATTAGACTTGCTAAAACCATTCCAAGAGTTTTCAATCACAAAATTTTTGTAGACATTTACAACGGTCTCCTTGATGCAATACTTATGCGATCGAACGTAAAAAAGAGAAAAGAGGATCATTCAATCACAGTGTTTTGGATCATATTTGCCTATGCAATAAAAAATATTACGAGTTTAATAAAGAGCCAAAAAACTGCAACTGGACCGGCTCGGATTTCAGAATTCTATTGCCGAAACTCTTATTTTCATGACAGTTTCCAAAAAACGTGGCAGACCATCAAATGCTACACAAGAGGAGGAGAATAATATTACACCAGTAAAGGTTAAATACGAAAGAAAGCCAATAGATGTCGTGCGTTTGAGCAAATTCGATCATTGGCCAAAGTTCTCCTCCAAACAAGGTCGCTGTAAACTCCTCACTGCAAGCGTATATCACATTTCGAGTGTACAAATTCTCACGTTCATCTGTGTCTTCCGTCGTCTACCAACAATTGTTTCTTCAATTTCCACCGAAAATAATAGCAATACGGCTTTTACCAGTTCATTTTATTAGATTTTTTTTTTAATTTTCTTTTGTGTTTCTTTTTTAAAAATAAAATTTATATAGTTTTGTTAAAAATTAAATGCATTAAAAAAATGTATAAAAACTAAATATTTTCTTTAAACCTGAAAAATTTTCTTTGTGATCAAAAATAAACTTATACAATGTATATACAGTAGCAAGTCACTAAAAACTAATTGGCTTTTACCAGTTCATTTTATTAGATTTTTTTTTTAATTTTCTTTTGTGTTTCTTTTTTAAAAATAAAATTTATATAGTTTTGTTAAAAATTAAATGCATTAAAAAAATGTATAAAAACTAAATATTTTCTTTAAACCTCAAAAAATGTTCTTTGTGATCAAAAATAAACTTATACAATGTATATACAGTAGCAAGTCACTAAAAACTAATTGGAACGCAGTGTTCGTTTAAACACTACCTTTTAGTGTATTTGTGGTAACATTTTAAATTTATTAATATTACAGCAATTTTTAGCCTCGCCGACAGGATAAGTAGAGAAATTTGGATAATAGATTTGAGCTCAATGGATCTTCAGCAGCACGTGTAAAAACTTTAAGAATTTTGCTTAGCGTAACGTAGATTTTGTTCCGAAAGGGTTAATTAAGGTAAAAATCAAGAGTGGCATCGTGTTTGTCAATATATTGTTAGTTAAAGTCTATATTTACTTTTACTTTAAGATATAAGCATTTGGAGATCTTTATATTTTACTGTTTTTCTCAAAAACAACTTTGTCCTTGCGGGAGAGGAAGACATCCTTTTTTCCTAAATTTTTTTTTTAATGATATTGACAACCACATGCAATTTTTTAGAACTCTTAGAATACGATCTAAATTTTTCGATACGCCCTAGTGTATATAATGTAAAAATTAATGATGCCAGACTACTCTTTTAAAAAACACTCTTTGTGCGTGTCTTACCTCATTTTTTCCCAACACGCAGCGTCTCAACTTGAAACTTCTCTGTAAAATGCGAGTTCCAACAACTACGCAAATTTTGATCATTTATAGTGTTGCTCTTTACACGATCAAAAAAATTAAAATAGCTATGACAAATTTTGTAATAATTTAAAACAAATATTAAAGCCACCATATTCAAGATCAATTTTTAAAAAACTTTCCAAACGTTTCTTCAAATATCGTATTTGTACCAATTTATTTTTGTAATCAAATCCACATCCATAATGAAAAATCTTGACTTTGGAACTGTCATATGATATTAATTGAAACTAGTCGAAAAGGATCGACGTACAAAGAAATTTTAAAGCAAAATATGCTTAAAATTGTCTTAAAACTATACGTAATTTTATTCATAATTTTTTGAGCCATTTTTTAATTTGATTATTATGAAACGAATAATGAATTATGAAACGAATGCTTAAGTCTTTTGTTTTACTAAAATCAAATGATTTTTAAAACAAATATATAAAATAAAAAACGCTTAAATTGAAATTAAACGCAGATTTTTATATGAAAACAAAATATTTAATATGAAAAAGCAATACTACTGGTTTAAAAAATTAAAAAAATCAATACGTTTCCTTTGGATGACTCTAAGAATTTTTTGAAAGTCGATTCTTTCAAAATTGTTTTGAGATATCATAATATATACATTTAAAAGAACTGTCCATTCCAGTTAGATAAAAAAAAGGCGATGGTTTCAAAAAATTTAGAGAAAAAGGTGCACTTTACTAGTAATATTATTGTTATATGACAATTCCAACAAAATGGACTTTGGAAAAAAAAACTTATTTCTAATGGCGTTTTCGTTTCTCGAAAAAATGTTGCATTTTTTCTGCCCTCTTTCTGCTATCTTTGAAAAATCTGAATTTTTTCTTCTTTTAAGGTCAACATTTTCGCGAAAAGAAAACGATTAAATTTTAGAGGTCATTATTTTTATTCTCAAGAGAGTAGAATTTCCAAAAAGGGTAAAAAAAATGTTGCATGTGTTGATTTTATATGGTTTAAATACAAATTCTAAATGTTTGATAGTTTAAATCATACTTGATTTTAAATACAAATTCTAGTTGTTTGATAGTTTAAAATCGTTTATTGAGTTTAAGGTCAAAGTTAGAATAATTAATTGTTCTGACGAATCCTTTCAAAGAAACAACAACAACGTATTTTCAATATGAAAAGGAAAAAATCACTAGCTGATTTTAATGTTTAATGTTGAATGTTTTAATGTTTTCTTAAAAATCTGATGTCATGTTCTGAAAATGCACACTTATATACAACTTTAGCATTTAACAACACCGTCTTTGCATTAAAATTCTTCACCTGAACTTGTGTGCACAAAATTCGAGTTTTCACATAATCTAGTTTAATTGAAATTCAATTTTAAAGTCCAAATGCTCTATAAGTTTTTTAACAGACATTTAATTTATGTACTTATTAAAACTTCCAAAACTGTTTTATAAAAAGTATATAACTTACACAAAAATTTTTCAAATTATTCAAACGCAATGCACGAATATTACTACAGACTAGACTTTGTAGTCAATGTTCCGAAACTAATAGCATCGTCTAGATGATGTCGACTTTTATAAGCACTTACAGACAATTTTTAACAGCAAAAACTAGCAGAGAATTTAAGCTATAACGATCCTATACCTTCTATCCAGTCAATACAAAAACAAAACGGGCCTAAGCCAAACCCAGTCACTAACGATCTATTTGCAAAACGCTGGTGAAAGACAACGACAACAATTGATTCTGTTTAAAAGCAAGCAATTTAGCCCAAAACATATGGAAAATATGCGCGCTTTAAGCATCTGATATATGTATGTATGTAATTAAATATAACAAGTCGTATCGCTCTATATAGGTTAGAGAAGTAAATGATACCGCCTTGTTAAATAGTTATAGTTATCGGAAATGTTTCGAGAGTGCAAATAACTTTTTTATGGCCTCAGTTCGACAACTTGGTTTTTGTTGTCCGATTATTTTTTAATTTTAAACCTCGGTTAACAGTTGCTCATTTCTGTTACTTTTCTTACCGCAGTTCTCACCAGATTTTCTCATTTTTAACATCATTCTCTCGTACTGTTCCTATAATAACATATGATAATTCGGTGATTTTTATTCGAATGTTTCAATTCTGCAATGATTCTACAACTTTTGTAGGACTGCGATAGTTGAAGTCCTTCTGTAAGCTAAAATATGAACACTAATCGAGTGAAAGTATAAAGAAAGGTAGACTCGGTTTATCCAAACCAAAAATACAAGGTGTTTACTATAGTTTGACTTTGCTCTACAGAAAATCCAAAGTGTTTTACGTAGACACCTGCCGTGTAGGCATAATTCTACGTTGCTCCATAGCGTGGGACCGAAATATTGCGCCAGCCAAAGTTCTTTTGAGGGTTCAAAGGTACCAAATTAGCTAAATGTTGTGATGACATGTCGCAACCCTTGGTAGGGGTTAAGGCCTATCTAAAACCTCTTCCGTACTCTGAGGTACGGCACCCGGTTTGAGAATGCAAACCTACACCAAACTGAGCAGCTCTACCCGCGATATAGGTGATAAACACACAGCCACCACGATAACCCCGAAGGTCCGACCCAATCAGTCAACTTGGCGCATGCCAAGGGGCTAATGACTGCCCATACCAACTTTCAAGTCTTTGGTCGGACCTCGTAGCATACTAAAAGCATACTACTACCAGTTTTAGCTCATCACAGCACCGGACTGGTAACCAATTAAACATAAATGCACAAATCAACAAGACAAGAATAGCCACATACACACACCATTCAATTTAGACCAAAACATTCAAACAAAGCAGAACAAAATTAATACCACAAACTCAAAAACACCTGGCACGCTGCCTCTCAAACACCTGACATGAATACTGAGTCAACCTAGAAACATATTCGCCAGAAGCGAGCGCTTTTAAAGGGTCAAAATCCCCACTATCACGCAACACACCCATTGCACGCAAATCTCGAATGTCTTCATAAAAATGACACTCACGAAGCACGTGCAACCAGTCCTCACAAACTGCCCCACAATACAATACAATACAATGCAATGCATTGCTCTACAGAAATCTTCTATGTGTTTAACGTTGACCCCTGCCGTGAAGGCTTAATTCTACGGTGCTCCAAAGCTTGCAACAAATATTTAGCGTCGGCCAATGCCCCTTCGGAATTCAAAAGATCCACCAGAAAGGTTCCCCTAATTTCACAGCACAGACCAACTTTTAACCTTCTATTGACTATACATGACCGTGACACATACGGCCACTAAAATTGTACATGACTTGGTTATAAAATAACCATGGGTCATTATTGGTATACATACCGATAATTGAACCCATTTTTTGGCACGCAACTTCGCTCACACGATCGTTGCTCTACAACAGTTTTATCCTAATCCACGGTTATGTATATAGAACATATTTCCCTATGAAATTACTAGCTGAAACCTAGCGCGATGCTGCCACGCCCTATTATAATTTTTTTAATAACAACAAGTTTTTTAAATAAGATATATGTATCTTGTTTTACATATACTTCCTTAATACTATTTCAATAAAAAAAATAATATAATAACAAATGAAGTTATGTTTGTTTAGAATTGCATTTGAAGTGTTGCAAATATAATTATTTTACTGAGGTATTTGAAAATCTGTGTCCATCGTCCACTGAACCATCGTCGTCAGTATCTAAGCCTTTCTCTTGAAAAGATCTAAGCATAATCTTCGGTATTAAATATTATTTCCAATTGGGATAAATTTTACTAAGAAAAACAGGAAAAAATGGAAAGAAAAGTGTTTACTGAAATGTATGCACGCAACACGAAAAAGTACACGGGAATCGGCAGGTCCGCCTTTAGACGGTGTGTCGTTTTTGGATGCTGGGAGTTCAAGTGTGTTTGGAAAGCAAGATTAAAATTCTCCATCATGTTCAAAAATAGTTAAGCTACTTACCGATAATTTTGTCAGTTCGATCAGAGTACAAAATATATTAATTTTTATTTTATTAAAATGTACTTTCACGTCGAAATAATTATTTGCACTGATTTTCATGAAAATTTCACTTTGACTTGTGTTTATTCACAAGTGGATATACAAACGGTTTTTAAATCAACAGGTTTGCATAGAACGGGCTACTACGAAAGGTATAAAAGTTTATCGGTGCTAAAATACTATAACGTGAAGATGCTATAACACTTTACCTTAACCCCGCCTAAAGGCAGTCTTGCCGGTTAGAGGGTTAAGCAATTTATGCATAAATCTATTTACCATGATGATCAAATCGTCTGCACTGTTTCACAAATGTAGTTTTTCTTTTTCGTAAATGTCTCGTAGGCTTTTTTGTTTTAGTAAAAATGGAAGGCATTGGCTAGAGATAATGAAAAAATGGTTGAGACAAGGTAAGAACAATATATTAAATTTGCTTTTTAATTACTTAATTACATAATTACTTAACTACTTAACTACCTAACTACTTAATTACCCATTTTACGTACAGTGGAAATTTTAGTAACGTAATTCCAGTAACGTAACGCCTGATCAAAAAGTCTAGCAAAAAAAACCAGAGTAGATTTTTAAATTTGATCATTTGGAAAATAAACTTTTATTATTTCAAATTCTTCTAAAAAAAGTTGTATAGAAAAAATCTTTCCCAATTAGAGAGTCTTTAAAATTTTGCAATTTTTTTTGCCAGCACATATTCATGCTTATATCTTTAAATCATTAGGGCCCATTGATTTGTTATCATTGTTTTTACTCAATATATTGCTACTTAATTACTACGTAAATATAAAAAACCTTTTTAAAATTAGACTTTTCCATTTTTTTTTTGTAAGTGATACTTCTTAAGCGGCGATATGATATTGAGAATAAAATTTTTCATAGCGTGTAACGAAAATGTTTCGAGTCTCGTTCGACACGTTTCTGTGTACGCGAGCAATGGCATTTTATATTTATAGGGGTTTTTATGGGGACCCCAGAAGGATGGCAGAGAGAGTGTAGGTGTGCTTTGAAAAAATGTTAAGGGGGGTAAATTAATAGGATCAGCTCATACTTTTGACACTTTGAGGGTCTATGACATATTTTTCTATTTTGTGTGTTTTTATGGGGACCCCTGAACCACAGATAATATAATAAAAAGATGTGCCACCGCCATACAAGCTAGTGGCACAGTAAAATTTGAATATGGATTTATCATAAATCCACATAAAAGCTTTATGAGAGTCAGCGAGCGAACGATTTAAAGCTTTTGAGAGCGATAGAATAAGTAAGCGACAATGTGAGCAAATGTGAGCATAATATTGAACAGCAATAGAAATGATATGTAAAGATTTGATGCACGAAACATCTGAATAAACGATGTAGCTGACAACAAAATGTAGCAGAATTTCATTAGGTTTTGCTTAAAAAATCCAGGCTATTTTTTTAGTAAACTACCCTACGAACATTATATAATTTAAAGTAATTATATTAAACCGAAATACGTAAATATCCAACCAGCTACAATCGTACTTTTTACCTTAACATTTTCGTTGAAATATTTTTTTAACAACAAAGTAAAAATAAAAGCAAATTATATATCAAAGTCATATTTTTGCGCACTTTAATATGGGGGAAATGTTAAATAAACGATATATTTTAAAATCTTTCGCAAATGAAGTATTCAGAAAATGTCTACAAAAATCGTACAAATAATCGTATAAATAAAAGCTTAAATGAAAGGTTTAAATGTCTAATTTGTAAATATTTATAAAAGTTGTAAAATAAATAAATACTTTTGGAGTTATAGGATCATAACTGGGGAAATATTTTTCAAAACTCAAAAAAGTCGAAAAATTATTTTAAAAAAAATTCGAACCGACCTCGAAAAGTCTAAATGATTTTTATTATCTAGAAAAAATACTCAATCGAACTAGCAATGCCGTTTTCGTCTCGCAAACTTTTTTCAAATTGCTTACCAATGTTATTAATTAGTTATTCACTTTTAAATAAAAAATACAATGAATAAAAAATTTTGTTATTCACTACTATTTTATGCATAAAATGTTCGCTATTAATTTTTTTTATTAAATTTTTATTAATTATCAATTTTTTATTCATTATTAATTTTTTATTCATTATAAATTTCGTATTCATTTCTAATTTTTCATTCACTTTTGAATAATAAAAAAAATTAAAAAAATCTTTTTATTTACTTCTGAATAATAAACCAAATTAATAATAAATAAAAAATTAATAATGACTATAATATAAATAATGAATAACACATAAATAGGCAACGAATCAAAAAAAAATAATGTTAAAAAAATTATTATTTAAAAATTTGAAATTCTTTTTGAATTGCATTCTTTGTAAATAGCATTCATATGAATTAAGAAATAATTAATTATTCTGAGTAACGACAAAAAATAATTGAAATTAATTACTAATCAATTTTTTAAAATTCAATGTGAATTAAAATTTTATTTGTAAACAATTTTGAATTCATTGGATGGATTTGTATGTCGTTATTCAGTTTTCCTTAAGATTCTGAATATATATGCAGATTTTACTGCTCTGGCTGAGCCAATCAAAAATAGTCAGTAGTAATAGCAAGCAGTGAATAAGAAAAATCTGCTTCGCACAAAATAAGGAACTCATCATGAAAATAATGCAAACAAACAAAAACATTTGTTGCTGCCAAGCGGAGATCACAACCATGGTGTAAGAAAACCAGGTGTTAGTGAGTTTTTGACAACAACATGAATTTCTTTGCTTCTGTCAAAAAATGGTCAGCGAAAGAGCGGAACTGTTGATAGTTGTCAAATTGTGTTATTTGTTTGAGTTGCTAGATGATGTTTTATAGTTTTTATTGTGCGAATTAAGTATAAATAAATATTAAATGCAATTAATTGTGCTGTGTTGTGTTGACAAAAAGTTATTGCAGTAGATCTATTTCTTACATCATGATCACAACTGCATGGTTCCAACAACAACAACGGAAAAAACAATTACAACATTAAATTTCACGACTCTCGCTAGCCATGAGAAACATGCAGTGGTGATCTATGCTGTGAAGCATTGTGGAGTGAAGAGTAAAAGAGCATTGCAGAGAGAATGTGCATGCAAGGATTGGAAACTTTTCTCTCAAAGCTCTTTCATCGCGCTCACAAAAGCTTAAGTATTGATCTGAAAAATATTTCCTACTTTTTAATGTTCCACGTGGCACATCTTTATACTATATAATATTTGCCTGAAGAGTGGCAGATAGAGGGTATGTGTGTTCAAAAGGAATGTTGAGGTGGTAAAATTAATAGGACCAGCTAATATATTTAACCCCCTTAGGGTAACATATTTTTTGATATTAACTATAATAAACCTTTTTTATATATTTTTTTTTTTTTTGTATAGAGACCCCCAAAAAGGTGGCAGATAGAGTGGCAGATTTTTGCATGATTTTAATTGTGAGCTTTTTAAATCAAGTAAGTTTGAAGAAGGCAACAACAACTTCAACAACTCTGTATAGAGTCAATCACACAGAAGAGTAGACAAAATTGTTTCGGAGGCTGCTAAGCCTCGCTCTTCAGTAGTCTTGAGTGATTAAGCTGTGACCAGCCCACTGTTTAATGTCGCCATCACCGTCCGCGAGTCGAATGTTGTAGTCGACTATTATTCTTGTGGTATCATGGTTTGCGAATGCACTTATTCGCTAAAAATTCAGTGCTTCCAAAGCAGAAAATATAAAAACAAATAACCAAATGTCAGAATTATTGTATTCAGTTGTGATCAAACTTCATATTATACATAAAAAAATACCAAAATATAAAATTTTAAGCAGCATGGTAAACGAATATCCAGCGACAGACGCTAGTTATGAACTAGCGTGGAATGCATTGCACCAAAGGTTCCATAACAAAAGAAAGCTAGTAGAACAAACTTTGCAACGCCTTTTTGCCATACCCCCTGCAACCGGTACATACGAAAGTGTAAAAAAACTATTAGATGCTACTCGCAACTGTCTCGCTTTACTAAGTACATTGAGCATCGACACGACGACATGGAATGCAATTCTCGTTTACATAGCCACTCAAAAGCTTGACAAGCAAACAAGAAAGGAGTGGGAACAATCCTTAAACGCAATTGCTGACGTTCAAGAAATGTCAACTATGCTTATTTTTTTTAGAAACATTTCGGGCTCTAGAATCAGTTGAAGGTGAAAAGTCTTCCCCTCTCTCTTCCTCTGTTAGATCAGCAGGCCATAAACCATTTCGCCGTACTACGTACGCTAACACAACAAATATACAACATAACGGAAACTGCCCTTGCTGTAATCAACGACACCTCTTGTACAAATGTTTTAAGTTTCAAACGCTTTCTTCTTCTGCGAAGCGCGACGTTCTTAATAAAAGCAAAGTGTGCTTTAACTGTTTAAATACAGGGCACACGCGCCAACAATGTAGGCTATCAACACGCTGCCAAATCTGCCACGAGCGACACCATACTATTATTCATAATGAATACACAGCTGGAAATACTTTTCCTAATAACAAAAATTATGCCCATGAGCAACCTAGCGCGCATGGCAATCATGCCACCAACAGCTCAGCTGTAAGCACAAATGTATCCTCTCTGAGTACTGAACTAAATTACTCTACCAACAATTCAAACTGGCCACCGAGCAGTGGACACAATCACAGAGCAACTAACAATCAGAACGTAGCTATGCACGCAGCTCAAGCAAGCTGTCCCGTTCTACTTGCTACGATTCAAGTCACCGTCAAGTCAGAGACTTCTTCTCACTTTCTCAAAGCACTTGTTGATCAAGGTGCTCAGGCTTCATTTATATCCGAAGAAGTTTCGCAGCTGCTTGATTTGCCAAAACTTAAAACGCATATTAATGTCGCCGGAATTGGTAATAAAAAATTGACTACAGTCAAAAAGTATGTATCTTTGAAATTAGTATCAAAATATCAGTCAGAATATTCTATTTATTGTAACGCACTTATTCTTCCATCGCTCACGTCGTACAAACCTTTCAAGCCGAGCAACTTCCAGCTTCCAAAAGGCACAGAAACTTTATTTCTGGCAGATTCAAACTTTATGCAAGCGAACAAAATTGATCTTATTCTCGGTGGCGATGTCTAAGGTGACCTATTACTACCAGGTATAAAAATATATGAAAATGGATTACTCCTACAAGAAACGAAATTTGGATGGATGATTTCTGGACCAACTGGGTCCCCAGCTTCCACGATATCCATATGTGCAAATCTGTGCTCACTTGAACAACAACTACGCTTGTTTTGGGAACAGGAAGAGCTGCACGAAGAGAAAGCGTCTAAATAAACACCAACGTGATATCACAGGGAGGTACATTGTCCATTTACCGTTTAAAACAATGCTAGCAGGGAATGAACTGCCATACTTTCAACAAACCGACTACAACGCACTTAAACGCTTAAAGCAATTAGAATCTTCATTTGCCGAGCGTCCAGTTTTTGCAGAACAATACATGCAATTTCTGTCGGAGTATGAAAATCTCAATCATATGGAAAAAGTGGGAGTCTATCCGAAAGATTTGCCAAGAAATTGTTTCTTTTTTCCTCACCATGGTGTTTTAAGAGACATAAGCACCACCACGAAATTACGTGTGGTATTCGATGGAGGTAATCACAAACCATCACAAACTTCTCTAAATGATGAACTCTATTCAGGTCCAGCACTACAAAACGACTTAGCTACTATTATAACACGCTGGCGTCGCTTCGCTATTGGCTTCACAGCCGATTTGGAAAAAATGTTTAGAAAAATACTAATTTGTGACGAGCATCAAAAGTACTAATGCATACTATGGCGTGACTTCAAAACTAATGAGATCTGCATTTATAAACTACGTACTGTGACATACGGAACCACTTCGGCTCCTTATCTCGCTATTCGTGTCTTACAGCAATTAGCAGATGATGAAAAGGACAATTATCCGAAAGCGAGCAGAGTTTTGCGTGCAGACACTTATGTAGATGATGTTATATCAGGAGCAGACTGGATAGAAGAAGCAGTAAAACTTCAATCTGAACTCCAACAACTTCTGGAATCGGGTGGCTTCCACTTAAGAAAATGGTCTTCAAGTTCGCTGCAGGTGCTGCAGTCTATACCAGAAGAAGATATGCATAAGGCTGAGGTTTTCCATCTTCAAGATCAAAATTTCGTGAAAGCATTAGGACTATCTTGGGATACCATAACAGACACATTTTCATTAAATCAGAAATTTTCCTTTGCAGATAAACTCACAAAGAGGAGCTTACTCTCTGATGATTCAAAGCTGTTTGATCCGCTTGGTTGGCTTGCACCGACAACAATTACAGCTAAAATAATATTTCAAAAGCTCTGGCTCTCAGGTCTCGACTGGCAAGATGAATTCAAAACGCAAATTCGGGATGAATGGTTGCACTACAGGAGTTCACTCAAGCAACTGGAGCAGATAAGCATACCAAGATGGATTGGAAGTAAGCAAAATAGCAGCATAGAGATTCACGGATTCAGTGACGCATCGCAAGTTGCCTATGCAGCCGTTATCTACGCTAGGGTAACCAAAGATCAAGGAGGCGTTTCGACACATTTAATTCAATCCAAAACAAAGGTAGCGCCCTTAAGCTCACAACAGCCATTTGATGTTGTTGTTTTCTTTGAAAGAATTTCGTTAGAGCAATTAATTGTTCTAACCAGGCCTAAAACGCTAAATAAACGATTTTAAACTATCAAACAACAAGAATTTGTATTTAAAATAAAAATGATTTAAGCTATCAAACTCTTAGAATTTGTATTTAAATCATAAAGCATTAACAAAATAATAAAGAATATGGTCATATAGAAAACTTTCATATGTATTATTAAAAGTCGCTTTATCCGAATATGTTGTCAGAATTTATAAATTACTTAATTTTGTATAATAGGGCTGCCACCTAATATGAATTTTTAATAATTGTAAACATCATGTCACAGTATTAGGGGTCGCTGATTTCAAAACTTAAGTCAAAATTTTAAAATTAAATATAGTTAATAGGTGGCCACCCTATTATAAAAAAGTCACATAATTTTGAAATTCTGACAACGGATTCGGATTCAGCGACCCATTTTTATCTTGTGTTCGCCCCAGCACTGAATTCATAAAATTAAAAAATAAGTTGGAATCCCTATTAACCATATCGTATTTTAACATTCTGACTTCAGATTCGAACTCAGCGACCTCCTTACACTGTTAAATGTTGGTTAAAATTCTTAAAAGTACATATTCCTAGGTGGCAACCCTATTAAAAAAATGCATAATTTTGAATTTCTGACAACGGATTTGGATTCAGCGACCCATTTTTACCTAGTGTTCGCGCCAGGCTTGAATTCGTAAAAATAAAAAATAAGGTGACAACCCTATTGTATTTTAACATTCTGGCTTCAGATTCGAAATCAGCGACTCTCTAACACTGTTAAACTATGTTTAAAATTCTTAAAAATACATATTAATTTATGGCAGCCCTTAATATTTAATTCATTCTATACTTATTTGATTCACTTTTTTTTAAACAATTACATATGAGTACTACTTTGGAAACTACTTGTACTCATTCATACTCATTTTTGTGTAAGTGGCTCGTGATTCGAAAATGTGATTCACTTTTTTTCGAGTCAATCACGTATGAGTACTACTTTGGAAACTACTTATACTTCTTCATACTCATTTTTGAATAAGTGGCTCATGATTCAATTCAATTTTAGCTCTCCAAAATATAGAAAGAAGTTCCAAAATATAGACTTTAATTGAAAAAATTACTCAAAAATTGTTTAAAATAAAATCAAGTAAAAACTGCACATGACTACGTTTCATATGACATAGCATTTATTTGCAAAAACTCCTCCAGTTGAGCGCAAAAATTATTTTACTGTTTTTGTCATCAAAACTACAAGGTACCTTTGATTTTTTTCGCGAAATTTTAACAAAAACCTGCTTACTAATAAGTCCCCTCTCCTCTGAACTATAGCTTCGTCAGCGACAATTTTAAGCGCGTTTTTCTCAAAACCACTTTTTAAAAGTCCATGTTCACAGCCATTTAAAAACTACATTACTTATTTATTTCATACTTGGTACACACTTTCAACATATTAAAAACTCTTTCCTCAAACAGTGAGTTTTAAATTATTCTTTTGTTTGGAACTCAAATTTTCACTTCAAATGACCACTAAAAATTTTAAAATTAAATAAATAATAATCAGAGAACGTTGGAGGAGGATTTTATCATCCTTCGACTAATTTTTAATGATTTTTGATTTATATATAAAAATGGATGCATGTATGTGGATATGTTAGTATATCACGTATAGACTCCAAAACTGCTGAAACGATCTTTATGAAATTTTTAGGGAAACTGAAGTCACATATTAAGAGTGTTCCTGTGATGTTTGGTTTCGATTAGACAAGGGGGCATGGTACCTCCCATACAATCCAAATTTGCGCAGATGGTTACTGTCGGCAACCGTACAAAAAAGGGAATGAGCGCAATGTACCTCACCTACTTTTTCTAAATCATGCCATTTCTGGAGTTGTTCACGTTTTTAGAGTGAAACTTGGTATGTAGGTGCTACAAGTGGCGGTCGATATATATACAAATGTTTCACGCCCGCTGTAACTGCATACAAATCAATAGAACTTCTATATATCAGACGATTCTGAAAATTCAGATTCAGAAAATTTGGAAATATAGTTAATATTTTTACTCTCGACAACTTTCCAAAAAATGGGCGTGGTCTCACTTTATCCGCGCCCACTGATCAGACGGTTTTCACCGTAAAAGACTAAAATTTGGTAATTTAGCTTATATGTCTTTACCGATTTTCGTAAAACTTTAGGAAGTTTTTAAACACATACCAAAGAAGGTTTTTGCATTGGAATTGGGGCCTGGCACCTCCCATAGAGAACAAATGTGAAATATCGATTAGCTTTGGAATTAGTGGACGCACAGCTTCCGAATTCGGTAATCGAACAAAATTTACAAGTGCTGTTTCACTGATAACATTTTGTGGGTGTTATACAAGGGGGCGTTGGACCTCCCATACAACCCAAATTTGAGAAATTCAATAGCTTTTGAGTTAAAGGTCGCACAGTCACGGAATTCAGTATTCAATCATAATTTACACAAGTAGTTTGACTGATTACATTTGATGGGCGTTTTTAAACGTGGGCGCGGCAGCAACGAGCCAGATTTCAGCTAGTTACTGATAAATGCGAAGGTTATATAATTATTTTTTATTATCTACTCTTGTATGGAGACATCAACTCTTAAAACTGCCTTATAGTGCATTTATTGAGAGTAAAGTATTATTTATTTATTAAATAAAACTTTTAATGTTGGTGGAAAGGTAACAGCTTCTAACCGAGGTGCATTATGAGATTCTTACGATAAAGTTTCCATCGCAATGAAATTTATGCGTTTATGTGATAAAATATTACACCACGCATATAAAATATTATAGATATAATAATTTCCTACAAACATAATAAAAATGTTGCAATACATTTGGTACTTATGTAATGTTTGGCGCGCGACTTTGACTTATACGCGGCTTATGTGTTTTACGTGAATTAAAAGTTATACGCGGTTTTTATAATGATTCGCGTTTATTATTTTTACCAGCGCTTAAGAGCGCTACTGGCCAGTTTAAAAAAAAAGATTATTTAGCGCCGTCACCCAAAGGTGCCTTCAGGCGCTTTAGAATTGAAATAAGGAGCAATCAGTTTAAAGCTCAAAACTTAAGTGATTTTATTTTTAGATTTCTTCGGCTTATAAAACGAAATAACAGTATTTTTTAGACTTAGAATAAATACAAAATTAAATATATGTCTTACTTAATATAATCGTAACTAAATAGAACATTATTTTATGTAGTCATTGTAATGTAGTTATGTAGTGTAGTTATGTACACATACATAAAGTGCAAGCAAGTACGAATGTAAATAATAGTTATGTGTTTGTTTTGTTTGTTTGCTACACAAATGAGCTAAGGCTACGTTTATAGAAATGTTAGTTGTAGTATCTTTATGTGTTAAATGTTTATAAATAATAAGTGCATCATATAAATGTGTTTAAGTTGCAGTTATAGCAATGTTTAGATTGGAGTGCACTACACCCCCATCCTTAAGATAAAATTATTTGATTTAAAAAAATTATTTTTAAAATTATACAATGCAAATGTTTTTTTTTGTTTTTTTTGTTTTAATTTATACAATTCAAATGTTTTAATAAATTTCCAATTGGATTAATTTAATAAATTACTTAAATATTTTAATTTTTTTATATCAATAAATTTTAATTTATTTTTTAACTAGTAATATAATTGGTAATTATACAATTAAAATATTTTTGTTTATATATTAATTCCGATATGTTAACAAATTTTAATATATTTAATACAAAATTTCATTTCAATTAAATCCATTTTTTCAATAAATTATTGTGGTATTCTTTTAATTTTCCATTAACATCTATTATTGTATTAACTCCATTTTTCTTAATTACCGTGTATGGACCATGATTTGGTGATTGATACTTTCTTCTATTCATTCTTTTTACAATTATTTTGTCAATATTAAGTGTGTTTGAAATTTCATTATCTTTCTTTCGCTTATATTTAGCTATGTTTATCAATTCATATGCCTTTTTTAAAGAATATGCTAATCTAATTTTTAGTTCTTGCACATAATTTTCAGTATTGTAAGTTTTAAATGTTTCTAATTGTTCAGATGGTACGTTTGCCAATTTGCCAAAAATAAGTTCAAAAGGACTATAGTTCGTATCGATATGAGGTGTCGTATTGTACGCAAACGCGAAGCATGGGATCCAATGGTCCCATTCGTCATCTTTGCAAAAGTTAAGTAAAAATTCGTTTAGCACTCTGTGGTTCCTCTCTATAGAACCAAGAGTTTCGTGATGATACGGTGTGCTAAATACTTGTTTTTTGTTCAATTGGCTGCATATTTGCGACAACAACTCACTGGTAAACTCTGTACCCCTATTCGATTTTATTGTTTTCAAAAAATCAGAATTAAGTTTTCTATTAAGGCTTTGGCTACTGTTTTGGCGTCTTTCGTCTCCATAGGACATGCTATAACATATTTTGTTAATTCGCACTGCATGGTGAGTATGTACCGGTAGTTATTTGTTAATCGTAGAGGACCTACAGTATCTATTGAAACTACTTCAAAACTAGTTCCTGATGTGTCTGTCACAGATAGTTGTTCTTTTGTATGTCTGGTTTGTTTGTTAGTTTTACATGTTTCGCAATTATTTATAAAATTTTTAATCATTCTACTCTTGTTTTTCCATATATACCTCTGATTTATTTTTAAAATTGTTTTTCTAATTCCCATATGACCTGCATGGGTCGAATTATGGTACTCTTTTATTATTCTTTTCTGGTTTTCTATCTCTATTATTCTTTTTGGTTCTCTATAAATGAGTATTTTTACTCTGTTTTCACTAATCACTAATATATCATCATTAATATTCAATGCTAATTCTTCAATCCCTTCTTCAAATCATCTGTGTGAACATCGGATTGTCACTGGATCGTACAAAAACCGGATTGTCTTCTATGTCTATCTGAGTACCCTTAAAATCTTTTTCTGTTATAAATTTTAGTTTTCTTATTTTGTTTACGTCCGATAGTGAAGTGCATTCCCACACAAAAAGGTGATCAATCTTCCTGCCTGGAATACGTTCTAAATTGTTACTGGTTGAGTTTTTTATATGCTTATTTTTATCCATACTTCTCGTTATGGCTAGTATTTTTGTATTTTCGTTTTTTAAAACTCATCGCTTTTGTACGTACAGGTACCGTAACATTATAAAAATCCTTTAAAATTATCGGTAATATTATTTCCTTTTCATTCATCATAAATGTAACAGTACACGTCTCATAGTCTATTTTTGAAATATAAAACTCCTCATGTCTCGCCCTATTATTCCATCTGCTATAGGAAAATCATTTTCAACTATTTGAAAATTATGTTTAAATTCTTCATTCTCAATGTAAAATTTTAAATTTGATGTGCCATTGCATTCTATGGTTTCGTTCGTTATGCCTGTTATCTTTGTAATTTATCTTGTATTTAAATTATTAGTGTTTTCGACTTTGCAAACGGAAATATTAGCTACCGTATCTATAAGGAATTTTAACGTTCTATTTAAATTTTTAAATTTTAAAATTATGAAATTAGATACATTTTTTGAAAGTTGTAATATTAATTTTGGACTCTGCGGGTAACAGCTCCTGCTACCCGGCTATTGCCGTTTCCCTGCACATTGTAATGAAAATTATTATATTTATTATTCCTGCTAAAATTTCTGTTTGTGTTATTATTGTATCGAAAACTATTGTTATTTTGAAAGTTGTTATTTTATGGAAAGTTATTGTTTCTGTTAAAGCCTTGATTTGAATTATTTCTATTGATTTTAAAATTGTTGCTATTGTTTTTATACCTGTAATTGTTGTTTGAATAGCTATTAGGATAATTTCTCTGATTATTATTAAAATTATTATTACATCTCTGTTCTCTAAAATTGTTTATAATCTGGAAAATATTATTTCCATTGGCCTTTAAATTTTCTTCTACCGCCATACACCACTCTACAGCTTCACCAAAATATTTTGTTTGATAATCTCAAAATTTTAGTTCCGCTGCAGCACATGACACGAAAGTGGTTGATATATTGATGGAAAAGTTGATATTTTTCTAAAATACAAAATATTATATTTTATTTAACGGTGAGTAGTTTCGATTCTATATCAATAATACTAAACAAGTACCAAAACCGTAAAACACCCTGTATCTTGAAAGTTTTACAATGTGTGAGGAAACTTAATAAAGTTTTATGCTCGGCTTATCAGGAGGAACCACCACCTTAGGGAATTAATGCTATATCTGTTGCACCCTGTATGTAATTCAAACAGCTTTAAATATAAAAATACAGGTGTCCCTATTTATTTTCACATGACTGTATATATGCATTGTTTCTACAGGGTTGTGTAAAAAAAAAGAAAATTCATATGTGCCTATTGTGTGTGTTTGTGTAGCAGCAAAAACTAAGGACAGTGAAAGAGAGAATCGAAAAAAATGTGTTTATTTATTGTTAGAAAAAAAAATGTAGCATTGTCGGGTAAAGGAAAAAAACAATGCGAACAAGAAAAAAAGAATTTCAAGTGCAGAAAAAATTAAACTTTAAAAAAATGCAACAAGTGTAGAGCAAAAAAAAAATGTATGTATGTTTGTGTGGTGTTAATTTTTGTTTTGATGCTCCAAAACAATGTGAACTAAAAAAATGGATTAAATGTTGTTCTGTTTTATGTATATCTTTTTTATAATGATTTTATATTTATGCTAACAAAATTTTTTTATAATTTGATTCAAAAATTAAAAATTATATTAACAAGAAAAAAATTAAATAAAATGTTGTTTATTGTTGTTGTTGTTGCTGCTTCGGCTGCTTCTACGCATCGTTAATGTGTTTATGGTTGATTTCGTTGTTGTTATTTTTGATGTTATTGTTGTTTTTGCTGCATCGATTGCTCCTTACACATCTGATTGCCGTTGGTACTCTTCAATGTAAATACGGGACTGAATTTCGGTGCGTTCACGACAGTACTGCGTTTTGCCGTCGGCAAAAAAAAATTTCTTTTTCGTCTGCATTGATTCCTTGGTCCATGTTGCAGGATCGCCATGTAATGTTGGACGCGCGACTTTTACTTATACGCGGCTTACGTGTTTTACGCGAATTAAAAGTTATACGCGGTTTTTATAATGATTCGCGTTTATTATTTTTGCCAGCGCTTAAGAGCGCTACTGGCCAGTTAAAAAAAAAAATTCTTTAGCGCCGTCACCCAAAGATGCCTTCAGGCGCTTTAGAATTGAAATAAGGAGCAATCAGTTTAAAGCTCAAAACTTAAGTGATTTTATTTTTAGATTTTCTTCGACTTATAAAACTAAATAACAGTATTTCTTAGACTTAGAATAAATACAAAATTAATATATATCTTACTTAATATAATCGTAACTAAATAGAACATTAGTTTATGTAGTCATTGTAATGTAGTTATGTAGTGTAGTTATGTAAACATAAAGTGCAATCAAGTAAGGCCGCGTTCATAGTGGACGCTTTGGCTGAAGCTGAAGCATAAAGCTGCTTTGTCTAGCTTTTTTTGATCATAGTAAACGCTTATTCAACGCTGCATAAAGTAGCTTATTGAGCTATTTGGTGTTCATAGTGCGCGCTTTATGCTTATGGCTGATATGCTTTGTTTTCATTTGTCTCTTTGGAAAAAAATGCCCTCAATTGCGTTTTGCAAAGTAAATTTTTTTGTTTAATGAGTATGTAGATTCGCGATGATCACCAATGAAAGATCAAGCCAACAACAAACAAAAGTTCAAAGGAACTTGAAAACACAAAGCATAACAACGGTGGAAAGTTCAGCAAAAAAAGTACCCAAGAAGAAAGCAAGAACAACGAAAACTATGTAAACAAACGAGATAGAATACACAAGCGCATACAACTGAAAAGCACCACAAAAGGACCACAAAGCAACAACAACACAACAACGGTTAAAACTTCAGCACAAAAAAAATCAACGAAAATATTGTTAACAGGCAATAGATAAACATGTGCCGAATAGCATTTTAAAAATGCTCTACAACAAAGCATAAAAAACAAAATTATTTTTTGTGTGAGCAAGCGAGATGGAAAGATAAGCGCTGAAAAGCATTTGAAATTAAGCTTTATGCTAGCTTTATGCTAGCAGTATGAACGCTTTGAGCTTTTTCCATATGATTACACACAAAGCGTTTTTCAGCTAAACCTCTCGGCTAAGCTAAAAGCGTTTACTATGAACGCGGCCTAAGAATGTAAATAATAGTTATGTGTTTGTTTTGTTTGTTTGCTACATAAATGTGCTTAGATATAGAATAGATCTTTATGTGTAGCTTAGAATAGATCTTTATGTGTGAAATGTTTATAAATAATAAGTGCATCAAATAAATGTGTTTAAGTTGCAGTTATAGCAATGCTTAGATTAAAGTGCACTACACTTGAATATAACAATAAAATTTTTGTTTTATTAAAGTAGTTTTATTAAAAAAATCGGTACGCTGCTACAAAATCGTGTATTTCAATTTCAATTTTCAATTTCAATTGTATATCTGTGTATCTTTTTAAATATTAGGGACACACAAAAATGATTATAGGAACCAAAGCATATATTCATACATCATATTAAAAACACATCATATTCAAATTTGGTTTTGTTGTCTTTATTCAATTTAAAATTAAGGTGACTCCATTCAGTTTGTATGAGAGCAAAACAAAAGCAACATAATTAGTATTTGGTGTAAGATCCATTATTCTTGATAACTGGTGCACATCTGAGCGGCATCGACTCTATTAAAGTACATATGTTAGTACAGGGTTGCCAATATTCGAAGTGCCCATTTTATTTTTAAATAAATCAAAGAAACCACAATTTTTTGTCTGTTCGTCATGAAAATCATTTAATTGGGTTCAATTAGATTTGCTTACATTATTTCTTGAATATGATATCTCGTAAATGGTCGCCATTGGCCTCTACGACATATTGTGCCCGTTTTGCAGCATTTTCCATGGTTTTCTTCAACATTTCGATGGGAATGGCGGTTATTTCTTGACGGATGTTGGTTTTCAGCTCTTCTAGGGTCTTTGGCTTGTTGACTTAAACCTTTGATTTTAAATAACCCCAGAAAAAGAAGTCTGGAGGCGTTAAATCTGGAAAATTGCTTCAAAAAAATCGATTGTAGTGCGGCTTGTGTGTGGTGGCGCGCCGTCTTGTTAAAACCAGTAGTGCCTGATACGCTTTCGACGAACGATTGGCATGAAAAAATTGTTTATCATATCATATAACGCTCCTGATTGACAGTAACTCTGTGGCCATTATCATCTTCGAAAAAGAACGACCCAATGAGCATTTTAGCACAAACGCCGCACCAAACAGTGACTTTTGCATCGTGAAGAGGTACCTCTTGAATCTCTTGTGGATTTTCAGTGGCATAAATACGGCAATTTTGTTTGTTTACCGTTCCGTTCAACTGAAAATGAGCTTCATCGCTCATTGAGTTGAGTTTTCACTATTGACTTGTTTTGTTGAATGTATATTTCAACAATTTTAGAGCGTTCGCGTAGCGTGTACTGTTCCATTGTAAACATTTGCTTGGAATGACGCTTCAAACGCGGTATGTCATTAGTCGATTTGGCATCACTGCGGAAAGTTACAGTGTTGCCAGATAGGCGCTTCGAATATTGACAACCCTGTATTAGGTATATGTTCCCAATTAAGTTTCAGGGCTTCATACAGTGCAGTCTTATTGAAAAACCTTTGATCAGAAACTTTTGCCTTCAAAGTCCCAAAAAGATTTTCTATGGGATTCAAGTCATTGTGAATGTTTCCATCGATTTTTTGAAATGGTTCAACTTCATTATAGGAAAAACAAGTCCAGACCATAATGCCACCGCCTCCGTGCTTAAAATTTATTTTGCAGTTTTGGGCTTCAAGTCATGTACCTGGGTGGCGCAGTACCGTGCACATCCAATCTGAATTAATCAAGTTGAACTTTGATTCATCGCTAAAAAAACGGTTTTCGATTTTTTAACGGTCCAATTTAGGTGCTCTTTTGGTAGACTGAGTCTAAAAAACAATAAATTGCTACTAGAATTGTTTGAATTGTAACACCTCACCTTGTTTTTATGCTTAGCTGTAAGCAAAGGTTTCTCTGCCGGTCTGTAACTTCTTTAATCGTTCTCAACGGCTCGTCATCAAACAGTGATATGATGGATATCTAAATCAAGTGTCCAAACAACCTCATTGGATGTGACAAATGCATTTCGTTTGAACACCACAAATGTTCCTGTCATCACGTAGCGATGTCTTCCGTGGTCGCCCTCTTTAATGTACCGCTGTTACGTTTTTTGTGAAGGTATATTTCTTTATTTATCTGCAAACTATTGACCGATTAATATCAAACTGTTTCATGTTAGATATTTGCGAATTTTGGTCTTTATATTCGGAAATAATTTTTAATTTAAGAGCTTCACAGTATTTAAAACGTGCCATTATAAATGGAACAGTCAATGTCACAACTAGCACAAAAAACTAATCTTAAATGTTTATGACTTACAAACAACACGTGCTTTACAATAACGGAACTTTTACCAATAATTCTTGGACCTTCTGTTCTCTTTTTAAATTTTTTTTTAAAAGCAAAAGTTTTGTTGCTTTTGTTTTGCTCTCAGACAAATTGAATGTAGTCACATTAATTTTAAATTTAATAAAAAAAACAAAACCAAATTTGAATTTGATTTGTTTTATATATGATGTATGAATATATGCTTTGATTCCTATAATCATTTTTGTGTGTCCCCAATATTAAAAAAGATACACGATTTTGTTGCAGCGCACCTTTTTTGTTGCTATTGTTTTGCGCAACACTGTACATCATGCTGAAAATATGTATATGATTGTATTTATGTTTATGCGTTTTACTCACCTTCTTAGAAAACTCTCTTATGAGTATATATCTTATTTCTCTTAAGAGTATATATCTTATTTCTCTTAAGAGTATATATCTGCAAGAGATCTGTTTGGTCTAAGACAATGTTTCTTAGAGTTTTGATCTTGTTTGAGGGGTCTAAGAGGTCGATATAAGGGCGTTCTGAAAATTACAACTCGCACTTATATAGTGCCAAAGTGAGCTTAGAAGAGTTTTGCGAGTATCAAACAGATTTCGTTTAGAGTTAATCGTAAGTGTGTCATTCTTAATGACTTCTTTTCAAGAAGTCTTAAAGACTTATGGACTTTAATGACTTCTCTTCAAGAAGTCTTAAGGATAAAATTAAGATAGTAATCGTGTGTTTGGCTGTGCTGCGATGCAGTGGTTAAGAGTGAGTTGAACGATTTTCATTATCATCTTTCTCTTCTAACTGCCTGCTAGTGTTCTGGGCAGCAAGCGCTACCAGCTGTATGATAACCTTTGTATAGCGTGCATTTTAGTTTATTATATGTCCACTTTCTCCGCACTTTCTGCAGAGGGTGTTCCTATCTATATCTTCTTTGCAGTCCTTGGCTATGTGATTGTACACTAACCCTCTAACACGTAAGAGTGTCTCAAGGCACTTATCATATTATTTGCAATAACAACAAAAGTAAAAGCTTTAATATCATGTGAATATTTTTTGGCTGTTCCCAAGAAACACACCACTCTATATGCAAAAGATCCAAAAGCTCTCAGAAGTTTCAATGATACTTTTATTGTGATTTGCAAGAGCCATATGCTTTTTGTGCATAAAATTCTGACTGGTGCACATTGTGTTTTGCTGTGATAATAAAAAAGAAATTGAACAAATTAATCAAACCCATAGTTTTTTTCGTCAAAGGTATGTTTATAAATAAATAAAATTAATTTTACTCTGTAAATTATACTCCGTAAGTCAACCGAATTCGCAACAGACTTTTTTCCGTTCAAAGCTCCAAGAGTGCCTTGAGGCACTTATTCACATTTTATCACCTTACAGGTAAACGAAAGCTTCACATCATTTATGAGTTTATTTTTGAATTCAGGAGCTATAATTTACCTAAGAAAAAATTATGCGACGTTTTTTCTCCCATTATTTTAAAAAGTAGTCTTAGAGGGTTAAGCATTTAAAACATCGCTTTGGCGAGTCACTCTCTCGTACTAAGCAGGACACCCACCCAATGCGTTTCAACCGCCTCTTTAGTGCCTTAACTGAGTCTTCTGCAGGTAGACTGACATAAGCCTTTTGCGTACCTTGATATCCCATTTTGAGGTTTCCTACCGATCCCTAGTCGGGATGTCGTATTTCGCACTGCGCATTTAGTGCTTCACATAATTCTGCTTTGGTGGTGACTTCATCAAGATCCCTAAGCTGAATAACGATGCAGTGGGTTTTCACCGAGACTTTGGCAGAGTCGCCTAGCACTTTTTCCACTGCTGTTTGGTATGAGCCAGTGTTCTGTTCCGGTACACGGTTAAGTTCCAGTAAAAGGTCGTTACTCGCGGTACGTTGGATTGCTTTTACATTTTCTCCAAGGGACTTAAGCGCATCATCGCTTTTTATGTGCAGTAAAATTTCAGTGTACGTCTGATTCTCATTCGCGGAAATAATCAAAGCATTCGGCCTAGCTTTACCTGCTTGGGCTTTGTCTTGGGCTTCTTTTTCGGGCCAACTTTTTCCCACTTCTGTTTCTTTTTTGGCGGTAGCCTGTTTTCTTTTCTGCCTTCAGTTAGTGCGGCTGTATCTCCAACCTTTGTTGGAATTTGTACGGCGACAGTTCCAGGCATGATAAGCTCCTTAGCTTCTTGGCTTATGGTTTACTTCTTGTTGTTTGCAGACAGAAATGCTTTATATGTGCAATTAATTGCATCTCGCATTGGCTGATGGATTGTGCGCCTTTTCCCATCCTCAAGCTTATCCACAAGCTTCCTTATCTGAGATCCGAGCCTGCAGAAAGACGTTGTGTCTGGCTTGTCAGATTTTCCAGCCCCTGTTTGTGTTTTGGTTGTTTCATCGCTAGCTCCGGAGGTTTCGCAAGTTTCTTTGTTTTGCCGGGACTTAACCGGAGATCTTATCACCTTGGCCTTTTTTTCGAAGGGGTCGCCTGTGAAAGTGCCCTTGTGAAAGTTGTGAATATGGATTCTACTGGATTTGTAACTGGGTTCCGCGTGGTCGTAATACCCAAAAGATTTCGATGAAACGTAATCCTTCCCTGTGTGTGTGTGTGTAAACTGAAAGCGCTGCACAGTAGAGTAAACGTTTCCAAATAAGAAAACTAAATCCAAAGTTATAAATTTTTAGAACCATTTTTCAAGGCCAAAATCGGGTGTATTTTGAAACGACGTAGCTCAGTCAATTTAAATTCGATTTTTTTAAATAAGGTATCATTGGAAAGGTTATTTTGTCTGCTTCTCAATGAAAAACAGTCAATAACTATTTGAATTTGTTCAAAATTAGGTGATCGCTTACAGAAGCTTCTGTTTTTGTTGTGAACGTGTTTTAGTTTTTGCAAAACACAAGTTTATAATAGAAAACAATATGTATGGCGGGAAAAGCGGGCGAAAGACTACTTGCTGAGCATGTATGCTGTAAAGCTTTGATAGCTAGTTGAATTTGTATTGAAAATTCTTTAACACTGCACATTTTACGCCATAACTTCTAAACCCTTCAAGAGCACACTTTAATTTTACATCGTTGGAAAGGAATTGAAACGTACAAAAAGCCAAAAAAAAAAAACTAAAACAAAATTATAGCGTCTGCTGTTGGCATGGCATTTAACTTTGAAATTAATAATGGGGCAACTTACTGCAATTTTGCCAAAAGTTTTATATTTTTCCCTTTAAAAAGACGAAATAACCTTTCCAATGCTACCTTATTTACGAAAATTCACTGAGCTACGTTGTCTAAAAATAGGCCCTATTTTGGCATTCGAGTGGCTGTGGCTCCGAAAAAAAAAATTTAAACTCCGGAATTGGTTTTCTTAATAAAAAGCGAACCTAAAAACAAATTTTGAGCCAAATATGAGATGGTCAGTGCGACTGATAGGTCACCTCAATCTGAGATGGGCGATATATTTTGTTTTGTTGAAATAAACCAATTTCAATGTAAAATTCAAGTTTGAGTGCGTACTTACTTGCTTAACGATGCAGAAACAAAATAAGATGAAAACTGTAATCTATTTGCATTGAAGTTAAAGTTAACCCTCAATCCAGTAAGCCGGCCTTAAAGCCGGCATCCTGTTTTTCTCAATAAAAATTATATAGAGCGTCGTTCGTATCTCAAGCTAGCAAGTCAGCCACAACCGAAGAATAACGAACTTGAGAATACAAGCATGAACACGATATATTTAGAATTTCAGGAGTTAAAAGTTATTTTGTGTCAAGCGGCAGCGTGTAAGGTACAAAAAATTGTTGCTCGTATAGCAAAAAAGTTAAATATTTAAAAACAGTGTTTATTGCCATTCAATACGATTTGGAATTTTTTGGTAAGTAAATAATTATGATTTAGTCAGTAAAAAATATAGTTTGTGTCGAATTAGAAATTGGTTTTTGTGTTGTGATCCTAAATATAATGCCGGCCTGAAGGCCGCCTTACCGGTTTACCGTGGATTTTGTTTTGTGTTTTAGCTTGTAAATATGCATTTTTGTGATTTCAGAAATGGCTGAAAAATGTGTTACCAGAGGTCAAAGTAAGCCGAATAGAAGGTTTAATTTAAATAAAATGAGTGACGAAGAGCTTCAGGAACTGATGGATTCCGTTTCTATTGAAAGTGATGATAGTGATGAAAGTTCAAGTGGTGGTGACTTTGATGATGATGACGACTTCCATGATCCTGACTATGTTGAAGCAGCACTAGAAAAGGAGGAAATTATCGACAACTGTGTCCTACAAACGGGAATTGCAGACACAACAGATGAATTTATTCAAGCAGTAAATCTATCCGTAAATTTAAGTGCAATTGACAACGAGCTTTCTGTAGCTCCATCAACATCAGCTGTAGCTCCATCAATAGCAGAAGTAGCCCCATCACCAGCAGCATCATTAAAACCAACAAAAAGGCCAAGGTCACCATTACCAACTATTGAGTCTACTGGTCCTCAAATTTTACCAGGTGTAGGTGGCTTTACTGGAGATTCTATAACTGATATCGATATAAAATCAAAAGATTTTGCAAAGATAACGTGAAAGACTACACCAATGCAGTTGCATGTAAATGAGGTTGCTTTTAGAGGAAATTCTGCACTACCTAATGCAATTAAAAACTTCAGTACACCATTGCAATATTCCCAGTATTTTTTTACACCTGAAATAATGGAATTGGTGAATAGTGAAACATGTAATGCAGCTCATACCGAAGATATAGCGACCAACTTTACCGTGAAAGTTGAAGATGTATACAACTACATAGGCATACTGTACATGTCAGTTTACAAATATCCAAACCTCGAAAGCTATTGGGGGAAAAATGCATTTCCTACAGTGAAAAATACAATGCCTCTGAAAAAATTCGAAAGCATAAAAAGATATTTGTGCTTCCAAAATGAGGCAGATAGAGTTAAAAAAGGTCTACCTGGCTATGATGCTTTGTTTCGAGTAAGAAAACTACAAAATTTGCTCAATGATCGGTTTGATTCAGTACCAAAAACAGCCAGGTTATGTGTTGACGAGCAGATGTGTAGCACAAAGATAAAACATCATCTTCGGCAATACATGCCAAATAAACCACATAAATGGGGTGTGAAATTATTTGTGCTTTGCGACAGCCATGGATATTCGTATAAATTCGAAATTTATCACGGTGCTGGAGATGATGTCATTCTTCCAGGAACACCAAACCTTGGATCATTGCCCAACGTTGTAGTGCGATTATCTCAAACCATTCCAAATTTTCAACACTACATTTTATACTTTGATAATTTATAGACGTCATTACCATAGCTAGTTTATCTACGTGCTCGTGGTATATATTCACTGGGAACTATTCGACATAACAGAATTCCGAATACTAAAATACCGTCTGATAAAGACACAGAATTAAAAAAAAAAGAAAGAGGATGATGGAGTATACTGGAAGAGCATATGGTGTTGATATTTCCACGATTCTGTGGAAAGATACGAAAAACCTGTGCCTAGCTTCCACTTACGTTGGAGTCAAACCCTTTTTAACAGCTAATCCATCTACTCAACCATCGAAAGCAGCACGGTATGATAGAAAAAACAAGCAATATTTTGAAGTTGATTGCCCACACATCATTCGTGAGTACAATTTGCACATGGGTGGAGTAGATTTGTTAGACGGTTTGATTGGTCGCTATCATATTCGATTGAAGACACGTGATGTTATGACTCGTTTATTTTATCACTTTATTGACATGGCTGTGGTTAATGCACACATTTTATATAAACGAACCAATTTAGAACTGCAACAAGAAGGCAGTAAACAACCTAACATGAAATTGCTTACTTTACCTAAATTTCGTGAAGAAATAGCTGCTTCTCTTTGCATCATCAAAGAAAAGCGACCAGTTGGAAGACCAACTACAAATACTGTACATACAAATTCTGCTGTTGGCAAGAAAACTAAACATCCAGTTGATGATATTCGGCTAGATAAATATGATCATTTTCCATTATGGATAACAGACAAGAGGAAACAAACATGCAAGTATTGTGTAAAGTTTGGTTTAACATCAGAAACAAAATGTAAATGCACAAAATGTGACATACATTTATGCTGCTCCACGACAAGAAATTGCTTTTATGATTATCATAATAAACAATAAATCAGTATGTTTAAAATACGCCCATGTAATTTACATATTGTACTTTCTTATCTGCTCTAAGTTTACTTCAGTTTCACCTTTGTTACATATAAAATACCTTTTTTTATGAATAAAAACTAACATTATTTTGAACTTAAAAAAAACCAAGTCTTTTTATCTCTTCTCGGTAATCCGGTAAGCCGGCTTTGAGGCCGCCTTTTTTTAAACGCTCCTGGCGAATCAGGTAAGTGAAATTTTGTCAGAATGGCATCAAATTCATGTTTCTCGACCCAAAAATAACCGGAAACTCAAATTCCTGAGTTGCTGGCTTTTTTATTTCAAGTTTGCCGGTTTGAGGGTTAAACTTATAATTTTTTAAGGAATTTTTATTGTTATAACAGATTTTGTCAGCAATTTATTGGCAATTCGAAAATCTTTAACGATAATTATTCGATTTTGATAAAAGACTTCGTCATGCAGAATAGGAATGTTGAGCTCGTAAAAGGCTTTTTCCAGCTCAAAAATTTGTTTTGAATATCGAACAGAATAACAATATTTTTTCAAAATGGATACGAAAAAATACACCCAAATAATATTATATTTGATCAGTTGTCAGTGGGAAAAACAAAAACATCTTACGAAACTTTTGCTTTGTTTATTAAATTAGTAAGTTAGTATTTCGTGTTTTTCATACCATTTGTCTGAATATCTGTTTGTACATTTGTTAATTTAAGACTTTATATATTTTTTCATAATAGATACGAAAGAATACACCCAAATACTATTATATTGGAGCAGCTGTCAAAGGGAACAACAAAAACTTTATACAAAAGTTAAGCTTTGGTATAACTGTAAGTCTTTGGTGTTTTTCTCACTATTTGTCTAAATATCTGTTTGTACATTTGTTAATTTAAAATTGAGCTAAGTTAGGCAGTTAGTTGGTTTGCTTCTTATATGTCTGCTTGATTATCTGTATTTTATATACATTATCCAATTTTTTTCTATTTGCTTTTGATAGTCCGTCCGATAAAAATTCCGCAATGTATTTAACAATTTGTACTGAAACTTTGTTTTTATGTTTAATGATGAAAGCTAAATAATTTACCAAGAACAGCAAAATAATTTACCAAGAGCTTCAATTCAACATCAGTAAAACTTGTTATATGGTAAAACAGCCTAAGATCAACACTTCGCAGCCACGCCGTAATTCTAGAAATAGCTTCACTGCATGATGCTTCTAACGTGTGGAAGTGCTTTGCTACCACAACCAGGGCGATGTCATCCGCGTAGCCAGCCAATGAAGAATTCTCAGGAAGGCCAATTCAAAAACATCATCATACATGATGTTCTACAAAGTTGGATCCACAAAGCTCTGAGAGCGCTAGTAAGAAATTGGCCACTTCAGTAGATACTTTCTTCCTTTTAAGTTTTTTCTCAGCGGTTATATTTGTTTGGTAGTTCCAATTAGCCTAACTCATTTTGTTTAGAAGTATTGCAATATTTATATTGATATGTCTGGTTATTAGTGTTAGATCTAGCATTAACGACCAACCAATTTTTTTGTGGACTTTCGATTACTTCTTCTAAAATATCCAAATGGCTATAAGCAAAAAGTTCATAGATTTGCTGTTTTTAAACTGATATTGGGAAAATTTTGTTTATAATAATATACTGAATTTTAGACGTGTTCTTAAATAAACTCGACGTTTTAATTACATAAAATCATTTTATTATTCAGTTTCGTAGCAGCGAAAATTAACGAACATTTTAATCGCAGGCCAAAGGAAAAATTAATATCTATATCTTTTTTTAAGTCGGGTGGAAATATCTATGATTTCAGCGTTACAATCATAAAAACAATTTTTACAAAGTATTTAAAATAAAAAGGAAATGAAAATATTTAAATTGAATAAATTATTTTTAAATTCAAATTTCGCCACAGTACTCCCCTGCTAGTCTCGGAACCGGTGACTATTGATACGAAATCTGAAATTGTACTCGTCTCCATGACTGTGTAACCATTTGTAGTGAATTTAGGTACTGCGGAGGCTTTCTTGTCGGTAGTTTTAGGCTCATTACTAGAACTATTTTCAGAAGTGGGAGCAATACTCGACGATGTCATCTTATTATTCGTGCTTTCTACAGAATAATATGGCATAGGTAGATTCTTTTGAGATTTTCAGATGAAGTTGTTGTAGAAACTATGTCGTGTTCGTTTATAAAAGTTCCCTTTAAACAGTCAATTGAAACTTTGACGTTGGTGCATTTGAATTTTAAAAACCTTATCATCTCTTTCTAGAACCTCAAAAGGACCCTCGTGCACGAACACATGCGTGCTTGATGACAACTCCCTCTGGATAAATGTTTTTGGCGTATTGTGATGGTTAGTGGTATTTGGCTTCATGTTCTGCATATGTTTGCGTAGGCTTTTAATAAATTCAGAGTGACTGTCATTGATGACGGTTTTCACAAAAAACTCGCCTGGTAGATGAAGTAGTGAACTATACAATAAATCTGCTGGACTAGCTCCTAAATCTTCCTTAACAGTAGATCGTAGTCCAAGGAGTACCAAAGATATTATGTCAGTCCAATCGTTCGGAGTTGTAGCACTTTATGGCCGTCTTCAACGCACGGTGCCAGCGCTCTATAATGCCCTTGTTCTTAAATGCTTAACGCCAAGTACTTGCGTTAACTCTCGAAAAAGTGACGATTCAAATTGTCGGCCTAAGTCTGTCGTGATTTTTTGTGGCACACCATAATGAGCTATCCATCCACTCAGCAGCGCAGAAGCCACCATCTCTGCTGTTATGTCTAGTAGCGGAATCACTGCAGGCTATCGCGAGTAACTGTCGATGCATGTCAAACAGTAGCGGTTACCTTTTGAGACAGAAATCCTCTATGTATTTAACGTAGACCCCTGCCGTGTAGTCTTAATTATACGATGCTTCATCACATGGGACCAATATTTAGAGTCGAGCAACGCCCCCTTGGAGTGCAAAAGATCCACCAGATAGGTTCCCCTAATTTCATAGCCCAGACCAACAATTAAAAGTTCAATTGAACTATGCACATGACCGTGACACTTCAGCCACTAAAATTATACACGACCAGGTTATTTAAAATAACCTTGGGTCATTTCGATATAAATACTTTTAATATAATCCATTTTTTTGGCACATAACTTTGTTATCACGATCAAAGAATGGGTAATCTTTGTCATGAAAACTAGGAGGCGATACCATACAACAAAGACCTATGGTACTGTCGCGTATGTTATCAGGTTCCCCTATCATTTATAGACACTACTCAGATTGTTGAGGTTTCCCCGTCACCTATCCCCAAATTCCAAAAGGTAACAGTATATTGAACCAGTAGTTACTTACCTTCCTAACATTTACTGTTTAAAATTATCGACTACCCTCACTCTACCTACCCTCACTCTCTCAGTAATTTATGGGAGATACCAACCCGAGTTAAACATAGTGTAACTCGCATCAACCTCATGGTCTCCAGCCACAGCCAGTACGGATTAACCCCAAAGGGCCAGCCCATGACAGTCAATACCCGGACAAGAGGTTCCACCAGACAAGGCTCTTCAACATCCCGTCTACAGACCAAAAATTCATAAAACATTTATATTTAACTGTGACACAATCAGTCACTAGAATGGTTCATGACTAGAATATAACCAAAGGTTACTGGTTTCCCGATAATTTAATACCGCAAGAGAACCACAATCCTATTTACGCAACTTCGTTAGCTTAATTAAGGCTTCTTAAAAGCCTCTTTCGGAAAACTAGGAAGCGTGCCGTATTATATCAATTGGCCTATACTAGGGTCAAGTATTCTATGTCTCGTACATAGAAGCCTAATTCTAAAACAAAGGACTGCAGCCAACGATAGATCAGGTTTCCTCGTCTTGATGGATGACTGCCCCCGTACTTCAAGTTATATTGGATTGATCATACATCGAAAGCATTTTACAATAAACTATGTTGTGATAACTTAATACCAAAACCATGCCTTCTCCAAGATTTGACACCAACAACCAAGGTTCAAGGTATACTTTTTGTTTTACGGAAATCAGATGAATCATTTAAGAGCCGCGCCTCGAGAATGAACTCATTTTCAGAACAATTCATGGGCCGTGCCCCATAAATTTTCCACCCAATATACAACCATCACCCTTTTTCCTGGCTTTGGACAAGCAGACATCCCGAAGGTACTCTGGTGAGTTTAGGAAGAGGGCTGGCAATATCTATGTTGACGTGCTCAAAACGCCTGTCGATGGTCCTATAGTCACTAACTGTTTCTTTGTTGTACCGCTGTACCTTCGTTTTTTAACAAGGAATACACTTTTGTACGAACTGAGTTACATCTTTCTTCATTAGTGGCCAGACATAGTGCACCGCCAACAAACTCTGTGTAGCCTTAAAACCGGGGTGAGATAAGTTGTATAACTTGCTGATGATGTCCATTCGAAATTTTTGTGGTACAAATGGGCGAATTTTGTTGTCCGCCACGTTGCAATAAGCTATCGAAGTTGACTATAGGGTAACAATTTCAGTTGAAGAGAATTCTAATTACCTGGTTCCAACATTGTTTTCAGCTCTTCACTCTGAACTGTAGCCAACGCTTCAAAGTCAACAACCTCACTGAACAGAGCGTTGATACGCGAAAGCATATTGGCTTTTCCATTTTCGCTGCCTGCCAAATACCGAATGCCGTAGAATATTGACTTATAAAATCAAGATGCTGGACTCTGCGTGGAGAAGTATTTTCGCTGTTCTGTTGAAAAGCGTACACAAGCGGCTTATGATCCGTAAATATCAAAAAGTCTCTTCAGACCAAAGTAGATTTTAAGTGCTGCACACCAAGGTATATTGCCAACAGCTCCCGGTCATAGTTGCAATATTTGTTTTTTGCAAGCAAAAGTTTTTTAGAAAGCAATTACAAAAGCTGAGCATTGTTTCCGAAAACTTGCTGCAAAACAGCACCTACTGTATCGTTAGAGGCATCAACTGTCAAAGTTAAGCGGGCCACTGGCACCAAGTAGCTTAGAAGCGTAGCGTTGGCAAGCTCCTTTTTGCAGGTATTAAATGCCTCGGTTGCCTCAGCCGTCCGGTCGAGGAGGGTCTTTTTATTACCTTTTACAAGAGACTGAAGCTTAGACTGATTTATAGATACTCGCGGAAGGAACGGCCGATAGAAATTTATCATTCCTAAAAACTTGTTTTGATCCTTGGCGATCGCAGGTTTTGGAAACTTTCGTATAACCTCAACTTTCTCTGCCAGTGCTTTCATATCTTCTGAAGATATCGTATGCCCGAGAAAAGTTACTTGAGCTTTTCCAAATTGGCAATTCGATACATTAATTGCAAGGTTATTTTTGCGGAGCCGACAAAAATGATTCGAAGATGACTTTCGTGTCCTTCGGAACTCTCTGATGCCACCAAAACATCGTCAATATATGGAAATGCAAAATCAAGACCACGAAGGACTGCATGCATATGCCGCTGAAATGTTTGAGCAGCGTTTTGGAGACCAAAAGTCAGGAAACTGAACTCAAACAACCCAAAAGGTGTTGTTATTGCAGTTTTTGGTATGTTTGATGGTTCGACAGGAATTTGATTGTAAGTCTATAATTGAAAAATCGTTTTGTTAAACAAAATACTGCTGACATCGTGTAGAAACGGTATCGGGTATCTATCAGGCAAGTTCTTCGAGTTCAGACCCCGGTAATCACCACAGGGCCTCCAGTGACCATTGGCCTTTCGCACCAAGTGGAGTGGACTGGACCAATTACTCTTTGAAAGTCGGCAGTTTCCCTGGTCGCAGAGAAACTGAAACTTCTTACGAGCGGCTTGCAGTTTTTCGCCTTGCAGTCTACGTAGGCGTGTGAAAACAGAAGCACCTTCCGTTTGAATGTGATGAGTGACTTCGGTGATAGTATGTTTTAAATTAGTTGAAAGAAAAGTGATATCTTTGTATTCCTTCAATAGATTAGAATATATGTCGTAAACATTCAAACAAGATAAACTTATGTCCTTTAAATGCGTGATAATGCCTTTGCTGTGTAAGAGAATGGACTTATCGATGAGCCGACCTTCTTTTATATCGACAAGTAAATCATATTTTCGTAAAAAATCGGAGCCTTTTAGAGGAATATTTACATTGGTAACCACAAAGGTTCACTCGAATTGTCGTCTTAACCCAAAAGATAATTTAACGTGCCTCTCGCCATACGTATTTATAAGCGTATCGTTTGCAGCATAAAGCTTTGGTGTACCACTTTCCTTTAAGCCGTCACCTTGTTGAGGGGGAAGAAAGGACACGTCAACGCCCGTGTCAATCAAAAATTTTAAATTTTAGAAAATCATCATTTACCTTACTCGCTGCTAAGCTGCGCAGCTCATTAAGTAATTATGTAGGCTTGCGGTAGCCCAGAACAACATCGGACAAAAGCCTTTGGATTTTCTTTTGCTCAGAATCACTGAATTGCTCGATAATGCATTTTTTTAAATTCGCATATTAGTCGGATGTCGGTAGGTTTATGATTACGTCAGAAATTTGAGACATCACGTTCGATTCAACTGCAGCTACTACCGTGCTAAATTTTGCACAGTCACTAACAATTCCAGATACGCTGAACTGCACCTCTATCTGTGCAAAACAAATATCTGGGCGCTCTCGTCAGAATGCAGGAACCTTCAATGATAAGTGATTAACAACAATACCTTGGTAGTTAAGAGAATGTTCCGGGGTCGCGTTGCTACTTGCTTGACCACTTGCACCATCATCGCCTGTGTGCGCTGTCGCCGTTCTACACCATAACGCTGCCTTGTAAAGTTTTGTTTTACGTAATTACCAAATCCCATTTGACGCAGATAATCACTTTGAGGTCTTTTTTTATATTTTTATTATTTAAAACTTATTTATTATCATTAGCTTGAATCCAAATGTAAAAAAGGAAAGTGCATTGATTGGCTTATCCTTGTTTTTGTGCCATTTCACGTGCCTTAACTTTCTCTTGCTTGGCGATACGGGCCAAACTCTTTCAACTTAAAACACCACCACCAAACAGGTGTTTTTCTACTCAGTATTTAAAATAAAAAGGAAATTAAAACTAAAACTAAATGCATCAAAATATTTAAATTGAATAAATGATTTATATGAAAATATTATTAAATTCAGATTTCGCCACAGAATGTTAAATACTACTTTAATATGGTTTTGCAAATTTGGTAAAATTACTGGAAAACAAATCTGGATATGTTTTGACGAAAATAAAAATTTTAAATTCCACAAAAAACTTCCAAATGAAAAACCACCCAATTGCTTGGGGACTATTTCACAAATTTTGGGTTACATGTGTCTTGGGTCTTTATATTATATAAAAGGAGACTCACGAAATTTTAAGCCAGGTAAGCTCGGTAAGCTGGGGAAACTGGGGGCGAACCTTTACAATGTAACATGTCTGACTGTCTCAACCTGGCGAGGCCAACATAATCTTTGTGAAATCGCCTCAAGTCGACTCAAACCTCCACGTGGTGTTTCCTGGGCAACATCAAAACTGACAACCGTTAGTTTGGCGGCTAATCTGAGCGGCGGGCCCCCCTAGGTTTAAAATAGGTTGTGCGTCGGGTTAGAAGTCCACCCGTAAAAACTCATTTCAATGAAAACAACTAAGAAAAGAAGAAAACTGATCCCAAAATCTGATGACGACTACCGCAAACGAAAAACTGATAATGATTTACGGATATGCACCTGGAATGTCCGAACCCTTAATTGGGAAGGTGCATCTATCCAACTGACTGATGTCTTGGAAAGATACAAAGCTGATATCACTGCTATCCAAGAAATGCGATGGAAGGGACAGGGTTGCATTCGGCATGCACCCTGTGATATCTACTACAGCGGCCATGCGGAGAAGCACGAGTTTGGATGCGGATTTGTAGTTGGCAAGATACCTGCGATTCACACCTGTGAACGAACGACTTGCCATAATCCGCATCAAGGTTAAATTTTTCAATATAAGCCTAATATGTGCGCACGCTCCGACAGAAGACAAGGACGATGAGATCAAGGAAATTTTCTACGAGCGCCTTGAAAATGCTAACGAGCGCTGCCCCCGTCATGACGTAAAAATCGTGCTTGGTGACTTCAATGCTAAGGTGGGCAAGGAAAATATTTTTGGTCCAACAGTCGGAAAGTTCAGCCTACACGACAACACCTCCAATAACGGAATGAGGCTGATTGACTTCGCCGCAGCACGAAACATGGTCGTAAGTAGCACTATATTCAAGCATCTCAATATTTATAAAGCCACCTGGATGTCTCCTGATCAAAAAACCAAAAATCAAATTGATCACGTTTTGATCGACGGAAGGCACTCTTCCAGTGTATTGGATGTACGCACGATCCGTGGTGCAAACATTGACTCGGATCACAATCTTGTTGCAGCCAAGATCCGTACACGTCTGTGCGCAGCTAAGAATACACGCAACCCTACACAGAGAAAGCTAGACGTCGACAAGCTGCAATCGAAGCAGACAGCCGATGCTTTCGCCACTCGACTCTCACTCCTGCTTCAAAGCACTCCTCCAATCGATGATATATGCACGCAGTGGACACACATTTCCAACTCCATGCGTGCGGCTGAGGTGATTGGCTACCACCGCCCTCGCCGAAACCAGTGGTACGACCAGGAGTGTCGCGACGCCACTGCAGAGAAAGACGCCGCCTACAAAGCCACCCTGCAGTCGATGGTAACGTCCGCTGCTAAGGAGCGATACAACGAAAAGGGGAGGGAAGAGAGACGTATTTTCAGGCGGAAAAAAGAGAGGCAGAAAAGTGCGAGCAGGAGAAGATTGAGATGTACGGTGACAGGAATGAGGCCCGAAAATTTTTCCAGAAAATAAGATGCCTTGCCGATGGTTTTAAAACCGGGGCGTCTTTCTGCAAGGATGAAAACGGGAATCTAGTGACAGATGTCCAGAGTACACTGACGTTCTGGAGGGAACACTTCTCTAAGCTTTTAAATGGCGGCGCTGACAACAATCCCGCCAATAGAGATGATATTCCGAAAACCTCGATTTCGGATGACAGCGTCGAGGTTCCGCTGCCCGACTATGATGAAGTTCTGACAGCTATAGCTCGGCTTAAAAATAACAAAGCCGCGGGAGCTGATGGCTTACCTGCTGAGCTGTTTAAGAACGGAGGCGAAGCTCTACTTAAATGCATTCACGAGCTTCTATGCAGAATATGGTCGGAAGAATGCATTCCGAACGATTGGAATCTGAGTGTGCTCTGCCCAATCCACAAGAAAGGCGATCCCACTATCTGTGTCAATTACCATGGGATAAGCCTTCTTAGTATCGCATATAAGGTCCTGTCGAGCGTTTTATGTGAAAGATTGAAGCCCATCGTAAACGAACTGATCGGACCTTATCAGTGTGGCTTCAGACCTGGAAAGTCCACCATCGACCAGATTTTTACGCTACTACAAATCTTTGAGAAGACTCAAGAAAAACAAGTCGACACCCACCATATTTTTGTCGACTACAAAGCCGCCTTCGACTGTACTCCACCGACTTCGACTGTATTCGGAAGCACCTGTACTCCACCATGTCTGAATTTGGTATTCCTGCAAAACTAATACGACTTTGCAGGATGATACTGAGCAACACCAGCAGTGCAGTTAAAATCGGGAAAGACCTCTCCCCACCATTTATTAGCAAACGAGGTTTCAGACAAGGTGATTCCTTATCGTGCGACTTTTTCAACCTAATGATGGAAAAGATCATCCGAGCTGCTGATCTGAGACGTAGTGGCACAATATTCTACAAGAGTGTTATGCTGCTTGCGTATGCTGATGACATCGATATCATTGGCCATAATACGCGCGAAGTCAGTGCAGCATTTTCCAGATTAGAAAGAGAGTCAAGTCGAATGGGTCTGGCAGTGAATGCAGATAAGACAAAATACTTAGTGTCAACAAACAAACAGTCCCAGCGTCTTGGAACCCACGTTACCGATGACAATACCTCCTTCGAGGTTGTGAAGAACTTTGTTTATCTGGGATCCAGCATTAATTCAACCAACGACATCAGCATTGAGATCAAACGAAGAATAAGTCTTGCCAACAGATATTACTTTGGGCTCAGTAGGCAATTGAGAAGCAGAGCCCTCTCTCGACGAACGAAAATCACGCTCTATAATTCTATTCGGTACCCAGCGGCGGTCAACGCAGAAGAGGACGACCGCATCTTCGTTGGAAAGACCAAGTAGAGGATAAACTGACGAAGCTTGGAATTTCCAACTGGCGCCAGCAAGCGAAAGACAGAAATGGCTGGCGCAAATGTTTAGATGAGGCCAAGACCGACATACGGTTGTAGCGCCAACTAAGTAAGTAAGTAAGTAATGGACTTAGATGCGAACAATTTCAAGATAAACTTAGATTTAAAAAAGTCCGCTATTATATAATTGCTTAGAACTTCATCGAAAAAACATCTTAAAACTGTAACTAGCAATGCAAGAGATTTGGAAATTGTTCGATACATTTCAACCTTCTTAAATGAAAATATTCTCTGAGAAATTCAACTCTATCTAATACAAAAATAAATATTTTATTTTTGTTTGGTTGACTTGTTAGACGGCGATTGCATGCTGTATTTTGATATTTTTAATTTTTTTATTTTTTTCGAATTAGAAACATTTAGGTAGGCTATTTATAGATAACCGCCATCAACTCTACCAAGGTTACCATCTGTTCTAGTTGCTTCTTATTTATTTCAATATTCATTAGTGTTTGACAGTTTGTCGAAATGCACCATAGAAATGACAGATGGCAACCTTGGTAGAGTTGATGGCGGTGATCTATTAATAGCCTACTGCTTTAAAAATGTCATATGATAAAGTAGCCAAATTAAACGTTAAATTTGTTTTATATAATTCAAATGAATAAATTTCAAATTTGTGAAATCATAGGCAACTTTAAGCAGTGAGTTGATTACAGCTTAGTCACTCAAAGACTACTGAAGAGGAAATGTTGCGATTTCCGAAACAGACTGTCTAGTCAGCTAAAAGTGCATCTACACTATATGTTTCATACATATGACACGTCAAAAATTACAAATGGTTTTTAGCTACAGATAGTGTGGAACATATGAAAATGTCGTTTTTAAATGTCGTTTGTATTTGCATCTGTAAAATTTTGAATTAGAACAGTTTCTAATTTCGTATGTTTTTCCATGTCAGTTTGATAAATTTTTTATGTGAAAATGGAAGAAAAGGCAAATTTTTAGATATTTATTCAATAAATTGATTTGTAATGAATTTATTCTTAGTTTGAATGGCTAAAGAAGGACACTTTAGAGCTTTAGGGTTTACAAAAATTTCAAAAGCTGTGTTTTATTTTCAAATGACGTGTCAGATAGTGTGGAGACAAAAGAAAAAAACTGAATGACAAAAATTTAATTTTACACACGGATGAAATTCGGTATGTAATTTTTTTTGACATGTCATCTGTATGAAACATATAATCTGGGGGCACCTTAAGTGATTGACTCTACACAGAGTTGTTGTTGTTGTTGTTGTTGCCTTCTTAAAAACTTACTTGATCTAAAAGCAACTTTTTAAATTTAAAATACAAAAAAATTTAAATGAACAGAAAAGTTTTTAATAAATGAGGACTTGAAAAAAATACATAAAAAAATTTTTTTTTAAAAATTTTCTTGTTTCATAGAAAAAAGAAAGTATACTTGGATATGAGTGTGGAAGCACTTCGAAACCCATATGAAGGCCTGCTAGCAGTACTTCGAAATCCTGTCATTGCCAACTGGGTTTAAACGTTACACATACACGCAAGCAGTTAAAGTCGTTTGAGTTTCGCCATTTCTGTTTTAAACCTAAAGAAATCCAGATATTGTTTAACAGTTTTTAACTTCCTTTGAAAATAGCACTTTGTGTCTACTAAACACAAAAAATGTATATTTGTTTACAGATGAAGCAGACGCTAGAAGAAATGAAGAGCAGCCCAGTGGGCAATTCAGTCAGGCCTCTTGAAAAAAGGCATGTATTAACAACTTCTTTTGGCGTCAACACACCTCACAACATCACTGCATCGATGAGGGCTTCTATAATAAAACGTGAAAGATAATTTGAATTGCTTTTAACCTAGGCTAGTGTTATGCCTTAACCTCGGCAAGTATTTCCAGCCCTGTTGCTCCAACCAAGGTTGTTCCTGTCCTTTAATTCCACATTTTCCACAATTTAGTTGTGGATTTTTAGTTTTCCCATTATTCCTAAATGTAGAATAGGACAAAGAAAGTGAAAAGAAGCCAGGGACCTCTGGGTTAATAGTCTAGCGCACTCTCCACTAGACTACAAAGACCGACAAATTTATATTTGAAAAAAGTGCAATTTTTTCAAAAAATATTAATAACGTTTTTATCAGTGCAAATTTAAAAAAGAACTGGTGCGAGCCTCGTTTTTGATTTAATTTTTCTCTTAAATGAGTTATCAAACATCAAACTTAGACAAAAGCTACTAAAGTTGTGACCCGAACATTACAAAATTTTTTGCAAAAAAAAAACCCAAAATTTTAAAATTCTAGTTTTTAAAAAATCACCAAGAAATAAATTAAAGATAGTTTTGAGTTATTTTGTGGAAAAAATTAAAAAAACCAAAATTCTGATACCAAAGTTATGCCCATTGAAACTAAACTTTTTTACCAAAAATTCTCAAAGTGCCTGTTTGTGTGTCGAACACGAAAATATAGCAGTAGGGGACTGACAACCGAAGTGAAAACCTATAAATAAAATGCTAGTACTCCTAGTTTCTTTCAAAATATTTTATATTAAGATTGGGTTTCATTGATATGAGGGTGGTCCGCGGGTCTGGACTAGGTATTGATAGTCGAGTAGTCGCAAAGTCGATTAGTCGACTTTTTCATAAATTTTTTGACTTTTAAAAGTCGATTAATGATTTCAGTTATTAGTCGACTATTTTCGGATTTTTTTAAATTTTTTTTATTCATATTTAATATAATAATATTATATAAGATAAGATCATTTGTGAAAAAACACTTCAGATCAATTTTTGCAATGTTTTCTACTTACTAACAGATGGCGCTATTTTCTGCTTACAGATGAACGGCTGATGTTCTTTTTTAGCTGGCAGACAAGTTTTGCGAAAAACTAAAATTGTTTTCTGGAAGCTGCCCTACAATTTATCCAATTGCTTATGGAGTCGGAAGTTCAAGTAGCGAAAATTCCGCTGAAGAATTTGAAAAAAAAGTTTAAAAAAATTTTAAGAGTAGCAGCGTCATCTAGCCGTCAATAACGGCTAAGTGTTGCCTACTTTTGCAGTTGCGCCCTCAACACTTAAAAACATAAAATTGGATCAATTTAAATGATCCAGCTCACTTCGCAATGGCTTGTGTGCCTAAAACACTAAAAACGTCATCAAAATAATTTATTCCCTCTTGTTTGTACCAATCATTCCATTGCGCAATGCTCTGTTAGGCTCGCACAAGACAGGTAGTGCAGATTTAAAACATTTGCAATTTCATAACAGAGAATACATTTATGGAGAATACATCATTTTTATTTTTTTGGTATTATTTCTAAATTTGCATTTATATGTAATATTTTTTAAAAATTTTCTATGAGGTCCAGAACGTTTTTTTTAAAAAAATTTTTATAAAAAACTTATTAATGTTAAAGAAAGCAATTTTTTTTAGAAAAAAAATCATTTTTGTAATTTAACGCGTATTAGGAGTATTTGGCCCAATAATCAAGAAATTTTAACAAGCCGTTACTTAGCAAAATTATTTCACTAAAACAGTGACCTAAAACTAAATTCTTTGTAAATCATTAAAAAAAACTTTAAAAAAATTGCAATTTATTTTTTTTTTTTCATATACACTTCAATAATATACATAAAAGATATAAAAATTACGACTTCTTGTTTTAGGTGGCTAGTTTCACGAATTTTCACTCCTTAGTTAAAAACGATTGCTATACAAGAACATTACTGGTGCATTAAGTTCGCCAACAACGCAGTCAACTTTGAGAAAACAATGTTAATTGCTAATTTGTGCCAGTGCTGCCGAAAGTACTACAATTGTACTACTATACTCTCCAAATACGAATAGTAGTAATGCAATTGTCAGCAACCTCATAAGCCACATGTTGTAATTTTTATAGACTTTCATCCATCTATTTTCTCGGGTAGCAGGGTATGAAACACTGCAGTACAGGAAGAAAAATTTATATGAAAACCTTAGCCATTGCTGGCGGACTTTGCGATACCTTATAAGAATTTGCAATGTAAAATCTCAAACCTGAAGCCACTATTTGTCATATTTTAACTACTTATACGTAAATCATTAGTATTGTTTAAAATTAAAAAATATGGTGGACAAAAAAAAATTTTAAATTTTTATATAAATTATGAATTGGTGAAACAAAAATTATAATAACAATCCAACATTTCAACCACTCAATCAACAATCGCTGAGCCCATTTCTTGAGTGCATTTCTGATGAACATACCAATGATGACATTTGGGACTTTTTTTGATCGATCCGTTAGCAGAGTAGTTGATGGAACTCCTATTCAACTACAAGGGAGTCCAATCCCGGAAGCTTTTCTCGGGATTAGTAAATAATCTCGGGATAGTCCCGGGATTAGTTCGGGATTGAAAATTTTAAGAAGTAAATAATTCAAAACGTTTTTAATACAAATCTTTGTTATTTATTACTTGAAACTAAAAAATGTAAATTAATTCATTTATAAAGCAACAAAAACAAAACAAAACAAATTAATGATAATTCGGTTGGTGGCAGTTATTTTCTAATTGCAAAAATAAAAGAAGCTAAAAGTGCAAGTTAAACTTTTTTATGCCATATATTAATAAAATATATCAAATTGGATAGTTAATTTATTTGCATAGTAACAAAAAGCTATAGTGGGAGGTTCTCAACCACAAATTCTATTTTAAAGGGTGCTCATATTGTGATTTTCAACTATGGCAAAAAAAAACCATACTACTATACCACTCAATTCTGAATACATACCCTTGTTTTTAATAAACACAAAAAAACATAAATAATATTAATGACTAGCACATTGTATTAATTTAACCATTTCAGTGGATTTTCCTAATATATTGGACACTTCATACAGTAATTTTTATATGTATTTTTTTTGCAAAGCTTTTTTTTAAAATCAAATTTAGTTTAGTTCTATGAAAAAAAGATGAACCATCATGATAAAAATAAATTTAGAGATATATTTGACTTTAAATTCAGTTGGATTTTCGTTTTTGTGGTGAAGAAGAGTAAAAAAAATTTGTTTGGCCTATTTTATAAGAAAAAATCAACAGGACGAAGATCAAATTTATGTTGTTTTATCTTTTTATGGCTTTAATGATAAGAATATTAAGAGGGTTTAAAAACAAAAATGTTTAGGGCGCAACCCTAAAGGTTAAAGAAAGTAATAGATTAACTTACTACTTTATCGACTCGTTCCAGTATCGATTCTCGATACACGAACGAGTCGCTCGATCGGCTTCTCCGACGAGTGAGTTTTGCTTTTTACAAATTCACAAATTGATTTCTTAAACAGTAAACTTCATTTTGAGCAACCGAGTTAAATTTAATAGTAAATTATATATTTCCACTAATTGGAAGCAATCACTTATTGATTGCCAGTAACATAAATTTTTATTTAACGTTAATGTATATGCACTTCTTGCACTAATTGCAGCAGCCATCTTTACGTAATTAATTGTAACTTTCACCTATTGAAGATTTGCCTAACAAACAAAACGTAAGAAATAAATATTGTACATATAATCTAAACTAATTAATTACTGGTGTTTTGTTCTTTTTGTTTTTCTCCGTTTGCATATAAACCGAGCACAAATTGCCCGAAAGTTATATGCAAATAGCTCGACTTACCAAGATTGGCAGCTAAAGGCATCATCATTTCATCTTTTAAGGACCTAAGTTATAGGAATATCACCTCAAAAATTATTTTGTTCTTAGTTTTGCCTAGCCATTGAAAGAGTTAAAGAACTAAAAATATAAAAAAAGACAGAACAGTTTAAGTTATTACTATATAAATGTTACACTTTTTTTTAAACCGTTTTTATGTTTTTTTTATGTTTAAGGCAAATTAAGGTTGGAAAAGACTTTTCAAATTAAATTTTTGTTTTAATTATTTCTAAGTAATACATTAAGCAGATCAACTCGTTTTTTTTTATTGGAGAGTTTTGTTCGAATATTATTACAAATATAACCCGCTGATAACGTTCTGATTCGATGCTAGTTGTAGAAATAGTTGTACAATAGTCGTAAACAATTTGTAAGTTTCGATCACGATTGCGTTCACCATAAAACAAAATTATTTCCTAAGTCAAAATATCTGACAATTTTTAAATACATAGCTGACTTCCCGATGTTGCAAATTCTTCTCAGACTTTGCAAAGTCTTTGCTCCAGTGATTCACACTCAACGTGGCAATGTGGCATAAAGCGCTCGTGTCAAAACTTGCTTCATATGGTTTTAGTGGTAGCTTTGCTCAATGGATCACGTGTTTCCTCAAGAACAGAACGATTCGAGTCGTAGTTGACGGTATTTTTTCCGAGAAGCACGCCATCAAAGCAGGAGTACCGCAGGGTTCAGTTTTATCGCCAACCTTGTTTCTGGTTTTTATGAACGACCTTCTGTCGTTGACGCATAACCCAATACATTCGTTTGCGGACGACAGCAGCATTTGTCATTCATATTTATTCAGAAAACGCCCAAGCTTTATGGAGATTTAGAGAAAAAGGCAAGCGTGTGAATTGCCCTTTAGCTCCTCTCATTATGAATGGTTTGGATCTTGTAGAATCAGCCGCTCTTGACGTTCTGGGCATATCGATAAGGTGTGATCTTCGTTAGAATGATCATATTTTCGATGTGTCGAAAGAAGCGGGCAAGTGCCTAGGTTTTCTAAAACGGTACAAAAATATTTCACTTCAGCTGATCTTCGCATGATCTACACCTCATATATTAGGCCGAAAATGGAGTACAATTCGCACATTTGGGTAGGGGCTTCAAGATCTTTATTCGAGCTTCTGGACCGAATTCAACGTCGTGCGATATATTTGATAGGGGATGAAAGTATATCATCCTCTCTCAACTCTCTTGGGCATCGACGTAATGTAAGTTGCCTAAGCCTTCTGTATAGGTATTACCATGGGAAGTGTTCAAGGGAGATACATGGCCTGACGCCACCAGCTCGTGTGTTTCCCAGGTCCACTCGGGAAGCTGTCCAAGCCCACCTCTTTACCATTGCATCGATGCCTAATAGAACCTCGCATTACCGTGATAATTCGTTCTTTGGTCGCACAGTTAAGTTGTGGAATAGTCTCCCTGCGAGGGTGTTTCCCGGCAGTTTTGAGCTGTGCAAATTTAAACCAAATCTTCACCGACACTACTCCATCTATCCACCCTCCAACTAACTATCACCTATCTTCCGAATCAACACAATGCTTACACATTACCCTGAGCGTTGGTTCAGTCTAAAAAAAAAAAAGTCCTAACAATCTTTTTCAGCCTCAATAAATGTTTTTTCTAATTCTATATTCATATCAACTTAAAATGAAATGTTTGCATTTACATGAATTTTTGTTATATAAATTTTTTTATTTAAAAATTCTGGGATCCAGGAAAGACAGTCCCGGTATTTAAAAGGGCTTAATTCGTCCGGGATCCCGGGATTGACTTCCCTATCAACTACGCCAATAACTTGCACAACCACCAGCAAATCGTAAATCAAACAAAAATCCATTTTTGATATGAGATACAATGCGAATTACCTTTCGTGTGGGATACTGCAAAAATTATTTTGCCCACAGTTGCAACTTAGGCTTGTTCTCGCATGAAGGTATAATCGCCAACCAATTACAGAACCGCCTTTCGCCAAAACATGTCAATATGTTAGTCTTTCTGCGTTCAATTGGTGAGGACGTCTGGTTTAACAGATATAATATCGTAACATAATATAAATTATTTAACCCTGGATAACCAATCATATTTCTAATACGTTATAACCAATGTTAGTCGATTCTACTACCACGCTCCAAAACTCGTTATAGAGGAGCTGTTGGTACTAGTGTCCGACCGAAACCGGAATTTTGGCCGAAACCGAAACTGAAACCGAATATTCGGCCATTTTATAATATTCAGCCGAAACCCAAACCGAAACTGGTTATTATATGAAAATTTAAGTTTTAACAAATGATTGTTTTTATTAAAAGAACACAATAGTACTACTAGCACAAAACAAGTATTATTTGAATATTGAAGTTTATAAAAATTAATTTAAGTTTACTATAATAATAAATGAGATAATTTATTATATTATAATATAATAGAGATAATTTTTTTTTAGTTTTTATTACACACTTCCGTACACATTTAAAATAGTATGCACTTTCAATGTTAATTTTTTTAGAACTACAAAGCAAAGTATTTCTGTTTCTCTTAAAGGTTTAGTATTACAAAAATAGAAATATGTATTTCGTTTTCTTTTGCTTTATTCCACACACATACAGAACTCGTTCGGAAGTTTAATTATCAATTTTTGGCTTAAGTACCTATAAAACTTTAAAGGTAATTTTAAAATTAAAACTAAAAATTAATATCGAACGCATAAAATTAACCAAAATGTCTTGCGTTAACACGATAAACCAAATTATAGACGAATTCATAATTGTTGCTTTGTACAATGCGTTGTAAATATTTTTATCAAGCCAAACTTATATATTCGAATTAAATGACTGATGCAAGAAAATTTGGTATAACTCAAGAATAGCGAAAACTCTCTTTTTTTAATATTTTTTGTTGGATTATACGGATTTTAACCTCCTAAATCCAAATCAAAATTTCAGGCCCCAGGCAATTGGTTTAGAAATTATAGGCCTCCAAAGTTGCAAAATTGGCTACAAATCTTTCTGTTTTTTTTAGTGTTCCGCGTTATGAGTATCAAAAGAAAGGTAATACGAGTACCTATTTAACGAGGCATAAAACATGAAAATACATTCATAACTTTTTAAATTATACCTATTATTAAATTTACAATTTTTTGGAAAACTACTGGTTTCCCTTTTACGAAAGCACGACACTAAAAATGTTTATATCTTTAAAAGTTATGCATGGATACTCATATTTGTATAGGTACCTTATTGAATAGGTACTTTAATTACCTTTCTTATGATACTCATAAAGTGTAGTTTTGTTGAAAAATTTTTAAAAATAGCAAGATTTGTAGGCTATTTTTTCCAAATTTGGAGGCCAATAACTTCTTAACAAATTGCGAGCAGCCTGCAATTTTTTCAGATTTAAAAAAATTCAAAATTATAGTTATCGCTATTCTTGAAATGTTTCGAAATTTTTACCAAAAGTTTCGGCTAGTTTCGGTTATTCGGCCATATTGAGGCCCGAAACCTAAACCGAATATTCGGTCAGACACTAGTTGGTACATAAAATACATTAAAAGCTGTTGAAAATGGAAAAACTATGTATATTTTACTCGAAATCAAAAAACATTAATATTGGTCTTTGTTTTTTTTTTTATTTTTTTACATATTTTCATAAGCTACTTATTTCATCAGTTCGAGATATATCATATAAGATTATTGAAAAAAAAATAGAAAATAAATACAAAAACTTAAAAGGCTCTTCTATCATTAAACGAATAAAGCATTATTTATTATTATTAAAATAAAAAAGTTTAAATCAATCGTTTAGCACAAGAGACACAATTCGTTGCTCCACTATATCAAACTTATAACCAAAACACTTTACTCCTGCAACAAGGAATTAACTTCGACTGTACCAAATTAAAAATACCTTCAAATTCGTATTTTAGTGTATACGAAGTTGTCAATGTTGTATAATTTTGATGACCCCACTTTAATAGGGCCTGGTTTGTATCCAAATATATAAAATTTGGAACTCAAAGTTTATCCTAATTATCAAAGCTTATGTGTAAAATATTAAGTTTAAACCATCATATTGTTGAATTTATGAAGGTTTTGTATTATAATGACTTCACTTTGTGTGTGAGGTGGGCGTGGTTTTCATCCAATTTTGACAAATATGTAGTGAATATTTTACTCCAAAGCTAATGTGCAAAATTCCAAGTTCATGTATTAATTTTTGTTGCATTTAAAGAGAATCCGTTTTGATAAAGCCACTTCATATGGGAGGTAGGCTTGGTGTTCATCCAATTTTGCTCATTCCCTAATTTTATCTTCATTTTTTGAATATAAGCATATATTTTTGATTTCATTACGATAGCTTACAAATTGTGACTCTAATGGTGTCGACAGACAGACATACGGACAGACGGACATAGCAAAATCGACTCAGGAGGTAATGCTGATCAAAAATATATATACTATTCTATACCTACCACATCTCCTTATTAGCGTTACGAACGAAGTGACAAAGTTAATATACCCCTTACACAGTACGCGTGGGGGTACGCGTACGCGTGGGGGTATAAAAAGTTACGTTAAGGTCAATGTTAGTCGCTTCGACGTGCACTACATTTATAAAAAGATTCACACCATCCAATTAAAAATTCAAACACATCCGAACACAACGAGGGCAGCTTAACAACTATTGTAGTTATTGGACTATCGATCAGATGAGAGAGAAAAAAGTTGTAAGCAAAAAAGTGAGCAGTGTTGGTCGAAAAGACTACATTGGTTATCCAGGGTTAATAATCGTAATATAGGTTAGGTTAGATTAGGTTAGGTTAGGTACAGGTGGCTGAGTCGGTAGACGACTCTTACACTTAGGCCAGTGAAGGCACATTATCCACACCACATAATCTCTTTTAAAAACCTAATGGCGTTTTTCCTCCTCATACCAGCTCGAGAGGATAATGAATTTAAGGATATGCTTGATTTCCAGGCATGAGACTTCGGCAAATCTATTTAAAAAGGGATGGCCCAAAGTTGCCATTCTCCTTTTAGCTAAAGCCGGACACTCGCAGAGGAGGTGCTGAACATTTTCTTCCTCCTCCTCACATCTGCAGCTTCTGAAGAAATCGTTTGATGCCAGTCCCAACCGAAGAGCGTGCGGTCCGATCAGGCAGTGACCCTTTAGGATTCCTACTATTTTTGACAGGTTTATCCTGCTTAATTCAAGCAGTGAGTTGGTGCGTTTTAAGTCGTAGGAAGCCATGTTAGCTTAGTTATCCTACACATCGTAATATAAGTAAAATCAATTCCAATTCACTTTTATTTTTTTACAGAAGTGTTCCTTGAAATCTAGTCAAAAAGAATTTATTTAGTTTTAGGTTTATTTTCTCTTAATTTGTTTTTATATTTTTTTAATTAATAAACTTTGACAAAACAAGGACTACAATATAGACTAAAAAAAATGTTATTAAATAAAATATGTTTATTTTCAAATATGCATTGAATTGAGGTTAGCACATTTTGAACTCTTTTAAAAAATCAAAATCGTTCATTGAGAAATTTAAAAAAAAAAACAAAAAGTCGAAAATCGATTTTTTTATTTTTTTTTTTATTTGACTATCCATTCTTAGTCTGCGTGGCGACCGTAGCCTAGTGGGTAGAGTGCGTGGCCTCTAAGCTAAAGAACCGCGGTTCAATTCCAGCTTAGACAGACATTTTTTCAATTAAATAATTTTTCTGTTCGGTCGTTACCTCCTCGCAGACAATGGCAAACCTCAGAGAGTAAAAATTACCATGTAAAGCTTCTTGAGAACATAATCTGCTTGGAGTCAGCATAAAACACGTAGGTTCAGTTCTCGGTCTTTTGTGATCAAACATTTAATAACACGCACAACACAATTGATCAATAGAAGCTAGGTCAAAGTCCTTGCAAGGGCTGAAATGGCCAGTGAATTCCTAGTCTGGACCCCCCTCCCCCGAGCCATGGAAACATTACCAAATATCTCAAATTATTGTGCATTGATTCTAATATTAAGTTAAGCACGAATCCAAATGTATATGTATTGTCAAAAATTCTTCTTTTTCTCCAGGAAGTAATAAAATATTATTTAGTTCAGTGCTTAATTTTTCTAAGTCGGTCAACAATTACTAGGGATATCGAATTAAAATTTTTTTCGAATTTCATATTCTAAGAGGTCTCAAAAGTTGCATTGGGTGGTTAGGATCTCCCAAAAAAATTTTAGAAAAAAATAAGGATATCTTCCTCTCTCGCAAGGACAAAGTTGTTTTTTGAGAAAAACAGTAAAAAAATCACGATCTCAAAATGCTTTAATTTTTGTACGAAAAATTACATATGTGTTAAAGCAAAAGTAAATACAAACTTTAACTAAATATATTTTGGCAAACACGATGCTACTCTTGGTTTTTACCTAAAAGGTCCTGTGTGAAGGATATTCAAATCTAGAGGTACACTCAAGATAGCACAGAAGTTTTAATTCTTTTTTGATCGTCTAAATTTTGGTCATATTGATTACAGTGCTAAGGCTTTCCTTAAATATGGCGAACTAATAATTTGCATATTTTTCGCATATGCATTTTCTTGTTTTGAAGAAATGTATTCTTGAATGCAATTTTTTAACTTTTTCAAAAAAATTAATGAAGGGTTTTATATCTCGGGCACCAGTGGTACCAGTGGTACCGAAGATAATTTTAACGATTCGGATTCTGCAAATAGTTTTGAACGTCACCCTGTATAAAAGTATCTTTTTTAAAAGAGCAGGAAAAAGCCACAATTTTTTTTTCCTATTTTGATATATAAAAAAAGTTACTTCAAGCATGAAATGTAACAATTTTGTTCATATCTCCTTTATGGTTATTATTTCATTAAAACACTTCTAAGCAACAATTGTTAATTTAATTGAGACCCATCGAATGGCAAGCTCAGAAACTCAAAATTTTAGTGTAAAATTTTTGTGAATGCTGAGTTGTGGTGTTTTAACGAAATAATAAAATTCATGCTAGGACGGAAAATTTTATTAAAAAATCGAAATAAGAAAAAAAAAAATCGTGGTCTTAACCTGATGTTATAAATGTATTCTTTTGGACAGGGTGTTGTTCAGAAATATATGAAGAATCTAAATTAAGGAAATTATCTTCGGTACCACTTCTAGTGCCCGAGATATAAAACCTTATATTAAGTTTTTAGAAAAAGTTAAAAAATATCTCAAAAACAAGAAAATGCATATGAAAACAATATGCAAATTATTAATTCGCAAAACTTAAGGAAAACGTCAACACAATTATCAAAATCGGCAAAATTTAGACGATTTTCGATACGCCCTAATAAACAGTCTAATTCTGAATAATTTTTCCCGGGGAATTGAAAAAAGGGAGTTTTCAGTCTTAAGATAGCAGACAAAGATATCACATATTTTTTGTTTACACTCATGAATATTTACGGTTTATGAACAAATTTGCATTAAAAATTTCCAAAATGTTTTGGAACTTTATCTTAAACTTGAAAACTCCCTCTTCCATTTCCTCGGGAAAAATCATTCAGAATAAGGCTGATAGTGACATGTGGAGCTTTCAGAAACTCGCTGATGTTTAGATTCAATTCAACAAGCCCACAATTTTTTTACCTACCTACCGTTTTTTGACGTTTCAGCAAAGTAAGACTGTGAAACATGACATTCGGCTTCACAAAAGTCATTTCTTTAAAATTTTTTTATGAATATTTTTTTCAATTCTGATATTATAGTTATTGAAAGTATAGTTGCATAAAAAATATTCCTTAAAAACTTTTCGAAAAAGAAATGTAAAGAAATATGCTGCAAAATTGTAAGAATAACAAAAACCTACAAAAAAAAACAAAGCTATAAGTTTTCGGCATATCAAAAATAAAAATACGACACATAAGATATAATTGCAACTGCAATATAAATAAATCTTCAAAAGCCCTTTCCAAAAATGTAGCAAACAAAAAGTAAAAATCTTAAAAATAACAAAATCCCACACCAAAGCAAATCCAACCATATTTCGGCATTTTTTAAAATAAAAATATATGCAGTATTTGAATATATGTGAATGCATTGAAATCATAGAAAGTTAGAAATATCTACATCGGTAAATTCAAAGAAATCTGCTTTGCATCATATCATTCATAATTCTTTCAATTTGCCAAAGCTAGCAAAAAAATAAGTAAAACATTCTCATAGGAAGAAAAAGGTAAAAACAACAAACATGTTCCCAGCTCGCTTGTGCATGCATAATTTTAACTACATCTCTGCCCAAAACAGACTTTAAGAACGTCGGCAGCACAACTAAATAAATCAGAATAAATCGGAATAAATCAGAAATAAATACTGCCATCAGAAATAAATACTGACAGTTTCGAAAATAAATTAAAAAGCGATTTCTCTGTTTCTGTATCTCTTGATATCTGTTTATAATCTTTGATATACACTCTTTGATAAACTCTATTTATTTTAAATATTTCTTTTTTAAAACTGATTCGCACCAAATTCCAAAAATTAGTAACGTGCTTCAAAAAAATGTTGAAAATATACAATAAGGAGTGTTGCGTCCAGTTCAATCTATATATCCATTCCTTCAGTTTCAGAAGGCACACATTCTGTAAAAAATTTAAAAATTTTAGGGAAAATACCACCACAGAAGAATAAAGCTCACTGTTTGATGTAGTCCAGCCGATAGTAACATTATTTTTAGAGTTTTCAGCTTCCACCCAGACGCGCAGAGGTTCAAAGTATTCAGCTATGGCCTTGGCGCTCAAAGTGCGTTCACCCATGAAAGCAGCCAATACATCGGGCCAGGGCTTAGAAGCACCCAAGGAAAGCATATTACTGGAATTAATACAGTTTTGGATATAAAAAAATAGACAATAAAACACTCAATGAAAAACTTACTGAAAAGCTAAACCGACTTCAGCATTGCCATAGAAATCGCAGTTATCGAGTGGTAACTCAGGGTTTTGGGGATCATATTCCTTAGCAAGAAAGCAAGCAGATTTGTATAATTGGAATTGCAAGATGACAGAGACAAGGTACCTATAAAAAAAAAGAAAAACTTATACATTAAACTAGTTTTTCTAAAAAATACAACAAGAAACACATGGTTCAAGAGCGAGAATTAATGTACCCTTTGCACCTAATACAGGAAATACAAAATTTACCTCATATAATCAACATCGAAAGATATATGATACTTAGCAGGTGGATCAAAGTCATTTTCGCTTCTTACTACTGGTGGCTCAACGCCAGAGTATTCTTCACGCAATTTCCAGAACTCGCAGTTCCAGTTTTCTTTCTGAACCTCACCGCGGAATAGAGACCAACGATATTTGTCAATGGTGTAAGCAAAAGGCAGGAAGACTACCTTTTCCAGAGCCTAAAGCATGTGTTATAGGAAGAATTATTTAAGTTACATCTCAATGGAAAAGGGCACCAAGCATCTTACAGTTAATAAAAGCTGATTAATGCGTGTCTCATTATCGCGCGTGTAGTTATTGAGTAGACCTACACGCTCATAATGTTTGGGTGTGGAAACAGACAACGCGAGTACATCACCGACTGCCTCATGGAAGCCAGGATTGGCACCACTTTGATAGATCAATGGCTGATGTTGGCTCTGCAGGAAATACTGAATGTGTCCTAGCTCATGGTGAATAGTAATCAGTTGATCCTGAGTGACGAGTGTACACATCTTGATACGGACATCATCTTTGACAGCAAAGTACCAAGCACTGGCATGGCAAACAATGTCACGTCCGTCGGTGGGTTTCTCAATAACACTCTTCTCCCAAAAGGAACTTGTTAGATAAAAAGCATGATTACTTTAAGCTTCAGATGAGGAACTATTGAGATAGCGACTTACTTCGGCAAATTGGTCAAATTCAATGACGTAAAGAAGTCATTGCCCATTTGGAACATCTTCAATGCTGTATAGTTTTGCTTGACCATCTCTTCGGTAACATCAATGCGCGATTTATTAGGATAAGGTGTAACAATATCAGCAATTTGATGCCATTGTTCAGCCCACATGTTGCCCAAAAGATGCATTGGAATGGGTCCCGTAGCTGAGACGACATTTTCACCATAGACCTTACGCAAACGATCACGCACAAAAGCGTGAATCTGCAAATAGAGCGGACGAATTTCATCATAGATCTTCTTCAGTTGATCTTCCATGGTGGGATTCTCGTACTCATCGAGCCACATTTCAGCACCGGAGGTGAAATCTGATCAATTCAAAAAATTAAGTAATATTTTTTCTTTTTCGTTATTACCCTAAGCTCACTGTTTAATTTCGCTGCCTTTGTGTTCAATTCTATGTACTCTTCGAAGGGAGTACGCACCGCTGTACCAGCCTTATCATAAAACTCTTTCCAATAATAGCTCAGCTCTGCTGGATCGCGACTCTTCGCGATAATTGTCTCAAGGTCTGGTTCGAGAGCCAAATCACATATTGTCTCATTTTCATAAGCACAAACCTTGACGGTGGCGTAATTTGACTGCATCGTTGCCATGACTTCCAAGTATTTAGCAAATTCGCCCTCAGGCAGAGCGGCATATCCTAATTTAGAGAGACCCTTGAATTGACGACGCCAATCCGCCGAATGATAGTTACGCCAATCAAAATTCTGCATATCCGCGGAGACTTTTTTTTGATAATTGGCAAATTCAGTAGATTTTTCATTCATTTTAATTTCGTTCTCAGCGGTTATATTCGTGTTGTAGTTCCAATTAGCCTCAATCATTTGGTTTGCAAGTATTGCAAGATTGGTATTGACATACTCCAAATATGTGTGATTTCTAGTGTTAGATTGATCATTTACGTTCAACCAAATTTGTGGTAGGTTTTGGGGTATTTCATCTTCGATATTCGCTTGGCTAAGCACCGTTAGTCCAGCCAAAATGGCTACTAGCAAAAAATTCATAGTTTTGCTGTGGAACTGAAATTGAGAAAAATGTGCTAACAATATATTATTGAATATTAAATATTATTTTTAAACGTTTTTGCAAAATTTAGTAATACGACCTTAGATATGTTGACCGAAAATAAGAATTGGCAACGAAATAAGTCCTAAATTAGTGTAAACAACTTACAAATAAGTCAAAAATCAACAAAAAAGACTCCCTTATCAGAAAATAAAACCCAAAATTAATGTAAATAAATATCTTATATACTAAAAATTAAATAACTCCTAATAAAAACGGCCCAAACAGTGTACAAAATGTGATTATTTATAAATATCGTGTAATGTGTAAATCGCAATATGTAAATACTGTATAAAAATGTCAATGTGGCGGCATCCTAGAAAAGTTTTTTTTTTATAACTTAATTATTATTATTTACAATCTGTCGATCCTGCCAGCAATGAGCAAATTTGATGGGCCCGTCCATGTATGAGAACAATTTTTTTCGAGCTACAAAAATTTTACACAGATTACGGAAAAGGTAACAAAAATAGAATTGCGTGTCATCTTGAGGGCTCTATCGACTTTGCAGTTAAAAATTTGTAGTTTGTTAATTTTATGTTTTTGCAGACTTAAACCATAACCTAAAGTAATAAAAAAAAACATCCAAAATATATTTTATTATTGAAATAAATTTTAAAAAAGCACAAGAAAACAAAATGTACAAAACATAACCTTAAATCAATGACAAAAACTTAGAACTTTAACTTATTTTTGTGCCTAAAGTTTGGCATTTTTGGTCGAAGTTGCAACCTGGTTCTAAAAAAGCCATCTCTAGAAGTTGCGTCAGTTACACTTTGTGAGGCTCTGTTACCTGTTTAACACATCTTTCCACAGATTGTGTGCGACAAGGAAAGTCAACAATTTCCAAGCTATTATATTTTTTCTATGATTTGAAGGTCCTGATTAGTGGCACTCGTTCCGCACAATAATTTCGGTGTAGTCTCTAGCAGAGAAGTCAATTGTTGGTAGTTTAAATATCCGGCGTTTAGTGCTTCTTTCAGCTTCACTACCTTTTATTATTCTTTGCAATTCCAGCTTTCGAATGTGGTCTCTATCATTAAACAACATACTAATAAGTAGGCTTTCTGGATGCCCAAAAAAATAATTTCTTTTGACAACAGATATCAGATTTTTGAGTTCAAATCGAGATTATATAATAGTGTTCGACCGAATGTTGATTTTTGGCCGAAGCCGAATGTTCGGCCAAATAGAAATAATCGGCCCAAGCCGAATACTAACAAAATTTTTTTCAGGTAAAAACAATAATAAAATTTAGGCCTTGCTTTTATTTCAGTACAATTCCAGTCTGGTTAAACAGGCCAAAAAATATGCAATTCTCATAGGTCTTTTTTGGAAAAAGTACATAATATAGGTACTCTAAACCGTTTAGGTATATTGTTTTATATTTATTTCCATCTACCGGGTTTATACCCTTACAGATTACCAAAACTTAACATATACTTTAGTACTTAATCCTAAACAACGAAATTTAAATTTCTTCGATTCTAAAAAATATTTTAAAACAGTTTTGAACAAGATTTAAATATTAATTGAAATAATTTCCTCCAACTGTCTTTTGAATATATATCTTTCTGTACAGATATCAATTTGGTTCGCAAAAGAGTTGAATTGAGATAGACACCTCGTTATTGGTTCATTGAGTCCGTAATTAGTTCTATGTCGAGGAGTATAGAATAATTGATTTTCTCTCAGAGAACGAATTGGGATATGAAACGGAATTAGGGCTAATAGCTCTGGAGAGCTTATTCTTCCATCAATTATGTCTTTTATAAACATTTTATTTGACATTACTCGTCTTTGAGCCAAACTACAAACACTTAACAGTACTTTACACTACTATATTTACTATACTACTATACTATATTTATACTATATACTATATATACTATATACTATACTATACCATACTATATTTACAGTACTTTGAAGCAGATTTTATTAAATTTTCAGATTGTAAGCTATATATATTTAATTAATATACTACAGCAAGCCACCAGTGCTTAAAACACGAACTGAGATGGCGACCTTTCTACAAGTCGCAAAATTCATATGAAACAAAAAATCTAAATATTGTCCTGTTAAGTATGAATGTGATTATGGTACAATTTTTTTAATTTTTACTGAAAATGTTCGATAATTTTTTGTTCACAAAAATTTCAATATGAAGTTTATCAATGGGTCCATTGGTAATATAATAACTCGAATTTTGACAAAAACAACATAAAAATTCGTTAAAAATTGAATTTCTATTTAACCTTTTAGAATGATTTTTTACACAGTAAGCTTTCGAAAAATTAAAAAAAAAAATTTCCATTACAAAGAAGCAAAAACATTCAGCAATTATTCGGCTATTTTTAGCCGAAGCCGAAGCCTAAAAAGAAGATTAAAAAATCGTCCGAATATGCCGAATACCGAAGACGAATATTCAGTTGGACACTAGTATTTATTCAGTTGAAAAATATGTTTGGCTCCGTCTTTAAAAAACGTCTTTTGCTTGATTAGGAACCAAATAGAATCGTCTACTTTAACCTCGTAGTTGACAAGCAAATCTCAAATGCAAATGCAAATGCAAATGCCAAGTTTCCAGGTTAATGGTTTGCCTGTTCAGGAGTACAGGAACCAGTTGATACAGCTTGACATTACGTGGGTTACGACAGTTTGTCACGCGAGTGACAATATATCATAAAGATATTTTTGATCTCTATTAAGTTGATCAACCACATTTTTTGGCAAGTCAAGCAAATTACCAGCCACCGTACAAAAAGACACCGTTGTTTTAACTTTTTTCCAATAGGTCCGGAATATTCTCTCGGACCCAAAGTGCAACTACCTAAGGTCAAGAATAAATGACGGAGAGGTAACTTAGTAACCCCTTTGAATGAAGTATGCATTCAAAGAGACCCGTGTAACGGTCTCTCCAAATACTCCTCTAAATATTGAATAATGCTACCCTTCCAACCGGTGTTAGTTGCAGTTCCGGCACATCCAACGCAAATTATGTTATCTAAATTATAACTTCCAATCCAAATTTTGATCTTCTAATGAAGTTGTCATAGAATTAATCATTACCTCTGCAATGCCAAGACTTGTCATTGTGAGTCCCAAATACATTGATCCAGGTTCTGCTTAAATAGAGATGTGCTTTTCTAAAACTTCTTTGCGATGGTAACAATTTCTTATTTTCTCATTTTTCAGAGTCCTGTCTTTTTGTCCATCAAAGAAAATGCTTTATATAGCAATACCTCCAATATCTTTTGAAGCTTCTGACCGATCATTAGGTATAGCTCTGTAGATAGATGACAAGCAGACATCGGGCAAAACCGCAGAATCACCAGCAGCAGCAGATCGCGTCGACAAACCGTATTTATCATAGACTTTGCAACTAATGGCAAGGTAATGTATTCCGATTTTCTGTTAAAGTCGATAGAGTCTCTGTCGAGGGCGTGTTTGTCGGAGATGTCTCTATTATTGGATGCATTTCTGGGGAAGATTCACGTAAGAAATCTTCATCACAATTTGCTGAAACAAAATCGTTTTTTGAGAAGAACATGTCTTGTTACTGCCTTCATTAATGGGCGTCCACAGGCGCAAGTGCCCCCCCAGTGATATTTTTTAAATATCTTCATATTAAATCAAAAAACCGTAAGCTACAATTAAAAAATTTTACGAGAGAGTCAAAAAAGTTTCTAAATTGTAATTGTAAGTTTCGCTCAAACTTAGGGATTTTAGAACTTTTTTAATAAAAACGTTGTTTTTAGTTGTAGGAGTATAAAATTTAGCAGGAACATGTATTTTTGATAAGGTGCATCAATAATCAACCAAAAAGTCAACTTTGAATTAATTTTAACTTGCGGCTTTTTTGATTTTATATGACGATATTTTTGTTATATGTGTATGTAATATTTTGAAGAGAACTCAAAAATATTTTTTGTGAGGTATATTTTTAAATAAAGCAGAGCTAAACCATGCATGGATATTTATATAGTATGTTGTACACGTGATATATTACGATACTATTTGATTTACCCTTGTTTCACAGGCACTTTCCAATACGCTTTTTTACACTCAAAAATTGTGTGTGTAAATATTGCTAAGAACTGCGTCCATTCCTCGAATTTTAATCGTAGTTTTCAGTCACGAATAGGATTCGTAGATTGGACGTAGTTTGGTACATTTAACAAATATTTTATTCGTATTTGTACAAAAAGAAATGTATGTATATTATACGAATACATTTGTAACAATTACTAATAAAAAAAAAAACATTCTATCTGATCTGGGGTTTCAACCACGGTTTTTAAGCTTACGGGCCACGTACTCTTTCAGTAGACTACGGCCACCTTGCAATAATACTTTTACTTATATTCGGTAATTGTTCAACAAACTAGACTGAAAGATTTCGGCTGAACATTTTTTAAACTCAACTAATACTTCGTACATTCTACGAATAATGCGTACGGTAAACCTACGAATGAATTTTTTTTTTTTTTTGGTGTTATTAATTTTAATTCGTAAATAGTACAAGACATAAGTACATACTTCGAATGTAATGGAAGAAATTACGAATTTATTCGTTCGAGAAATTGAAGAATGATAAGGAATGATATATCCCTATTAGTCAAAGACCATTCTTCGGAGCAACAGGTGGTAAGGGGCATTTTAGCAAATAACGCATATGAATTTGAACGATAAGTAAATTAATGTTTTAAAGTAACTAAACACAAGAAGAAAACAAAGTAAAATAAATTTAAAAAAACTAAATGTTTTCCAAAAAGTAGGCTAAAAAATCGGTTTTCTGTCGTAAAGATGATCGAATTTGGATAATTATTGAATTTTTCGCAAACTTAATAAAATTGCTAACAATCTTGTAGCATTTTATTACAAGCATAGCATCTTCCGATAATGAGCTTCCTGATAATTCAAGGGTTTTTGCAAATGAGTGTCTGTTTAACTTTGAGTTTGCTGGTGTAGATGAGTACGATGTAGCTCGTTGTATTAAAAAGATAAAATCAAGTGCCGTAGAAGAAGACGGTATATCCATAAAATTCATCAAACTCATTTTACCAGTCATCGTAAGACCGTTAACCGATATCATAAATCATTGCTTCACAAGTTCTTGCTTTCCTGATGTTTGGGAAGCAGCGACAATCATTCCTGTGGCAAAAAATTAAGTGCTCGAAATCCATCTGACTATCGACCTATAAGCATTCTATCTTCATTATCAAAAGTATTTGAGTCTCTTATGGCCATTAAAATCTCGGAACACATAAAAAGTTGAACCTTATGTCCCCACCTCAGTCCGGATTTTGACCAGGCCATAGCTGCTCTACAGCCTTTGTTAAGATCTTTGATGACATAAGAATTTTATATAATTTGGGGCACATAGGCCCTTATTATGAGTTGCTTTCGACGTTCGATCTTCGCTGGTTATCGAACAACGAGTATCGAAAGTCAAATTCTTATTATGAGCTGTGCAACCCTACCGAAATGTTCGTTCCTCATCGAAATTTCAGTCGAATAGGATTTTGCTTTCGATGCGATGCGTGCTGAGCAAAAATTGTTAAAAATTTAAGTATTTTGTGATTGTATTTTCCTTCTTAAAGACTAAAAACTAATATGGAACTGTTTTTGTAACTTTTATGCAGATCTAAGCAACAAATCGCAGTTAAAAAACTGATCTCATTGATGGAGGCAAACTTTGACTGCAAAGGATATTTGTTCCAAAGTTCAGGCGAAAAAGTAATGGGAAGAACTCACGCCAGAATTGAATTGCTTAGGACCACCAGTTAGAACAACAGCAAAGTGGCTTAAGATAAGCTAAAAAAAGCATTGCTCAACAGTTTTCTACTTCTAGCCAGTTCCGTCAAGCTTTCATAATTTTCTGACGAAGCGTCGAATCTTATGGAAATTATTTTCGTCATAGTCATAACTTTTTTGTCTTATTTTTTGCAATCAACTTTCAAACCAATCGTATTAAGCTGAAATAATACAATGATCACCTGATAGAAATATACTACCGTGAACAAACAATATGAACGAAATTCACAATAACGCTACTCTTTGTCGAAAGCACGTTATAATACCAAATGCAAATTCGTTCGATCAGGCCATTCGACTATAGTCGAAGATCGAACGCAGCTCATAATAAGGGCCATAAGCTTGCTTTGTTTGTTAGACTTTTCCAAGGCGTTTGATTCTGTTGACCATGCATAACTTTCCAAAAAACTTAGGATTGACTTCGGTTTTACTAGCACAGCAGTCCGTCTGTTAAATAGTTATTATAAACTGGAAGATCTCAAAGAGTAAGGGTGGGCAATAGTATGTCTTATGTTAGATGCTTAACTTGTGGATTGCCTCAGGGCTCTGTACTGGGTCCCCTTCTATTTACAATGTTTATTTATGATATTTTCAGCTAATGCCACCATATTTCCATTCACGCATATGCTTATGATCTTCAGCTATACCAGTAAAGTCCTGTTGATCTTGTAGATGAGTTATGGGCTGAGGTTGACGAAGACTTAAAAAAATAACTGATTGGGCTGAAGCCAATAAGCTGCATCTTAATCCTCTGAATCTCGTTACGATGTTCTTGATATACCGGCAATCTATCTAGTGTCGAGCTGAAATTTGTTGAACATGTTAAAAATCTCGGTTATTACATTTGTATGTAAAATGTACTTTGACCTACGGAATCTAAGATGGACTGCATCATTTGTGCCTACCGACACCAGAAGAAAGTTAGTGATCCAACTTATAGTGCCAATAATTTCTTACTCAGATGTTGTGTTCAGTAAACTCTATTCCAGATCCAAGCTCAAGTTGCAACTTGCATTCAATAATGCTGTCAGATACGTATATGGACTAAGGTAGTTTGACTGCATTATTCATTTAAGCAATCAAGCACTTGGTTGTAATTTATTTAATTTAGCTAGAAACTGCATATTCTTACACAACTTTATTTATACATAAACCCCTAATTACCTATTTGTGAAACTCCAATTCTGTAGATCGACTAGAAATATGAATCTTATCATACCAGTAATGTATGATCCATGTATAAATATTGTATAGATGTGAATGTTGTCCTTCTGGCAACTTTTTATCTGAATTATTCTAACATGCCACTTCGCAACCCTACTGAGAATTACTTAAATAAAGAACAGTATGTATTTGAACACAACATGGCGCATTCGCATACGGAATAAAAGCGAACAAATAAAAAATACAAAGCAGTAAGCTGTATTAATATATAATATACACGTGAGTGGCGACCGTAGCCTAGTGGGTAGAGTGTGTGGCCCCTAAGCTAAAGAACCGCGGTAGCCCGGGTTCAATTCCAGCTCATACAGAAAGTTTTTGAATTAATTTTTCTGTTCGGTCGTCACCTCTCTGCAGACAATGGCAAACCTCAGAGAGTAAAAATTGCCATGTAAAGCTTCTTGAGAACATAAGCCGTTCGGAGTCGGCATAAAACACGTAGGTCCAGTTCTCGGTCATTTGTGATCAAACATTTAATAACACGCACAACACAATTGATCAATAGAAGCTAGGTCAAAGTCCTTCCAAGGGCTGAAATGGCCAGTTATTTATTTTTTTTTTATACACGTGAGTAAAGCTCATGTTTTAAAATTGGCACTGCTATAAACTAAGGTACTAAGATGGGTTTTAAAAAACCTAACCCATTGATATTAAATGGAAACCTCAAGGAATGTTGGGCAAAATTTAAGCAATTATATCAAATGTATGTAGTGGCCACGAAAACAGATAAAGAACCTGAGGAAATCCAAGTTGCAAGATTCCTAAGCTGTGCTGGATAAGAAGCTATAGATCTCTTTAACACATTTGCTCTGTGTTAAAAATATTAACGGTATAGTTTTTATACAAGAAGTCAGCGAGAAGGCGAACCTTTTGATCATTTTATAGCAGACATATCAAAACTAGTGAAAAGCTGCGAATTTGAGATGCAAAAAGAGTCCATGGTAAGAGATCGCATAGTAATCGGGATAGCTGACCATAATGTCCAGGCTCAACTATTAAAAATTGACAATTTGGATTTGGCAAAAGCAAAGGAGTTTTGTTGCGTGGCTGAATTAGTTGCTAAACAGGTAAAACAGATGCAAAATTCACACACGAGTAATAATGTAGATGACATAAGCTGCAAGAAGTTTACCGCTGGTCGATGGAGAGAGCGGAACAACAACAGAGCCAGAGCAGATGGTGTAAAGAATGAAGATAATTGGCGATATAAGAATGAAGAATATAAAAGTAGAAATTACGACAAAAATTAGTGCAAACTGAGTGAAAAATACGAGTGTAAACAAAACATGTAAAAAATGTAACAAAAGACATAGATATGGTTATTGTCCAGATCATAACAAAAAATTTTTGGCATGTAATGAACGGGGTCATTTTCAATCAGCTTGTAGCAAAAATTCTAAAGTGCGCGATATTATTATAAACGATGATAGTTGCGAATCTGATTTCTATATTGATACGATGATAGAGATTAATAGCACCGAAACGATTTGGGTGGAAACGCTAAAAGTGGGTAGTGTTTTTGTCGATTTTAAATTAGACAGTGGAGCAGAAGACCAATCTGGAGGCCTTTGGTGGATTTAAGCTTGGCACAGTAGGTGAAGTTAGAATCCCTACATCATATAAAGATAAGTGTTTACAGACCCGATTTGTAGTGGCCAAAGTAAGTTCAAAACCAATTCTGGGTCTTAGGTCTTGCCTAGAGTTCAATCTCATAAATAAAGTAAGTGAAATTAACTTGTAGGGTAGCGAGAAGCAGAATTTGATAAAGCGTAACTTAGATATTTTCAGTGGATTAGGTAGTTTTCCTGATAAGTGTACGATTGAAGTAAAGACAGGGACAATTCCAAGCCACCGTCCTCCGCGACGAATACCAATTAGCCTTAGAAGTAAATTAATGGAAACCCTTAAAGCAATGGAAAATAAAAAAATTATTTCGAAAATAGATACACCGACTGAGTGGTAACATAACCTTGTAATTGTAGAAAAACCAAATGGCTCTTTACGGATATGTTTAGATCCAAAAATATTATATATGAATATTAAACATGAGCATTTTTTAATACCAAAAATAAAAGATTTTTGCTTTATAATGAGGGATATAAAATATTTTTCAGTTCTCGATCTTAAGGAAGGGTTTTGGTAGCTTGAGTAAGATGAAAAACCTAGAAATTTAACGGTGTTCAGTACTCCATTTGGTTGCTTTAATTTTAATGTGTTACCTTTTGGTGTAAATATAGCACCTGCACAAAGCCAAAAACCACCACATAAAATCAATAAGATCACCTTTTTTCTTATTAATACTACCTTTAGGTTTTCTTATTAATACTACCAAATAATAAGAATTTTCTATAAAGAAATCTTTTTAATTCCATAGCGAAAATCTTATTAAAATTTACAACTACTATCAAACATTTTTTAATAAGATTTCTTATTAAATGAATGAAATGATGTGGTAATCCTATTAATACTTTACTTTACTTTAATAAGAAAATCTTTTTTTCACTCTCCAAAGTTTAAGAAGAGCCCACCTTAAATTAATAAGAAAACCTTTTTGATCTGCTTTTATTAAATTTTCTTATTATACTTTTCTTAAGAAGGTAATAACGGTGAAAATGCTACTTATTCTTTGCTTTAGCTTTCAGTCGTGATTGTGAAGTGAATTCATGAAGTTTATGTGCATTTTATGGATTTAATTTAATTAAAGTAGAATAAAAATATGTGATAATGGATAATGTTAAAACTTATGTTCCCGAACTTGTTTTCGACGAGGCTGAAATTCTTGGAAACTCAAGCCATATTTCAGTCACGGGGCTTGAGTGACTCAATTTCAACTTTACTAAAAATTTTTGGAGTAAACTCGAAGGAGGTTCTTCAAAAAATGGAGATTGAGGATGTCGCCACTTTCTTTGAAGGCCTCGACAGCGCCGGGTATTTTGGTGACAAAGTCAAATTTTATTTCCTAATAAATTGAAATAAACTATGAAAATGTCTTTTTATTTAATATTACAGGCAATTAATAGTATATTTCTAGGTAAAAAGTTAATAAGATTCCGTTTTGATTTAAAAATTTAAAAATTTAAAAAGAAATCCTACTAAATCTATAAGATTTCTTCTTAAAAACCAAGAAGTTTTTATAAGATTTTCTTATTGTTTTTAAAAGTGTTCTTATAAGAAACAATAAGATTCTTCTTAAAATTATGTGGTTCACCCAATAAAAAAGCTCATAATTATAATGAGATTTTCCCTATGGTTTTAATAAGACAATTTTCTTGGATGAAAACCATAGAGAAATCTTATTGATTTTCTATTATTTTATTAGGTTGTTTTGGCTCTGTGTGAAAAATTTCAAAAAAATTAATAAAAAAGTATTTTGGGTGTCTTCCAGGATGTTTTGTATACATCGATGATATTTAAGTGGGCGGTTGAACAGAAAAGGAACACGATTCAAATTTAGATAGGGTTTTGAAACGGGCAAGGGAAATAAATGTAAAATTTAATCCAAATAAACTGCAATATAAAGTAAAACAGGAAAAATATTTAGGACATATTTGTTCTAAAGACGGCTTAGTACCTGATCCGGAACGAATAAAAGCAATTCAAGGGATAAAAGATCCTGAGAATAAAAAAGACTTACAAAAAATCTTTGGAACTTTAAACTTCCTCAGATTATTTATACCAAATTTTGCACAGATTAATGCACCTTTAAGAGAACTATTACGTAAAAAAATAGAGTTTATTTGGACAAAGCAAAGTTCACAGATTTAAAAAGATATTAAAGAAAAATTGGCAAATGCCACATCTTTGCATAGTTTTTCGCCAGACGAACCAATAATTCTACAGACGGATGCATCAAAAATGGTTAAGGGTGCTGCTTATTTCAAAATAATAAGCCAGTTTGTTTTGCATCAAAAAGTTTGTCTCCGGTGGAAATAAACTATGCATAGATAGAAAAAGAGTTATTTATATAGTAGAAGCCTGTGAAAAGTTTCACGCGTACATATACGTATATCTATCATAAGCCTCTGGAAGTAATAATGAAAAAAGAGCTAAGTCAAATACATTCAATAAGACTACAGAAAATGATAATTAAACTTTTAAAGTACGACTTAGATGTTCAGTATGTACCTGGTACTCTACTTCACGTCGCGGATCTTTTATCAAGACACTTTTTAGAGGATACAAGTATTATCACAGATAGTTCCCTAACTGATGTAGTGCACACTGTAAACTTAAGTGAATCTAGAACAGCTTTATTTCAAGAAGCTATTGAGAAAGATGAAATCATTCAATTAATCATAAAAAACTAAAGTTTTTTTTAAAGGCCTTGTTATTTATTTTGTTGATTTTATATGATTTAAATACAAATTCTAAATGTTTGATAGTTTAAATCAATTTTTTTAAATGGTCAATTCATTCTGCAGGTAGGACTATTTTGAATTTTAATTTTATTTTAAAATGAGAAAGAAAAACATAAATAAGCTTGTAAGGGATTCATTTGCCCAATAAAAATGTTCGGATAATAAGATAGAGATATTTCGAATTCTTCCTGATCCACCACTCTACTCATATATATTTTATACTTTTTTATATTTTTCGCTTGAGTAGGATTTTTTAGTAGCGAGGGTCCTGAAAGTGCCTCCATTATGTTCCTTAGCAAATTTCACTAAGTAATGTTGAAAAAAAAAGTTGAATAAGAATACAAAGTTTTAGTTACTATGCTTAAAATTACTTCTATTTAATATGAACGTACAACTTAGATCGGGGCACTTGATTGACCTTAAACGTGTACGTAAGCATAACGTCTTCTGCTATACACATATAGGAGAGACCATGACTAAACAATGCTATTTAAAATAAACATATTGAAACAAACAAGTACTATAAGTAGTACTACAAGTACTAATAAGTAATAAGTACTAAAAGTAAAAATAAAGAGAATGTAAAACCAAAAAAAAAGTGGTGGATCAGGAGGAAGTGGGAATGCTTCCATACATTTTTATTGGCAAATGAATCCTTTACAAAACTTACCATTTTCAAATTAACCATTTAAAAAAATTGAGACCCTCTACGGAAGTATGGGGTCGTGTTCTAGGAGTGGAACTCTACTAGAATCAAGCAGGGGTTTCTCCGATACATTTTGCCTGTGCTATTAGTGACAGTGCTATTAGTGAAAACCGCTGTTATTTGCAATAAAGTGTATTGCAATGAACTGAAACTTACCATCAATAGCAACATATCTAAAGTAAGGTTACTGTAATCCTTGTAAAAGAAAACACGAGATTAAAATGACATAATATTCATCGAATGAATTCAGACTACGATTGCAGTAATCGCAATTTCAACTTATTCTAAATTATGATTGCTGTATTCGTAATCTAAGATCGTTCGATAAACGATTACTTTAATTGCAATTGCATTTTTTTAAGATTACTGCAATCGTAATCGTGTTTTAATCGTAATCCTTGTTGCCCAGCTCTACCACTAATACCACACTCCTTAAAAGACTGGATTTACAGTCGTACTAGACATAAATCGTTACTTTCGTTAAAATGAAAAATAATTATCCAGAGCGAGGACACGTTCGTTTTGCCTGGCATATATTAGCACAGCTCTAATCAATCACTCTATTTATTTTGAAGAAACATATACGATACAAGACCTACAAAGATTTATAATTATGTCAACTACTAACAAAAATTAAAATTATTATTTTATTATGTTTGCTAACTATACATTTGTTCCTAGCACTGTCTATGAAGTTGTATATATTTATTTTAAAGTTAAGATCTGATGAATTATAGTTAGTTTCTAAGAGAAAGAGTCAATATAAGTCAATAACAAGAAACGCTAAAAAAATGTTCATAAAATTTAAAGAAAAATAGAATTGTATAATAATTTTAGTATTTTAGTATTTACAAGTAAGTATCATGTGTTTAGTGTCCGACCGAATATTCGGTTTCGGTTACAGCCAGTTTCAGCCCTTTTTGGCATTTTCGGATGGTTTCGCTATTCGGCCTCAATATACCCGAATAACCGAAACTAGCCGAAACTTTTGTTAACAATTTCGGAACATAAAAAGAATAGCGACAACTCTAATTTTTAATTTTTTTTCAGATTATATGGTTTTTGGCCTCCTTACTCCAAGTCTGAAAAAAATTGCAGGCCGCTCGCAATTGGTTTAGAAGTTAAAGGCCTCCAAAGTTGGAAAAAATGGCCTACAAATCTTGCTATTTTTTAAATTTTTCAACAAAATTACACTCTATGGTTATCATAATAAAGGTAATTTAAGTACCTTTTCAACAAGGTATCTATTCAAATATGAAAATCTATGCAAACTTTTAAAGATATAAACATTTTTATTGTAGTGCTTTCGTACAAACGCAACCACTAGTTTTCCAGACAAATTGTAAACATAATAATAGGTTTATCTTAAAAAGTTATGAATGAATTTTCATGTTTGATACCTCGTTGAATAGGTACTCGCATTACCTTTCTTTTGCTACCCATAACGCGGAACACTAAAAATTTGTAGCCCATTTTTGCAACTTTGGAGGCCTATAACTTCTAAACCAATTGCCAGCGGCCTGAAATTTGGATTTGGATTTAGGAGGTTAAAATCCGTATAATCCAACGAAAAATATTAAAAAAGAGAGTCGTTATTCTTGAAGTATTTCAAAATTTCTTGGATCAGTCATTTAATAAAAACATATAAGTTTGGTTTAATAAAAATACGCATTATACAAAACAAAAGTGATGAATTCGTCCATGATTTGATTTATCGTGTTGACGCAAAATATTTTGGTTAATTTAATGCGTTCGATACTATCATTTTCGATTTAATCATCTCTATTGCAATTAATATTATAGGTTTACACGTTTTATAGGTACTGAAGCCAAAAATTGATAATTAAACCTCCGCACGATTTCTGTGTGTGTGGAATAAAGGAAAATAAAACAAAATACATATTTCTATTTTTATAATAATAAACCTTTAAAAAAACAGAAATTCTTTGTAGTTCTAAAAAAATGTACATTGTAGATGCATACTATTTCCAGTGTGTACGGAAGTGTGTAATAAAAAATAAATTAAAAAATGATCTCATTTATTATTATAGTAAACTTTTATTAATTATTATAATCTTTAATATTCAAATAATACTTGTTTTGTACTAGTAGTACTTTTGTTTTTTTTTTAATAAAAAAAATCATTTGCAAAAACTTAAATTTTTAATAACCAGTTTCAGTTTCGTTTTCGGTTTCGACCGAATATTATGAAATGGCCGAATATTCGGTTTTGGCCAAAATTCCGGTTTCGGTCGGACACTATACGTGTTAAACACATGGGGCCTTACCAATAGTCGATTTAATGCCTACTCTAAATTTAATGTGAGCATTTCTGACATTATTTCTATAGAAGTTGTTGTCAAAAAGCTTGCACTACATTTAGAGACGACATTAAAATGACTATTGGTTAGGACCATTGTGTTATTTTGTACAGATAGTTTTAGAAAGTTTTTTTTTGAAAATTTTTTAAAAATCACATAAATTTTTTCCAATTGATTTATCATTGAATTTGTTGTTGGAATTTTTTTGCAGTGGAGACAATCCCGAGAACCCAAAAATCCCAGAATTTCTGGCCTTGCAATCCCGAGATTGTTGGTACTAAGAAAAGTCCCAGGATCCCGGGATTGAATGCCCTACCCAGTGGTAAATGGACACATGACGTAGTCAATTATTTCTTAAATATAATGTAGCTGTGGGGCCTCCAACGCCTGAATACAATTCTCAATTACATTTGTTCGGACATGGCCGCTAAAACACTGATGATATCTAACTTACACAGTAAGCGACGATGGAAGTAGGTAGGCTTCGAAAAGAAGCAAATAAACGCAAATGACGCCACTAAGTATTTTGACAATAATTTTTACAATTTAATTAACGATTTTATTACGTTTTATAGAACATTTCAGGATTACTCTTTAATAACACTTAGATATTTTATACATAAAACTTTGTTTTGGTTTAAACATAAAGATTAATAATGTCATCACCGACAAATTTTTACAAGTGGGTTGTCACACGGATTTTGAGAAGTCAATGAAAGATGCTTTCCGAAAATTAAAAGCCCCTTTTTACCGCAGAACTGACACATCGGGAAAAAACACTCCGAAATTCCTTTTTGAGTGCTTATATCTCAGTCGAAAGCGCTGACCCGATGTATGACACACCATTGTAATTTTTATATTACGTGTCATTGGAAAAAGCACTTAAGTTTAGTAAACTTTGAATTGATTCAAAAAACCTCTCTTTGAAAGCTTTGGGTCAACAGTTCGTTTTTGTTTTGAATACACTTTTAAAGCTTTTTGAACTGTTAGCTTTCACAACAACAAAAATAAGTGCTGATGTTTTGCTCCTGGAGGAAGCTGCTGGCATGCCGGTCCTTTGGGTATAATTTAATCATTTTTCTTAATAAATGTTCATCATCAATTTTCATATGAAAAAATATTTTGTTTGAATTGATCCTTCATAACGCACTAAATACCTTAAAAAGAGTACTTCATTATTGATCACTTTGGACGAAAAGTCGAGTACTCCTTCATAGATAACTTTGGAGGAAAAGGGGAGTACTCTCTTATTGCTCGTTTGGGAGGCAAAAAGATTACATCCTAATTACTCCCAAAAGATTAACGTTGGAGTTCTCCATGACTACTCATTTAGGATATAAAAGGGAGTGCAATCCTTCAACGACACGCAATGCAAAAATGGAGAACAAAGTGCAAAGGCTTCGGAGCAATGGAGAGCACTCCATTTCTCGCAAAGAAACACTCCATGATTAATCTTTGGTTAATCCTTTTTTTCGCTGGAATAAGTCTTTTAAAAGACATTTAATTTATGTTCTTAATAAAATATCAAAAGCTGTTTTATAAAAAAGGATATAACTTACACAAAAAAATTCTCAAATTATTCAAACGCAATGCACAAATATTACTATAGACAAAAGACTACACTTTACAGTCAACGTTTTGAAACTAATAGTATCGTCAAGATGAAGTTGACTTTTATAAGCGCCAACAGCCAATTTTTAACAGCAACAGCTAGCAGAGAATTTAAGATATAATGATCGTATACCTTCTATCCAATCAATGCAAAAACAAAACAAGCCCAAACCAAACCCAGTCAATAACGATCTATTTTGCAAAACGCTTGTGAGAAGCAACGACACCAGATGATTACGTTTAACAAGCAAGCACTTTAGCCCAAAACACATGTGAGATATGCGTACTTCAAGCATCTGATATTTGAAATTAAATATATCAAGTCGTATCGCTCTTTACTATGGGGAAGAAAAGTAAATGTTACCGCCTTATTTAGTGTAGATGAGTTTTTTATGGGCTCAGTTCGACAACTAAGGTTTTTGTTGCCGATTATTTTAATAGTTTTAAACATCGGTGAACAGCAGCGCAGTTCTGTTACTTTTCTTACAGCAGTTCTAACCAGATTTTCTCATTTTGGCGTCATTCTCTCGTACTGTTACTGCCATGAGATAATTACTGAAATGAGATAATTTGGTGACTCTTATTCGAATGTTCTATTATGCATCAATTCGACAACTTTTGTTGGAATTCAATAGCCGAATTATTTCTGTAAAGGTAAGAAAAATATTTGCTTGTTTTTAGTTATTTTGCTGAAAACGTAGCAGATGGAAAAAATCTAAAAAAGGTAAATTCGGTTTATTTCTAACAAAAAATACAAGGTATTGACTATAATTTAACGTTGCTCTGCTATAGTTTCGTAATAACACGCAGCTATGTACAGCACGCAGCAAAAAACCCACGCAGTACATATCACATACTTATCTTCCAAAAAATTTAGTTCTATGCGATTGTAAGTAAATTACGTTTTTGGGATTCCTAAGTAACTTTACTAATTTCCTTTTTGAAGCTCGATTTAAGTAATTGAGTAAGGATTAAATTAAAATAATCCTAAAAATGTGAAAAAGTGTGAATTTGATGGAAAAGTGCTTTATTAACAAAATAATTTTTAGAAAATTAACTCAAAATATCAAGTTTTTCCTCTCAAGCTCCCAAAGGGGGAAGGGGTGAACCTCATTGTTACTCATATTTTGAAACCTCATATTTTTACTCGCCTAATCAAGTAAAATCACCACATGAGTGCGTTAAATCTCTATCTGTGGCACCTCGTGTATAATTCATGCAGCTTTAAATATAAAAATACAGGTGTCCCTATTTATTTTCACATCACTGTATATATATATATATATATATATATATATTTTAGACATTTAATTGTACGTTTTAAACTTCTTTTTAAAAGTTGAGCAAATAATATTTTTTTAAAAAATCGTTACATATCATCAAAACCGTTAATACTTTGTTGGAGCACCCCGTTTTTAGATAATCTCGTTGATTTGTTTGGGTATTGATTAAAATAAACGTTTAAGGTAATTCTCATTGATTTCGTTATACCACACGTCTTCTATGACTTGTGCCATGCTTTTGAGGCTTGTTAGCCGTTTTTCTCGAATCTTTTTTCCCATGTTCCTTTTCAGGAATGCACCCTATAATTATTCATATCCAAATAACGCGTGATGAGATATCTAATGCGATTAAAGAAATTTATTAAAATAAAGGACCCGGCCGAGACCTGTTACCCCCGCCCTTACTAGTCCGATGTTTAGACACACTTATCATGCCTTTATATATAATATCTAACAAATCCCTGGTCCAAGGATCTTTTCCATCGTATTGTAAGATATCACACCTAACACCAATATATAAAAATGGTGATACAAGATCTGTTGAAAATTAACGAGGAATCGCCATATTATCGGCTATTCCAAAATTGTTCGAAAAAATTATATGCGCAAAACTAACATCTATTATAAATCCTCTACTCAATGAACAGCAACATGGTTTCCGTAAAAGTAGATCAACCACAACAAATCTAATGACTATGAACTCTGATGTTTTAAGTAAAATGGAAAAACGACATCAAGTGGAGGCAATGTACACTGACCTTAGCAAAGCTTTTGATCGTGTTAATCATAATATCTTGGCTTTGAAATTGGAAAAGATTGGTATCTCAGGATCTTTGCTCAATTGGCTGAAGTCCTATCTCCACGACAGATTCCAATTCGTAAAATTTCAAGGTACCTTATCCAAACAGATTTTAGTTACATCTGGCGTACCACAAGGTGGTCACCTTGGTCCACTTCTCTTTAATATTTCCATCTCAGATATATCTGATATTCTTTGCGATATCCCACATCTAATGTATACAGACGACCTAAAAATGTACCATTTTATTAAATCGGAAACGGATGTAATTGCCTTACAGTCGAAACTATCATCTCTTGAGCACTGATGCAATCAAAATAAGCTTTATCTAAATGTTAACAAATGTTGCATAATAACCTTCTCTCGTAAAAATGTAGTAACAAATGGCAGTTATTTCCTCAATAGCATTGCACTTGAAAGAGTCAACCATATTGTTGATCTTAGTGTAGTCTTGGACAAAAACTTGCGTTTAAACTTACATTATGATAAAATTATATTTAGGGCCAGCAAACTACTTGGTTTTATAAAACGACGTGCAAAAGAGTTCAAAAATGTTTGGGCCACGAAGGCATTATACTGTGCGTTAGTGCGCCCTCTTCTTGAATACGGATGCATTATTTGGAATCCTGCATCTGAATCACACAGTGAAAGACTTGAATCTATTCAAAAGCTATTTCTGCTTTTTGCGCTTAAGGACACGTATAACCCCCGTGAGTACTAAGGTGGACCTTGAAATTAAATTTTTGCGATATTTTGGTAGATGAGGGCTCTATTCCGTGCCTTTTTGGAAAAAAATGACAATGCCGAAAAAAAAAATAAAAAAAAAAAAAATTAGGGGTTGCGCACGAGCCGAGAAAAAGGTCCACTTTGCCAAAATTAGGGGGGAAATTGCCATAGGTCATCAGGGGTCACCCGTAGAGGGAAAGAATGTATGGCCGACCCCCATTAACTTTTTACCGCCAACATTTTCTCCCAAGACACCCACCCCCTATCTCCTCCCCTTAGGGGGGTCACCATACAAAAATGGAGGTTGCTCAGTATTTTCGAAAAACACCATAGGTCATCACGGGTCACCCCTAGGGGGGCAAAATATTTGACCGACCCCCATTAACTTTTCATCCCCAACATCTTTTCTGAACAAACTTACCCTCTATCTCCACTCCTTGAGGGACTCCCCATACAAAAATAAAAATAAAAGAAGCTGTAATTGAGTAGTACTAGTAAGCACTTTTAATATAATATAGTCAAATTAACATATTTTTGTTCGCTGATGGGTATTTCTTGCGGTAAGAATCGATAACATGTAGTAAATACTGTTTCTCTTCTTCGCCTTGACACAGTATTCTATTATAATCTTGTATCATTTTTACTCCTCTTTCGGCAGTGTCGTTCACAACGCGCAAGTTATTTACAATTCTACGACCTTCTTGATAGTCTGCGCGAGATTTCCAGGTTGCTGGATTTGCAAGAATGAAATCTTGCGATATTCCAAATCGTACAAATAAATTTTTGGTATTATGAGAGACGAAGTTGCTCAAGTCTTTAGCCAAGAATTCCTCATTCACATCTTTGAATTTCACCTCGATTTTTTTAACGCTGGTGCTTTTGATTACGACGCGAGGAGCTGGGGGAACCGGGTCGTCTTCTTCATCTTCTTCACCTTCTTCGTCTTCTTTATCTTCTTCACCTTCTTCGTCTTGTTCATCTTCTTCACCTTTGTCATTCTCATTTTCTAGCAATGCTTGGGCCATTTTGGCCTTCAACTCATTTGAAACCTTGTCATCGAAAAAGGCAAGGGCTATGTGCTCATCGGCGAGATACCATAGGTGACCGATAAATTTCTTTATCATTACCCGAGATAAATCCTGGTCAACGGACTTGTACTCGACGATGTCCTTCAAAAACTTCCAATCTTGATTCGGCGCCTCAGCTGCTCGAGAAGAACCAAACCATGCCTTGACGTAAAGTCGCACCACAAAAATACAAACGTGTCGAATACCATTCAATTCACATACAGATAAGTGAAAAGTTCTCCGAAACAAAAACATCTTGAGGCTGTAAATGGCTTTTGCCATCCATCGAGCATGGGAAACGGGTCCTGGAGGTCGGAAATGGTAATTCTCAAGTTTTTCACCCAGAAACAAAAGAATTAATTGTAGCATTTCTTTGTAGTCATCGCGAGGGTGTTTCTCCTTCAATTGATCTAAGCAAAACTCCTTTATGCCGACTTGCATTGCCACAGGAATTTTTCTGACGACTTGATCGTCTATCAAGCCAGAATGGAATGGTTTAACCTTTACAGCGTCCCATTCCTGTTTGAAACGGTCAAAGCAAGGAACGCCTGGTGCACTGGTCTTTCCCATTTTTGTCTCAAAAACTTCCCTTAGCACCAGTTCGTATACGTGGTGTCTGCAAGGTAAATATAAGATTTCTCTCTCCAACAGCCGCTCAAGAGCAACTGCGGCTCCGGAGAATGGGCCACTGTTCGTTGATGTCGTGTCGAAAGAAAGTCCTTGTATTCGATGTGTCATATGCCAAGATGCCAACAGTTGATAAACGACATGTGCTATTCTCCGGCCTTTTCCTTTCCCATCTTCTACTTTGGGAACTCCAAGAAGTTGTTCTTTTTCTCCGTACGAGACAATTACCGGTAGACGGTCCACCTTCTTTGTACCCACAAAATCCAAAAGCATTTTGCCATCCCAATGGACTACGAAGGATTTAGCTGCGACAAGCTGGAGATAAATGAAACGCGTTGAAGAATAAGAATTCTGAATGAGAGCAAATAAATCTATGCGATCTTACTTCTGGATTGTCTTTCACATAACTCAGCATGTTCTCTCGATTTGAACGCCGACATCTCCGAAGCGACGTACGGTTTATTGTGTATTGTTGAGGATCGCGTCCAAATGCTTCTGCCGCCGCTATCATAATGCCGACCGCGTCTCGGTCAGTCACTTTGCACTTGTCCAAAGCTGATAGGACTCGTTCAGTAAAACATTGTTTGTAACCTCTTCTGTCACCAACATTTGATGGGCCAGCTTCTGCCGGGAAGTTTTCGTCCTGTCTCCCATTATCATCGCTTGAATCACTGCTTGAAAATTTAACCACTGCAATTGAAAGAATTTCATTTGAATATAAACATTGGACGAACACACAAAGCGCGAAATAGCTTACCGCCTTTAGCGAACTGATCTCTACTAGATTCCGTTGCACGTTTGCGTCGCAACTCTTCTTGTTCTTCGCGCTCAGCTTTTCTTTTCCTCGTTCGAGTATCAGTAGCGTCCACACCTCCCATAGTTCCTGGCCGGCCATCTTCTCTTTGCTTTAGCAGAAACTCAATGTCTTCGGTATTTGTCATTTTCTCAAGGGCGTTGGCGTGTGCGATGTCGAAAAGATTATCCAAGCTATCAGAAAACTTATTCTCTTTTTCTCTAGTGGACTCAGTCTTTCTGTGAGATGACTTTCTTAAAGCATCCCACTCATCGTGCAGCGCAGCTATTTTTCTTGTAACATCTCCTCTGGCTTTCGTCGGAATAGCTGCTTGGCGCCAAAAAATCATCACTGCGTCTGCGACTATAACCGCACTATTTTTCTTCGACATGTTTCGTTTGCGAATGTTGAAGAAATGCATTCTTAGCACTTGCTTCTTCGACGGTAATTTGTTCCCCGTAATATTCATGCTTGGATAACCAATCAAAAAAATATCGTCGCGCGATCTAAGTTGTGATGTCATCTTAACTTTTAAAAAACGGGAGAAAAATCAATTTTTTTTTCGCGGTCGTCGGCACTTGTTGAATGACAACAATCGATGAATGAACTGCTATTTATAACTACTACGTATTTTGCAATATTTTACTGCCAGGTACTGATGAATGGGGGCATCTGCTACGTGTGCGTTTCAAATTTTTCAAGACTTTCCAAACAATGACCACTCTTGAATATTGGTGGAATTTCTGTAATAAAATCAAAAAAATCTCGATATTGTGCAACTGTAAATACATAGATTTTCAGTATTTTTGTATGGGGAGTCCCTCAAGGAGTGGAGATAGAGGGTAAGTTTGTTCGGAAAAGATGTTGGGGATGAAAAGTTAATGGGGGTCGGTCAAATATTTTGCCCCCCTAGGGGTGACCCCTGATGACCTATGGTGTTTTTCGAAAATACTGAGCAACCTCCATTTTTGTATGGTGACCCCCCTAAGGGGAGGAGATAGGGGGTGGGTGTCTTGGGGGAAAATGTTGGCGGTAAAAAGTTAATGGGGGTCGGCCATACATTCTTCCCCTCTACGGGTGACCCCTGATGACCTATGGCAATTTCCCCCCTAATTTTGGCAAAGTGGACCTTTTTCTCGGCTCGTGCGCAACCCCTAATTTTTTTTTTTTTTATTTTTTTTTTCGGCATTGTCATTTTTTTTCAAAAAGGCACGGAATAGAGCCCTCATCTACCAAAATATCGACACAAGGTCCACCCTAGTGAGTACAATATATGGCCACCTTATGATTATAGGCTTAGCCTTCTGAATTTAATGCCCCTTTCAACAAGAAGGTCTTTACTTAGTTCATGTTTTACCTTCGATATCATTAACGGTGTTGTTGATAGCGAGTATGTATCAAACAAGATACGATTTAATGACCCGATCGGTTGTACACGGCACACACGACTATTTAATGAAAATCAACATCCCACTGTCAATAATATTCAATAGAATTCAATAATATCAGCGAGTACTATTCACCCCCTATGTCTAAGTTAATTTTCAAGTAAAATCTTTCCAAGTCCCTTTTTCCATGCTTCAAGCAACAAGGCTCCCCAACACCTTTATAAAAATAAAAATAAAAATAAAAATAAACTGGCCATTTCAGCACTTGGAAGGACTTTGACCTAGCTTCTATTGATCAATTGTGTTGTGCGTGCTATTAAATGTTTGATCACAAATGACCGAGAACTGGACCTACGTGTTTAATGCTTACTCCGAACGGCTTATGTTCTCAAGAAGCTTTACATGGCAATTTTTACTCTCTGAGGTTTGCCATTGTCTGCAGAGAGGTGACGACCGAACAGAAAAATTAATTCAATTGAAAAAACTTTTCTGTCTGAGCTGGAATTGAACCTGGGATACCGCGGTTCTTTAGCTTAGGGGCCACGCACTCTTTCCACTAGGCTACGGCCGCCACATCCTTATCCTTACACCTTTATCTAAGCTAAATTCAAGTTTATTTAAGATAACCTTGCTTGGGTTAATAAATAAATACTGGGCTTTTTTATAAATGTAAATATTTGAAATCTTAATCTATAACTAAGCATGCCCTATACAAATCTTTTTTCCCTACTACAAGCCCAATAATCTAGCGCTCTTCCTTTATTGTCCTTTTAGTTGTTAAGAATCAAATGCTAAGATAATAAATAGAGAGTATGTTAAGCGTATCCTCTCCAATTCCCAATTTCCTTCTCAGATCTCTCCTATTCTTATCAAATAAAATTCTTAGCTATGCTACTATGTATAAAATTTGTTATTATTTGTATTTGTAATTAATTTTCTTTTTTCTTTTCTTCTCTCCTTTTCTTTTTGACGTGTTCTTGAATTCATGTCGATCAGGTGGGCGGATTACGCCTACATCGATTTGCATATCTTCGAACACCAAAACACAGAAATGGGAAAGGAAAAAAAATAAAATAAAATAAGCAAACCTGTTAGAATAAGTAGATTGCCTTGCTTGGCCAATAAATAAAAAAATAAAAAAAAAAAATAAATAAAATATAATGCCAGCAGTTCTCAACGGGGTTATCTGGCCAAAAAAGAGACTCAATGTCTAAAAAATTCTGTTTTTGTATCATCTTTAAATATTTATAAGGAATCATATGAAAAAACATGGATTTTTTTTTCTATTTCAGTGTATTCCTTACCGTTTTGGCTCTATGGCAAGTCGCCGAGTCATCCAGAAAAGTGCACATTTTGGGTATGTTCCGATAGTTGCTCAATTATCGGAATAACGCCATTTTTTAAAATGCCTATATATTGTGCACCATTTATGGTTTCCTGCAGAATAATTAAACGTCCAACATCGAACTTGGTTATGGCCCCCACACCATTAAATAGGGTGAATGTTTTACAGTGGGCAAAATACAATTATCCAAAAATCGCTCCCTTTTTTTACGACGAACTGTGGCATTTCCGTTGGTTCTTAATAAAAATTAAATTTGGATTCGTCGGAAAATATAACATTTTCCCATTGCCAGTGTGACCATGTTTGGTATGTTTTTGCCCACTGTAGGCGCTGTTTCCTCATCCTTGAATTGAGCAACGCCTTTTTAGCAGGGCGACGTGCTTGTAATCCTATGTTATTTAAAACATTTTGCATGGTACGGTCACTAATTTTTATTCCAGTTGCTTCATGAAATGTTGAATTTATGCTTCTAGCCTATTCGAATCGATCAGTGACACTCTTTATTTGACCTCTGTTATCTTTGTCGGGCGCCCACTAACCTTTTTTCGATCTAATGTCTTAAATACCCAATTATTTTTAATAACATTACGTATACTCCAATTACTAATTTCCATTTGTCGTGAAATTTGTCGTTTAGGCACGTTTTTTTTTAAACAAAGCAATTATTTCAGCTTTCTTTTCAACAGACAAAGTCATAGTAAACTTGACTTGTTTTTGCAGCTGACTGAAATAATGTGATTAAAGCTGGCAATATAAACACGTGTCGTGCTAAATTTTTGACGAATAACGATAGAATAGTATATGCAATAAAAACCGAAAACAGAGTTGTCATAACAAAATTTTGGAAGAAATTATTCAGTTCATAAGCGGAATATTACAAAATTTTACAGTGCCTGGGTTTTTCTTTCGATGAGTGTACATAGGAAATATTTCAATATAAAATTATTTTTGAAGAACACAAGACTTAAAAATAAAAAATTAGTAAGTCTTCAACTGCCCCGAAGTTAAAATACCCCACAGCCGTATTTATATATATTCAAAATTTTTTATGTTATATTACATTGATGACTTCAAATTAATATGTTGTGGAATTAATCAAAAATAATCAAATTTGAAAGAGTATTTTGTAACTATAAAAGCCGATGGCAACTGTCAAACTGCTGCTTAATGAGTACACCACATCTAAAGCCAACACAAGATGGGTTAAACTCTCAACGTGCAGAACAACAAGGCTTATATGCCCAACTGTAGGCCTAAAGCGGTCTAGAGCCCTTCTCTCGTTGGGAAAACTAGAGGTAGCCACGCTAATGGCCGTTACCAAAAGGTACTGCTTAAGAGGCAGACATGCCTTCAGACTGGGAGTCATCGCACACTTGGCTTCTGCAGAAGATGCATTGACGAGGGGGAGGAAGAAACCATTTCCCACCTTCTATATTCCAGTCCCGCGCTCGCTAGAAGAAGACATAAATATCTGGGCACGTTCTTCTTTTCCGAGCTTGACGACCTGTCAAGGACAAATTTCAAATGTCTTATTATTTTTACTAACAGCTCAATATGGTTTTTTCTTTTTTCTTTTTATTTATTTATTTACTATTACTAAATTATAACAATAACATTATTCACAAAAATTTTTATAAACTTATGGTGATCCGGATACATTACTGTAGCTATAAGGGCTAGTATCGACAAGCTATCCCATATGAAAATAAATAGAATTAAATAAAAGAGCAATGACTCAGGATTCGCGGGATCGTCATACCCAAGGAAGTGCCCTGCGGCAAAGTTAATAAATTTAGAAAAAATACAATATTTTTATATATTTATAACTATTAATTTAGATTTCTATCGCATTCAGTAGCCAATGAAAGCTAGTGTTGAATCAATAAATAACCTAATTTTTTAATTCTAGATTAATTATAATCTAAGTATCCTTTTTTATTTAATTTAGAGCTTAATTCATAATGTAATTTTTTATAGTTAAAATTTTAATATATATTTATAATATTAATAATTTTTTCTCAAAGGTAATATAGTTTTTACAACAGGTACTAGGTTAGGTTAGGTTAAAGTGGCGGCCGGTCAAAGACTGGCCCACATAGACCAGATATTCTGTTTAAATGTTGTAAATCGAAAACGCAAACAAACGACAAGTAAGACACGAGAAGCAACACTTTTTCTATTCGAAATTCTATTGCTTGCCGTGTCTTGATTGTCGTTGGTTTGCGTTTTCAATTTACACCACTATGCGGTTAAACTGTCTACGTACATTTATTAAATTAAATTATATATAATTTATATACTATATCTATTTCTTATATATTCTTATTTTAATACACAATCTATATATAGCGCGCATGTATATTGTGTTATTATATAAAAAGATTTAAATAAGATTTAAATTTTTAAATTAATTCAATAATGAAATAATTTAAATAAATGATATGCATTTTGTGTATATATTTTTGATATGGTAGTACATTTAGTTAAAAGAAATAGTTTCAGCCATTTATACAAAATTTTAAAAATTGATTTAAGCTCTTTTCTAAAATAAATCAGTTGTCATATGCCGACTGTAGCTATAAAAAAAGTCTAAGAAAAATCCAGAGAGTTTGACAGTTATGGTCACTAAGAAAGCGAACACATTCAGCCCTAACACTACCTTGTCTAGTTGTTCTATGAGTGGTGGCATCAAAAAACACTTCACGGCGTCAAACAAAAACCAAAAATCAAAAATTTTTGATATATTTTATTGTAACCTACAGCAGCTTTACATATGCATTGAAAATTATTATATACCTCTCTCGTAAGGCCAATTCTTGAATATGCATCAGTTGTATGGAACCCACAATATAATGTCTACATCGACGCCATAGAATCCGTTCAAAAACAGTTTTTACTTTTTGCTTTACGTCATAGTCGTTGGAACCCCAATATTATGCTATTATGCTTCCATCGTTTGATATACGCCTTAAAATTATTTTACTACCTTCCCTAAGAAGCAGAAGAATGATGCTTAATGTCATGTTTCTGTATAAATTACTTCGTGGCGAGATTAATTCGGAATATCTCATCTCAGCTCTAAATTTTAACATCCCAAGGAGAGGAACTAGACATTTTCTGTTTTTCAAGTTGAGTCAGTGCAGTTCTAATTACGCTCTTCATGAACCTTTACGATGTATGTGCAGTGATTTCAATGATAACTTCAACATGATTAATTTTTCCGATTCGGTAGACGTCTTAAAACGGAAAATTATATTACATTTAAATAATTAAATCAATTTAACTTCATCCTATTATACCTAACGCAGTTTTATAACAATATAATATTGGTAATTGAGATTGTTCTGTTTCTCTTTTTTGTCTCGATATTATGTTTTATAAAGTAAGCACCATCAAATATGAATCGTTTTTAAAACTTACTTTTTAATTATTCAATAATTTAATTTTTAATCGAATTGGGATTTACGTGCTCACGTGGTTTCCTCATTTGAAATTGGACTGAACTCACACTATCACCTGGATTGGTGTGCCAGAGTATATCTCTTTTCCATACAAGTTTATGACTGCGTTGGCCCAAATGAATATCCAACTAATTGGTATTTTGATTTGGCGGATATGAGATTTATCTCATTTCCACGTAGGTCCTTGGGTTGGACAATGGCCGCAAACCAGTTAAAATGAGTTGAGTGTTTTTGATTGTTTTTCGGGTACCTTAAATTGATAATTACTATTATTTAATTCGATGTTGCTTATTTATATAGAATCAAGTAAACTTAAATACGCGTTTATATATATTCAATTTTTAAATTCCGCTGAAAAGCCAATTAATGTGCTTAGTGGAAAATCCTAATTGCCAATAGGGGGTATGTTTTAGTACGTAGGTGCATTCTGTCTATCCCGGCTGATTCGGGCAGATTTTAGAATGTGAATCGTGCATGCGTATAGGTCGGGTATACGTATCTTTGGAAGATTTCATACCTCCGGGCGAATCCAAAAAAAAAAAAAAAAAAAAAAACAGCATCATTTAATGTTTCGCAGCGGAGCAAAGGGAGGGAAAAAAACGAAGCGTCAGCAGAGGAACTTATTGATGGTTGCTTGCTACATTTGCTGAGCGCCTTGTAGTCAAGATCCAAGAGCGTCATTTAAAAACCTACTCGCTGTCTGTATTGATGACGAGAGTTACTCGCAAAATGATGATGACGATGACGCAAACCAAAGATTTACCCTCTACCAAAATCGTTCGACGCGCCTAAAGAAGTTTTCACTTCAAAAAAATAATGAAAGTGCTTGAGTTTGTGTGTGCGTGTGTGTGGGCCAACGATCTCCCGGTGCATCAGCAAGTGCAGCAAAGTTTAATTGGCTTTCTTTGCTGGTGAACGTCCTCCAAGTACCACCACCAGCAGCACAAGCAAGTGCAGCACAAATTTCTTGCTAGCCAACATTCTCCAAGTGCCATCACCGCTTTCAATTTATTAAATTCACGCCGGAGTATAATAGCAGAAATTTACCTGAAATGGTGCTTCTAAAATATTGGAGTTGACCAGTCAATTGAATAGTGCTGCACTTGCTGGTGCCGCACGTGGTGACTCTCAGAGAACGTTGGCAAGCAACAGAATCAGGAAATTTGCGCTGCACTTGCTTGTGCTGCTGGTGATGGCACTTGGAGGAAGTTCCCCAGCTAAGAAAGCCAATTTAACTTTGCTGCACTTGCTGATGCATCTTTTTTATATTGTTATTGTTTAAGTTTTTTAAGTTTACAATATTACAAGTATATGAAATAGCTTGCAAGTACAAGCACAATTAAATATGTCGCAAATTGAATTAAATGCAAATTAAATCAAATATTTGCGCTAAAACACGACCGAAATGTGAAACGTCAAAATTTGTAATTGCCAAAATTTCAGCGTCCATTTGACACAGCAAAAAAGACAAATTTATTTCAACACACACAAATTTTATTCAACCCGATATTTTCTATCCTACTACGATTGAAAACTTTCCTTTTGACACACACTGTTTATGAAAAAATTTATTAATAAAACAATGATAGTTGACAACTCTGAAATAAAATGCCGCAGTGGTAAAAATATAAAGCCATTGACAAATACAACAAGTCTGAAAATTGTCAAAAAATTTTTTGACGATATGTAATAAAATAAGAGCATGCATGTAATTACTTGAATGTTCAACATATTCCTTTATCACAACTTAAAGATTAAAATGTTAAAACACTTAATCCATACATTATTTTTCTTGTTTGCAAGCGAAGTTCCAGCAGAAAAATGCAGAAAAAGAAGAAGATCGTTCCATTTTTAAATCTCACCATGCGGTGGTTTGAGCAAAAGCAAATGTTTCAAAAATGTTGACAAATACAACAACTGAAGAAATTGCCAAACTTTAAAAGCATATATAGACCAATATAAAGCGTATTAATAACAAGTTTTGGTTGCAAACATCTTATTGAAACCTAACTTAAGGATTTATTACTAACAAACAGATTATATGCATTAATTTCAGGAGTTGCCAAGTGATTTCTTTGTGAGCTTGCGGCCGTCCAAGAACAAGAGTGGCGATCATTGGCCGCATTCAGCGTAGACAACTGTTGTGAACTGTAATGGTAGCGCTACCTTAGTTCATGATGTTTTTCTCTGAATGTGTTGCTACTCTACACGTCAGAAGTTAGATTCAATTTAATTTTCATGTAAATTTAATTCAATTGCAAAGGTTTGTCACTTAAATTTGCTGCGTTCTTTCTGCGTTTATTAATTTAACAGCGTCAGTAACAGCATCTGACAGTAAAGCAAACAGTTGTGTTCATGTAGCATAGAGTTTGTTCGCTCGATTAAAAGGCGTTCGCTACTTTATCAGTTTTAGTTAGCGCTACCAAATTTGTACCATTCAGCGAATTTTTACACAATAGTTGCCAACGGTTGTCTGCGCTGAATGCGGCCATTGTTGATTTTTTTTGTACACAAATACATGCAAACATTTTTTGAGGTTATGCTGTCTAAGTTTCCTATCTTGTTATCTTTGCTGTCTGTATTGATGACGAGAGTTACTCGGAAAAATACGATGACGCACACCAAAGATTTACCCTCTACCAAAATCGTTCAACGCGCCTAAAGAAGTTTTCACTTCAAAAATTCAACAAGCAGTTTTCTGTAAAACTGGCGTGTGTTTGACCACATGCTGGTATTGTTAGGTGTCTTGAAATTTTTTTGTTTGGTAAATTTTGTTTAGTTCATTTAATAAATTATGTAAGTCATTTAGACAAATATAAGAGCATGTAAGGTTTTAAATAAATGCAGCTAGAGTCGGGTAAGTACATAAAAGTAAAAAGACCGTTTCGTCCATGGTATCTTCCGACGCAAGGAGCAAAGACTAAGTAACCCAATTTTTGAAGTCAAGCTGTGACATAGGCTTTGATTTTTTAGAAGCTGCTACGAAACAATGCAGTTTTCATGCATTAACAACACTGCTGTCCAAACATTGAACCCAGAGAAGCCACCACCACTTTTGTCACGAATGCCAATACGGTAATTGGCAACTCCATTACGATGGATGCACCAAGTCCCAAACACTTATTATAAATGGCAGAAGCACCGGAATACGGGATAAACTGAAACATGTATCCATTGTCTGAAATAGTGCCCACAGTTTATACCCGAAACGAATTGGTTTTCCTCGTATGAACATTTTTTCTGAGTGGCGGCCAAAATAGGGTACCATAGTCCCGTCGATCGATAAATGCTCCGCAAAAACACCGAACTGCATGTAACTTTTGTTGAGCATATCAAACAATGGCCGAACCTTTGCGTACTTATCATTTTTATCTAAAATGTCATAATTAGCGATATGAAGTTCGCTTTTAATTTCGTGAACATGTTTCACGACATTGTTTGACGAATTATAGGTATGCCGAAAGCTGGATCCAAACTCCAATGCAATGTTGTTTTTGGGATATTGCGATACCCAGAAAATAGAAGAATTCCAATGAAACGTTGTATCAGATATTTGTCGCAAATATTGCCAATGTTATTTTTTTGGGCAAAAATCGATTTGTTTCGTCCACAAGAAGACTTATTATTTCCTCGTCAAAAAATAATTCAAATGGATTTCTATTGCTTATAGTTTGGAGCAGTGGCTCTTGCTTTTCTTTAATCAATGGCTCATGTACAGGTTGCATATCGTAGGCAGTACATTTGCTTTTTTTCCAAACGGGCTTGGAATCGGTTGCAGGACGATATTTATGTTTGGGTAGTTCTTTTGATGTCGATGGTTGTGGTTCCTCCTCTGGAACTTCAACTGCAGGTCCGCCATAATATTCAGTAACAGATGAGTAAATAACTTCGATTGTACCTTTAAATGTGCTCTTGAGTAGCTACATAACATAATGGAAACAATTTGAAAACAAAATACCTGCTACTTCGGTCAACGAATTTTCCGAAATAATATTCGTCGAAACTATGCCATCATCTAAGTTTTCACAATCAGAATCGCCGGAGTTATTTTCAGGAGGCAAACAAACAACATTTTTAATTTCGGATGCTCTCCCATCTGTATTGTCAGGTTCATCATCACTTAATTATCGATGATTGCTTGCAATTCTGCGTTTGTAAGGTATTTTCGGCAAGACATTTGGCACAACTTTTTTTAGAAATGACACACTTGTTTCGAATAGTAATAACTAATATATACCACAATTCTAAATTTCAATAAAATTCCCGCTATGTAATGCGTAAACACGATAAAAACACCTGTTTTATAAACAAACACTCTCTTACTGATAAACAAAAAATACCAAAGTCGAAGACACTATCAGTACCAGCATGTGGTAGAGCACACGCCTAATTTTACTGTTTTCTAGCATCGCATATACTTTTCTCTTGTGTTTTTAAATTATCTGCTTTTTTATTTGGACTTTTGACAACTTATAAGAGTATAAAAATAATAAGTTTTTTTGCAATATGTATCAAATACAATTGATTTAAAAAAAGTATATTTTTGGACACTTTTTAAACCCCCCTTTAGAAAAAAAGGCCATGCGAAAATTTTTAAAAAAAATTTGTTTTTTTGTGTTTGTAATTGATTAAACCTTAATATAAACAATGTAGACATTTAATAATTTATATTTTTCTATGCATTGTATATACTAAAAGTCGATGAATGCTTAACGTGTGTTCAAACACACGGCGGTAAGAAATGGGTTAATGTATTACTTTAAAAGTAATTAAAACAAAAAATTTAATTTGAAAAGACTTTTCCAACCTTAATTTGCATAAAACTGAAAAAACCAGAAGACAGTGTACAAAAAATTAATACCTTAAACTGTTATTTTTTTATATTTTTTGTTCTTTAACGCTTTCAATGGCTGAACAACAAAATAATTTTTTGAGGTAGTATTCCTATCATTTAGGTCCTTAAAAGATGCAAAAAACATACCTTTCATTTTAACCTGCACTTTTCATAAGCTTGTACAAAGAAAAAATTGTTTTGCTCCTATTCAGCACAAAGTCTTTATTTTAATCACTTAAAGATTTCTCAACCCTTTAGATCTTTATTTTTTAAACCCTCGGTCTCTAAAATTGTTTTGATCCTATTCAGCACAAAGTTTTTTTTTTCTAAATTTAGAAATTTTTCAATCTATTTTGCTCAGCGTCCAGGTTTGCGATGCATAAAGTAGGTCGGGCATAATGAGCGATTTATAAAGCGTGATTTGCGTTCGTCGAGAGAGGGCTCAGCTTCGCAATAGCCTACTGAGCCCAACGTATTCCCTGTTGGCAAGAGTTATTCTTCGTTTGATCTCAATGCTGATGTCGTTGGTTGAGTTTATGCTGGATCCCAAATAAACGAAGTCCTTCACAACCTCGAAGGAGGTATTGTCCACTGTAACGTGGGTTCCAAGATGCTGGGACTGTTTGTTTGTTGACACCAAATGTTTCGTCTTATCTGCATTCACTGCCAGACCCATTCGAATTGACTCTGTTTCTAATCTGGAAAATGCTGAACTGGCTTCGCGCGTATTATGGCCAATGATATCGATGTCATCAGCATACGCAAGCAGAATAACACTCTTGTAGAATATTATGCCACTACATCTCAGATCAGCAGCTAGGATGATCTTTTCCATCATTAGGTTGAAAAATTCGCACAATAATGAATGACCTTGTCTGAAACCTAGTTTGGTAACAAAAAGTGGGGAGAGGTCCTTCCCGATTTTAACTGCGCTGCTGGTGTTGCTCAGTGTCATTCTGCAAAGTCATATTAGTTTTGCAGGAATACCAAATTCAGACATGGTGGAGTACAGGTGCTTCCTTATTGGGCTGTCGAAGGCGGCTTTGTAGTCGACAAAAAGATGGTGGGTGTCGACTTGTTTTTCTTGAGTCTTCTCCAAGATTTGTCGTAATGTGAAAATCTGGTCGATGGTGGACTTTTCAGGTCTTAAGCCACACTGATAAGGTCCGATCAATTCGTTTACAATGGGCTTCAATCTTTCACATAAAACGCTCGACAGGATCTTACATGCGATATTAAGAAGGCTTATCCCACGGTAATTGGCACAGATAGTGGGATCGCCTTTCTTGTGGATTGGGCAGAGCACACTGAGATTCCAATCGTTCGGAATGCCATATTCTGCATAGAAGCTCGTGAATGCATTTAAGTAGAGCTTCGCCTCCGTTCTTAAACAGTTCAGCAGGTAAGCCATCAGCTCCCGCGGCTTTGTTATTTTTAAGCCGAGCTATAGCTGTCAGAACTTCATCATAGTCGAGGTTTCCGGGATATCATCTCCGGGGCGGGATTGTTGTCAGAGTCGCCATTTAGAAGCTTAGAAAAGTGTTCCCCCATAACGTCAGTGTACTCTGGACATCTGTCACTAGATTCCCGTTTTCATCCTTGCAGGAAGAGGTCCCGGTTTTAAAACTACCGGCAAGGCGTCTTATTTTTTCGAAAAGTTTTCGGGCCTCATTCCTGTCACCATACATCTCAATCTTCTCCTGCTGGCGCTTTTCTGCCTCTTTTTTTACACCTAAAAATACGTCTCTCTTTCCTCCTCTTTTCTTTGTATCGCTCCTTAGCAGCGCGCGTTACAACCGACTGTAGGGTAGCTTTGTAGGCGGCGTCTTTCTCTGCAGGAGCGTCGCGACATTTCTGGTCGTACCACTGGTTTCGGCGAGGGCGGTGGTAGCCTATCACCTCTTCAGCAGCCGCACGCATGGAGTTGGAAATGTGTGTTCACTGCGCATATATCATCAATTGAAGGAGTGCTTTGAAACAGGAGTGAGAGTCGAGTGGCGAAAGCATCGGCTGTCTGTTTCGATTGCAGCTAGTCGACCTCTAGCTTTCTCTGTGTAGGGTTGAATATATTCTTAGCTGCGCACAGACGAGTACGGATCTTGGCTGCAACAAGATAGCGATCCGAATCAATGTTAGCACCACGGATCGTGCGTACATCCAATACACTGGAAGATCAAAACGTGATCAATTTGATTTTTGGTTTTTTGATCAGGGGACATCCAGGTGGCTTTATGAATATTGTGATGCTTGAATCTAGTGCTAGTTACGACCATGTTTCGTGCTGCGGCGAAGTCAATCAGCCTCATTCCGTTATCGGAGGTGTTGTCGTGGAGGCTGAACTTTCCGAAAAATACATATAAAAATTACTTTCAAAATAAAAACATATAAAAATTACTTTTTGACGTGTCCAATACATTGGTCAAATCCACTAAAAGGGTTTAATTAATACAATGTGCTAGTCATTAATATTATTTAAGTTCTTTGTTTCTTAACAATAAGGGTATTCCCAATTGTGTGGTTAAGTAGTATTGTTTTTTTTTTATTGAGCACCCTTTAAAATAGAATTTGTGGTTGGGAACCTCTCACTATAGCTTTTTTGTTACTATGCAAATAATTTAACTATCCAATTTGATATATTTTATTAAAAAATGGCATAAAAAAGTTTAACTTGCATTTTGAGCTTCTTTCATTTTTGCAATTAGAAAATAATTGGCAACCGATCAGTTGTTAATGGAACTTTAGAAACAACGTTCGTTAACATATTATTGGGCTATTTAAAATTACCACACTTAGTTTTTAAAGATTTCATGTTAAACAACAAAAAATATAAAAACCGCTTGGTAAAGTGTGGTATCAATACCACGGGGTTTTTAAACTACACTGAAAACAACGCAATTGTGAATACCCTTAATGTGTTTTGTTTTTATCAAATTATAAATGAATTTATTTACATTTTTTAGTTTCGTTTAGTTTAGTTTAAAAATTGTATTAAAAACGTTTTGAATTATTAACTTCTTAAAATTTTCAATCCCGAACTAGTCCCGGGATTGAGATTTTCAATCCCGAACTAAAACCGGGATCCCGGGATTGAGATTTTGAATTCCGATAGTCCCGGAATCGAGAAAAGCTTCCGGGATAGGCCTCCCTATTCAGTACATATGCAAAACCTTGCATTCAATTTTTTCGAAATTAAAATTTGGCGAAATATCACCTTCATCCACTCATGTCTTCATTTATTCTCTAAGTTTCTCTTTTTCACAACAATTTTCTTTTTCTAAAATATGGACCCAGCTGAATTCCATAATCAAAATTAATAATTATAAACGATTATGAACGCAAATGGAAATAAGGACAATAATAATACATTTTCATTTATATATTAATTGTTCTTATTGTTCTTCATATTTATCCTTGAATCTACTCTTGGCTTGAACCAAAATGGCTGAGTTTGACAGTTATGGTCACTAAGAAAGCGATTCAACTATCTTGTGTAGATGTTCTATGAGTGGTGGCATCAAAAAAAGACTTCACGGCCAGTCAAACAAAAACCAAATATCAAAAATTTTAAATTTATTTTATTTTGACCTACAGCAGCTCTACATATACATTGAAGAAACAGTATCATTCAAAGTTTCGCAGCGGAGCAAAGGGAGGGAAAAAACGATGCGTTAACAGAGGAACTTATTGATGGTTGCTTGCTACATTTGCTGAGCGCCTTGTAGTCAAGATCCAAGAGCGTCATTTAAAAACCCACTCGCTGTCTGTATTGATAACGAGAGTTACTCGCAAAATGACGATTTACCCTCTACCAAAATCCTTCAACGCGCCTAAAAAGTTTTCATTTAAAAAAAAAACGAAAGTGCTTGAGTTTGTGTGTACGTGTGTGTGGTCCAACGATCTTCCGGTGCATCAGCAAGTGCAGCAAAGTTAAATTGGCTTTCTTTGCTGGTGAACGTTCTCCAAGTTCCACCACCAGCAGTACAAGCAAGTGCAGTGCAAAATTTGTTGCTAGCCAACATCCTCCAAGTGCCATCACCAGCAGCACAAGCAAATGAAGCGCAAATTCTCCGCGACTCTCGAAGAACATTGGCAAGCAAAAGAACAGGAAATTTGCGCTGGACTTGCTTGTGCTGCTGCTGTTGGACCGTTGGCCCACACACACGCACACACAAACTCAAGCACTTTCGTTATTTTTTTGAAGTGAAAATTTCTTTAGGCGCGTTGAACGATTTTGGTGGAGGGTAAATCGTCATTTTGCGAGTAACCCTCGTCATCAATACAGACAGCGAGTTTGTTTTTAAATGACGCTCTTGGATCTTGACTACAAGGCACTCAAGTACTTTCGTTATTTTTTTTTATTATTTATTTTTTTAAGTTTTTTAAGTTTACAATATTGCAAGTTTACGAAATAAGTTGCAAGTAGAAGCACTCGACTTAAATATGTCGCAAATTGAATAAAATGCAAATTAAATCAAATATTTGCGCTAAAACACGACCGATATGTGAAACGTCAAAATTTGCAATTGTCAAAATTTCAGCGTCCATTTGACACAGCAAAAAGACAAATTTATTTCAGAACACACAAACTTTATTCAACCCGATATTTTCTATCCTACCACGACTGAAAAGTTTCCTTTTGACACACACCCTTTATGAAAAAATTTATTAATAAAACAATGATAGTTGACAACTTTGAAAATAAAATGCCGCAGTAGTGAAAATAAAAAGCCACTGACAAATACAACAAGTGTGAAAATTGTCAAAATTTGTTTGACGATATATAATAAAATAAGAGCATACATGTAATTATTTGATTGTTCAGCATATTCCTTTATCACAACTTAAAGATTAAAATGTTAAAACACTCAATCCATACATTTTTTTTGTTGTTTGCAAACGAAGTTCCAGCAGAAAAAAGCAGAAAAAGAAGAAGATCGTTCCATTTTTAAATCTCACCATGAATGGTAGCTGTTTGAATATAAGCCAACTTTTCAAAAATGTTGACAAATACAACAACTGAAGAAATTGCCAAACTTTGAAACCATATATAGACCAATATAAAGCGAATTAATAATAAATGTTGGTTGCAAACATCTTATTGCAACCTAACTTAAATATTTCTATACTAACAAACAGATTATATGCATTAATTTCAGGAGTTGCCAAGTGATTTCTTTGTGAGCTTGAGGCCGATTAAGAACAAGAGTGACGATCATTATTGATTTTTCTTATGCACAAATACATGCAAACATTTTTTGAGGTTATGTTTTCTAAGTTTCCTATCTAGTTATCTTTGCTGTCTGTATTGATGACGAAAAATACGATGACGCAAACCAAAGATTACTCGGAAAAATACGATGACGCAAACCAAAGATTTACCCTCTACCAAAATTGTTCAATGCGCCTAAAGAAGTTTTCACTTCAAAAGTTCTCGTTATTATGACATCAATATTTTTGCGATATCTTGAAAACTATAAATTATTCCTTCTGTAAAAGGCGCATATGAAACCAATTATACGTTAGAAAGCCTAGTACCACTAATGCCCTTCCTAATCACTATTTTTAGGACGAGCTTCGCATGGGCTACTATACACAATGCCTGGAGAAAGATTAATGCTAGATTTTTTCCCAAAACGGGCAGTAGACCTTCTGATCTACCCAAAACTTATAGACCAATAATCCTCACCTCCTTTCTCCTAAAATCTATACAGAAAACTTTTGATCGGCATATCAGAGGTTGTTGTCTTATAGACCACCCGCTGCACTCCCAATAATATGCATATCAACCAGTGAATTCAACGACTCATGCTCTTTAGATCCTTACAAACAAGATGGAAAAATCACTGGGGAACTTCCTAGACATTGAAAGTGGTTTTGAAAACACCGAATACGCTCATATAAGCGAATACATTTAGCGCAAGGGTGTAGATGGTACAACAAGTACTTGGGTGTATAACGTGCTGAAGTCAGAAATATGAAATCAACTTTGGACAAGGCAGAACTCGGAGTATTCGCCGCAAAAGGTTATCACAAGGAGGAGTTTTCTCTCTATAGTATTGTGGTCCATTGTAGTTGATGAACTCTTAGAATCTTGTTAGATCCTTGTTAGAGGAAAATACGAGAACATTTTATCGTATCTCCTCCAGACAACACTCAACATATTAGTAAATGGTGCAGGGAAACAAGGCTCACACAAGAAAACTTTAGAAAAACAACATCATCGTCTTCACCAGGAAAAGAGTCAGAGAAAACATAACTGAACCTATTCTTTTCGGTAAAACTATAAAATTCTTAAAAGAAGTCAAATACTTAGGTGTGATGCTTGATGATAAACTCACATGGAACCCACACTTAAACAACACCACAAACAAAGCAAGAGCCTCATTATGGGTCAGCAGAAGTTTTATAGGTAAAAACGGGGGCCTGAGCTGCAAACTTGTCGTGTGGATGTATGCTTCCATCATGAGACCTATCGTCTTATATGCTGCACAAATAAGCCAAGCTCAGCAAGTTGCAACGTCTAGCTTGTGTCTGTATGACACGAGCGTTGCGTACTACTCCAACTGCTTCCTTGAAGATTTGCTGTGCATACCACCATCACATCTTCTTTTCAAGAAAGAAGCTCTGATCTTCACAATCAGGCTCACCATTGACAAAAATTTATGTAAACCAAGTAGCACTCACCCAGCGCTTTTAGACGAAATAACTAAGGACGAGAATGTAAGGTTATTACCCTGCGATCTCTGCCTGCCAAAATACAACTTCTGCAAAAACTTTCAAGTCTCTTTCCCAAACAGAACCACATGGGAAACAGGAAGGCTACGGTTTACTGCTGACTATCAAGCCTGGTATGCTGATGGCTCACAGACAAATGAAGGCATTGGAGCTGTCATTTGTGACTCAAGGCAAGGAAAATCTATATATGCCAGCATGGGCATGGGCCAGCATGGCTAACTCAGTCTTCTAAGCTAAAGTCCATGCAATTGAGGTCTGCCTAAGAGAGTATGTAAACACTCTCACTAGGAACAAAAACATTTGCATTCACTCTGACAGCAAAGTTGCTCTTCTTACACTTAGCGCATTTAAAATCACGTCCAAACTCGTATGGGATTGCCTACCGCTACTTATCAAAGTGTCTACCCATAACAGAGTCCACCTCATTTGGGTACCAGGCCATAGCGGCTATTTAGGAAACGAGATTGCGGACGAACTAGCCAGGAAAGGAGCTGCAAGTTCCTTCATAGGCCCAGAGCCATTCTGGGGGCTACTATGGGGCACTATGCGCCATAACATTTAAATGTGGCTAAACAGAGAGGAACTTACATACTGGAGGGAAACCGAAAGTAACAGATAGGCAAAAACATTCACTACCAACCACTTCGATCTAAAGAACGAAACAATTCCTTACTTTAAGTGGAACATCTACCAGACTTGTCACAGGTTTGCTAACTGGACATTGCAAGCTAAATAAGCACTTATCAACTATGGGTATAGTCCAGGAAGATCTGAGCAGATTATGTAACGAAGATGAAGAAACAGCAGAACACATTTTGTGTCACTGTAACGGTTTAATTTGGGCCCGACTTCGCTACTTAGGTGCATTGTACCTAAAACCGCACCAAAAAGTGGATAGTTCGCCCAAGGATATCGGCTCTGTTCCTAACGAACTTAACGATTAAGAATTTTAACTATAACTTATAGAGGTTTGTTACATTAGGCCCTTGAGGGCCTAAAAAAAAGTAGTTCCCAAAAATAGCTAAGCTCTAAAAAAAAGCTGAAAAAGTAGCTAAGAGCTTAAACACAATTTTTGAAAAATAAACTGAATTTAGCTATAAAAAAGATGACAGTGAGTGTGAGAGTCTGCTTTACGAAATTCATAATTCAGCTCATTAATGTATTCCGGGCTACCACATTTTTATTATTAAATACTTTATAAATTTAAGCTAAATATCTTATAAAAGTTATATAAATATCTTATAAGTGACAGTTAATGTGTAAAATCAAATTGAGTTTAATAATATTGTGGTTTTAAAATTGTTTTTTAACTACTTTAACATTCTAAATTTACTTTAATTAAAACCACGATTTCACAATCAATTTTTTCCGCAAGAAAAGTTAGAAGCTCACCTTTAGGTAGTAGATAGTATATATATTAGGGTGGGTCGATTTAAAAATCGCCCATTGCGATTTACCCCCCAGGGGGTATATATAAATATGTATATATATATAAATATGGGTATATATAAATATTTGTAAGTTTTCTTGTCGTTCAATAAATCCTTCATTTTATAGAGACAACGAAAAAATTTTTAAAAAACATGATGACATAATGATAACTACAGCAGATAAAGGAAACAAAACGGTAGCCATATACAAAAAAGATTACAAAACAAAAATGAAGGATTTATTGAACGACAAGAAAACTTACAAAACAATAAGAACTGACCCCACACCACAACTACAAAAAATCAACAATGATATTATAAGATATTTGTTCAAAAACAATAAAATCAATATACAACAGAAATACAAATTATCATGCTCAGCAGCAAACGCACCAAGACTATATGGCTTACCCAAAATACACAAAAAAGACATATCACTAAGACCAATATCTTCATCAATGAATGTACCTTGCTACCGACTATCCAAGCACATAGGTCGAATTTTAAAAAACATAATTTCGGACAAATATAACATAAAATATGTATTCAAACTTAAAGAAGAATTACAACACGCAGTTCTGGAAGAAGACGAAATTCTGATATCTTTTGATGTTATATCGCTCTTTAGCAATATTCCGACATATATTGCGATAAAACACATAATGAAACAATGGACAACGATTGAGAGGCACACAAATATTCAGAAAAGGGAATTTTTAAAAATACTTGACTTCTGCCTAAATGAAAATAACTATTTTAAATACGACGGGACCATATACAAACAAATTTTTGGAATGCCGATGGGAAATCCTTTATCCCCCACTATTGCAGATATAATTCTTGACAATTTATTAGACAACACAATGGAGAAGCTTAACACTAACAACATACACATGAAGTGTATTTACAAATACGTCGACGACTTTTTCGCTATTGTTAAAGAACAAGATAAGGACATAATAGCTGCGTTTTTTCCAACATCCAAATCTGGATTTGGATTTTGATTTGCTGCTCATGAAAAGTATTTGACAACTAGATGGCGTTGAATGCAATCATGAGAATGTCAACATAAAACATATGTTCTCATAAATTATGTTTTATTCAAGTTTTGTTTACAATTTGCTGCCAATTTGGATATATTTTAAAAAAGCTTAAAATTAAAACACGCAAGGAACACAAAAACAACGAAATATGTAAGTATTCATTTATTACAAATAATAACCTACAAGCTAACTAGATATAAGTTTTCCTAGATGCAGTTCATAAGCAGTATGGAACTCTGATTGCATCTTGGTAAAAATGACTGCACAGCGATTAGAAGCGCGGCGTAATGTTTGGCTATGAAGATTTAGAGAGGTATCTGCTTGTATCTTCATCAATCGTAGCATTAAAGTGTGGTTTTACAGCAAAATGGTTGCAACACCTTTCGTGCCTTTTGCCATCAGTTAAATTGCTAAGCAGGCGTCATGGTGACTGCTTCGCATAATCCCAAAGAGGACAATGGCTACAAAGTATACTGGGCTAATGGTGCTCAAATTATATCACCACACGACAAGGCTATACAAAAAGAGATCTTGCGCTTTGTCAACACAGCAATGCATGGTGTTGGTTACATCTACGTGGAAGAAGCTTTCGTATAGCCAATTTGAAACCGCTCATAACTCTTGCAGAACAGCGTGGTCCACATCCAGAATTTACAACTGTAAAATTCCCAAACTCGGGGTCGGGAAGGTAAAAGCGCCTTGAAACTGTTCATTAAAAAGCCGAAGCCGAAGGTGTGACGATAATTTTTGCCAACGATCCGAATGCAGATCGTTTGGCATGTACCGAAAAGGATTCAACAACTGGAACTTGGAAGGTAACGAAAAATTTTTTTAATGATATCAAAACTTTAATGCGCATTTCATAGGTTTTCAACGGCAACGAACTAGGTGCTTTAATTGGTTGGTGGTGAGTGCAAAACTATAAAGTTTTCATCCTGAAGTTTATATATCGGAATGTCATTTGCTTGCCAGCACAGTTAGCTCAAAAATTTTACGCGCAATGGGGCAACAAGATGGCAATAGCTTTATCGGAACCCTAACTGGTTTCAAATGGATGGGTAATCGTGCCGTTGAACTGATAAAGTCAGGGAAAAAAAGTACAATTTGGTTTTGAAGAAGCCATTGGTTTCAAGTTCTCCGACGAGGTTGTTGATAAAGATGGTGTAAGTCATTTGGCAACAATGGCCTCTCATCTACAAGCAACTGAAGGCATTATCTTAACCGATCAGCTCCAGTACGCAAAGTTCAGTTTTGAAAACGGTTTAGTTGTAACATTGCGTACCAGCGGTACAGAACCAAAGATCAAATACTGAGCCGAACTATGTGCAAAGCCAGAAGAGAAGGATTTTTTAGTCTTTAGCGCACGTATTATATACAACCCGATTCTTAATAATTTTTCCCGGGGAATCGGAACAAGTTGTTTTAATTTTTAAGAAAGCAGATAAAGACATCAGATTTTTTCGCATACAATCATGAATATTGACGGTTGATGAACAAAATTGCATTTAAAATTTCCAAACTTTTCTTTAACTCTATCTTAAAAATTAAATCTCTCTTTTCCGATTCCCCTGGAAAAATTATTCAGAATCGGGCTGATAGTGACCAGAGCAATTTTTTTACAGTAGAAGGCCAACTCATTTATTTTTTGCATGACACTGTATTGATATGACATTATTTTAATTTTTTTGAAAAACGTATAATGATAGTTGGAGATAAAGCAGTAAGATGTTTTAAGCTACGTCCGAATATTTTTGCAACCATACCAATAAAATCCATTGCCTTTGTTACTCAAAATGCAAATAATTAAAAGTATTTTGGGTAATATCCAAAAAACAAATAAAAAAATATATCCAAAAAAAAAAAAATTTGGATATATATTGTGGTGAACCGGGATCACTACACGACAGCAGGATGCTAAGGAGATCTCCGCTATACTATCAGCACCACGTGAATGGTTTCCCAAATTCATTTTTTATCATTGGTGACTCCGCTTATCCGTGTCTTAATTGGCTAGTAACACCATATAAGGACAACGGAAATTTGACGCAAAGTCAGCGAAAGTTTAACTACCTGCACTCTGTTACGCGCATAGCAGTAGAAAATACTTTTGGACTTTTGAAAACCAGGTTCCGTAGGGTAATGTTTTTTACAGAACAAACAAATATTGAAAAAACTGTGAATATCGTTATGGCAGCATGCGTTTTGCACAATATGTGCCTTGAAAACAACGATATTCTGCAAAATGAAGTTGATGACATCATTACGATCAACTCATATGAGGATCAGGCTGTAAATGTCAATAACAATCGACGAGAAGTTCTTTTCAATGAGCTCGTTGCTCTAGGGCTAATATAGAAATATTAATTCCTTTTTTGTCGTTGCTTCATCAAATATTCAGCAAAATTTAAACAAAAACCCTGTAAGGTATGTATTTGTATGTAGATGTATTTTAGACAGTGCCAGTTCAGCTTTGCTAATTTCTTTTATTTTCCTATATCAAGCTCATTGGACAACACAAACAATCCATTTTATTGTAAGCATATCAATGTTAAACATTAAGCCTTGTAACTGGAACGCATAAATAAGCTCGATGATGCACGTTGACTTACGCCAAATAAAATTCTATATAAATCTTTGAATATTTTGTAAGAAATCTGAGGATTTTTGGTAAGTTTTTTACAGTTCTGCTAAATTATAATTTAACACTTAAAAATCTTTATCTTCCATAGTGTAAGCTGCGCTTTGTATTCTCGATTGGCCAACTGACATCTTCCCTGGATGTCAGTTGGCTATCAACAATTACACTGTGCGCTTTTTTAATATTTTTCACTGTATTTTATAATTTCACCTTAATTTTGGTAAGAAGAATCTCATCGTGACATTCGTTTTGCCACTTTGTTCCTTTTATTCTGACCAACAACTTTGCTGAACAAATAAATATGAAAAAACGCATCCAGTGGGTCTTATCGAGTGGGTCGAAAGCGGTCAAAAAATATGTGGCTTTTCAAGACAATTTGAAACGATTTTTTCATATTTATTCTGACCAACAACTTTGCTGAAGAATTTAAGTGAAAAAAGTTGAAATTATCCAATACATATTTTCGTGCCGCACAGTGTTATATAACAAATTTTTCTTTTTAGATACATCGCGCCATGAGAAGAGAAGTATCGATGCCAACAAAAACATAATGTCCACAGATCTAAAGCCTTACAAAAATTATAGTATTTACATATTTAAAATTTTAATAACATAATCACTTGTATAGCACCAACTGCTGCCTATCTTTATATCCTTACATATTTAACTCTGTAAGTTTAATTATTTTTTCCCTAATATTTCTAAATTTTGAAATGCTAAATGTTATCTAAATATTTACTTCTATTTATATACTTGTTGTGTTCCACATTTAATTTTAAGATTATTATGTTAGAATCTAGAAAAAATATTCATATACGTAGTAATAAAATCCATTGTTTTTATTACTTAAAATACAAATAAGTAAAAGTATTGTCGTATTTTTATTTTATTTAACACTGCAACATAAAATTTTACGAAAAATTACATAAACACAAATATTTTAATTAGTGAAATTATCGATATATCCAATGCTAAGAAGGATGTACAAATCATGAGTTAGGAACAGTATCTTAGAGAAAAAGTTTAAAACCTACTAAAAAAAAAAATTTTGGAGGTGAAAATAAAATAAAGGAAAAAAAGATATTCATTTCTTTTGCTTTTCTAAAAGTTTGTTATAAACCATCCACGTTTTGTGTTTTCAATTGCTTTCTTTCACTATGCCTCTGAACTTTCCGTTCTTCCAATTTTTCAGCCAATATTAATTTTTTTCTGAGTATGTTTCAATATTCAGCTTTCATATTCAGAAAGCACAAAATGTACTCAACTGTTTGATAAATTGTAGCCGAACGCGTTGAGTAAATGGCCGAAAAATAATTCGCAGCCAAAATGTTGAGCTAATCAAAAGCTGATCAGTCGCGTTCAGCAAGCACATAGGCTAAGTTCCAAAATGCATTTTTACAATGCATCAGTCTATTTAATTTTGAATTGGTTCGATGACTATTAACAATAACTGCGCAATTATACTATTTTTAAGAATATTAACAGAGTTGCGTAGTTTTCTTAGTATTTGAACTTAGTATTTGAACTTAGCACTAATTCAAAATAAAACACACTGATGCATTGTAAAAATGCATTTTGGAACCCATCAACAGTTGCACAGCAATTGAGGAAATTTTGTGTTTTATGAACGCAGCCAATGTTTCTTCCTCGTGCTGTTAACATCCATCTTATTGTTGGGTTTCGATGATTCCGAATTGTTTGCATCATCCATATATAAATCTTCTTATTCCGAACAGTTTGAAATGGTGCTTTTGCTGGAATTGAGCGGCATCACTGTTTAAAAATTTTCCTAAGCAAGAAAGGATAGAGAGCATTCATATCTATTTGATAAAGCATAAAAAAATATTGCCTACCTTTAAATGTTGTGGACTTACAGCCGAAATAGCATTCAATGGCATAGCAAAACGTTCTGCGCTGACATATTGGGCAGTGGCTTCGGCAGCAGTAGCTAAATCTGTTCTTTTTGTTGGTGTAGCTAATGTGGGCATTTGTTACTGCCTGCAAGCGTGTTTCAACTGGCTTAGCTTCCTTGGGATTGCCGATGAAGGTGACACGCTCGAATGTAGCACGTTGCACGTTGTGAAATGTCACTTTTCCATTCAATATTCCACCTTTAATTGTTGAAACTGAAATAAATTATTTTTAAGTGTTTAATATTTTAAGTTGCACAATTTTTGCTTTAATACTTACTGATTTTGGAGAATCTAAAAATGTTTCCCAATTGTTTTGAAAACTGCCAGTTAGTTAGCTAGTCAGCTGTCATTTATTTACATTTGCTTACGTATTTTTCCTGTTTTCTTTGTACTTTTTCTGACTACTTAACTATCAAACGCCACCTGGCTGTGATTGTTCAAACTACAAGTTCACAAAATCTACATCCATAGCAGGATTTTCTTTGTATGGAAATCGGATTTGGATGTTGGAAAAAACGCAGCTAATATTAACAACATTAAATGAGTATCACAACAAAATACAATTTACAATGGAAGTAGAAAAAAACAAAAGCATTGCATTTCTGGACGCCAAATTACACAGAACAAATAATAAAATATGTTTCAATTGGTACTCAAAACCAACTTCCTCAAATAGAATAATAAATTTTAGATCAATGCAACCAATGAAACAAAAAATTAGCACAGCTAACAATCTAATAAACAAAGCACTGGACATCTGTGACGAAAAGTTTAAACAAGATAATATTAACAAAATAAGAAACATACGTAAAACTAATGACTACCCTAACTATATAATAAATAATCTAATAAATGACAAAATCCACAAACTCCGCAATAAAATCCAACCACCAACTACAGCAACATCTGGCAACCCTAAACAATTCTATAGCGTACCTTACATACAAAAACTAACAGAAAGCAAACACCTCCACTCTGTGTAGGGATGCCAGACGTACTGTTTTAAACAGTACAGTACTGTTTTTTAGCACAAAGTACTGTTTTATTGCATACACCCAAAACAGTACGCAAAAGTACTGTTTTTTTAATAATGTACTGTTTTTTGTACTGTTTTTTTCATTTTGTGATGAAAATATATTTGATTTTCTGAATACAAAAAAAAACTGCACGTCTAAATGGTTAATAAAAAGTATTTTGTCATAGTCGTCCGTTGAAAACAGTTTTTTTAGAGTTTCAAGTCACCCTGTTATTGGATAGTGACGTTGCGGAGATGTCAAAAAATAAGTGTCATACAGACTTAAGCGCCATTTTGGGCTTCATTTAAAGAAGTTGGGGGGCGTCGAGGTTTGTCGCTGAATATTGCGCACAACATCGTGGTAAATTAAAGAAGAAACTATTTAAATGATTTACCAAAACAATTTAAAAAATTTCTCTCTCACAGCTCAAAATGGAAAGCCGCGCAAGTGACTCGGGGAGCTTGAGCACCGACACCGATGAAGTCGACCGTCCAACAACCAGCAGGCAGATAAGAAAAATTCAAATACGGCGTCATAACAAATTTCAAGATTCCTGGAAAACCAAATTTGATTGGTTGCTGAGGACAAAAGTTGACTCCGTCGCTAAGTGCTCTGCGTGTGGCGTTTCCTTCTCCGTTGGAAATGGGGGAATAAGCGACGTGAAGCGCCACATGAAATCCAGCAAACATATGCGGAATTTAGCAGCCAGCAAGCAAAAATCTGTTGCGTGTTATTTACATAAAAACTCAGAAGATAAACACCAAAGCGCTATAGCAGAGGCTGCTTTTGCTTACCACACGGTAATGCACGGCCACAGCTACAAATCAGCGGACTGCAGCAGCAAGCTTTTCAAGACGATGTTTGCCGATTCAAAAACTGCGTCCAATTTTTCTTGTGGTAGAACAAAGTGTGCCAAAATAACTGCAAACATACTAGCAAAGTATTCAGTACAAAAAATTCTAAAAGACTTGGATGACAATCACCCTTTTTCGATATCGACCGGTGCGTCAAATAAAGGACATATAAAAACTTTTCCTCTAGTCATAAGGTATTTTTCTAAGCACTCTGGAATCAATACAAAACTACTAAACTTTTATGACTTAAATTCGGAAATGTCTATTGATATTGCGAACTCATTAAGATCAAAACTAGACTTTCACAGCTTAAGTTAAGTCAACGTAACTAGTTTCTGCGCAGATAATGCTAACGTAAACTTTGGGTGCAAAAAAAGCGTTTTTGTTGAGTTAAAAAAAGACAACCCAGATCTAATAGGTGTAGGATGTTTGTGTCATGTAATTAGTAAGGCTTTTAACCCTAACACTGGTACTATTTACATATGTAAATATTTCACTTTTTAAATGGCTACAAATTTGATGTTTTTGGCACGATTTGAATATAATTTACATTCAGTGGCTAATTTTTAAATTTGTTAAAATAAACAAAATTAGCCACTGAATGTAAATTATGTTCAAATCGTGCCAAAAACATCAAATTTGTAGCCATTTAAAAAGTGAAATATTTACATATGTAAATAGTACCAGTGTTAGGGTTAAAACATCGTTGAAACTTTTAAAATTTGATGTGGAAAGTATTGTGATTAAAGCTTTTACTGAGTTCAGCTCATCGACAAAAAAGGCAGCCAATCTCAAAGAGATTTATGAGTTTTGTGACTTGGAATGGAGCGAGCTGCTTCGGCATGTGCCAACAAGATGGCTTAGTTTAACTCCCGCCATAGAAAGGCTACTTAAGAACTTTGTAGCTATCAAAACTTATTTTCTCTCTGAAGATTGCCCGACTTTTATGAGCCAATTTTTCAAGCTTGAGACAGCTGAAGCCTATTTGGGTTTTATTCATAATATTGGGACAACTTTATTATGCTCTATTAAAAAATTAGAGGAGAAAAGCTTGGTTATCGTAGATATGTTTTATATAATGGAACAACTTCGCGAGAAATTTATACAGCAAAAAGACGCAGGGTTTTACGGCTACTTAGCTGAAACTATCTGTGGTGCTTGCGACAATCATCAAGAAATTCTTATATTCAAAATAGGGCTGATGCTGTCTTATCAAATATAATACTTCACACTGAAAACAATTTTGATTTTAGATTTTAAGAGCAATAAATTTGAAAAACTAAAAGTTTTCAATTTAAATTCTAATATTTCATTCCGTGATTTTACCGCTGTTGTAAAATTATTTCTTATCAAACATATTGATATGGATTTATTTTTTGATGAGTTTCTTTCGTTGAAAACATTTTCTGAAAGCGTACAAAACGAAAAACCAGTTGAGGAAAAATGGAAAGAGTTTCTTAATAGTGGTACATTTCCGAATTTTGAGAGAGTCTGCAGTTTTATATTTTCCATACCTCATTCAAATGCTGCCACTGAGAGAATATTCAGTTTTATGTTTTCTTATTGGAGAAAGGAAAGAAATAGACTTTTGTTAAAAAATTTGGAAAGCGAATTGATTATAAAAAATAATTATAAATATAAATGTAGGGAATTTTATGAGTTTTTAAAAAGTGATGAGGGAAGCAATGGGATTGTTAAGTTTGTAAAAAAAAACGATAAGTTCCTGTAAATTTTTGTTTAATGATAAAAATGTTTTATATATATTCAGCCCTATGATGAATAGTTTTTCCTGGGTTATCGGAAAAGGAAGTTTTCATTTATAAGATAAAGTTCAAAAACATTTTGAAAATTTGTAATGCAAATTTGTTCATCAAACGTCACTATTCATGAGTGTAAAATAAAATTTAATGTCTTCATTTGCTATCTTAAAAATGAAAATTCCCTTTCCGATTTCTCGGGAAAAATTATTCATGATAGGGCTGATTATAAAAGCGTTAGAGCTGTACTTTTTGCAACAGTTGAAAAATGTTTTGTTACATTCTTATGCATTTTTAATGAAATTTTATTTTACTTTCTTACTAAGAGAATATATTTATTTTATGTTATGTTGTTTTATGAATTGAATGTGATAATAAATATTGTACTGTTTTTTTTTTTCAATTGTACTGTTTTTTTTTCCTAATGTACTACTTTTTCCTATCTTATATCTGGCATCCCTAACTCTGTGATTAAAAAAGATAACACAGCATTCGCACACAAATCAAACCAGACACTTAGAACTCTCTTCACAAACGAGAAAGACAAAATAGAAAAACAACAACAACATAACGTAGTCTATGAGATCGGATGCACTGGTAAAGAAGGAGAGCAGTGTAAACTAGTTTATATAGGAAAAACAAAGAGAACATTAAAAACAAGAATCAACGAACACCAAGCGGACGTGAAGAAAAGAAAAACAACAACAGCTTTAGCACAACACAAGGTATATTCAACATGGTAGAGTCGTCCCAGAGAGGTGGGTACCGAAGCTATCAAAAATAAGAAGAGCGTAAAAGACAATGAATAAGAGCTTGAACCAGGGATTGAACTATAGGGGCAATTGTGCTATTTTTGGTACTTTCGAGATAAGACGAGAGTTTAGGCAAGTGCGTTTTCATTTCGGGCTTTTTAAATTTCTCGAAGTTAAAAAATTCAAGTTGCATATATATGTAATTAATGTAATTTTCAATTTTTGATGCACCGCGTTGCTTATTTTGACACTTCGTTATTCTTATCGTTGCTAGTAAAGTTACTTGAACACATTAGAAAATTTCATTACAAAAATTGAATGCATATATATGTCTATAGAAAAGTCGTCATTTACAAAATTATAGCATTTGAAGCCGCACATTATAAAAAATTTTTTTTTATATATTTTGTGCCTTTGCCTTGTTTAAAAAACCGCGTTTTTAAAAATGTATTAAAAACTTATTTAATAAAAAAAGCATACACAGAGGGGATTTCATATAAGATGAGTTTTTTTTCAATTTTATTCCGGATTCGTGCACTTTTTCAAAAACAAGGCAAAAGACACTCTCAAAATTTTATCAATATATTGCAAGTTAGTTATACTAAATATATAAATAAATAAATTTTTTTTAAATGTTTGTCTTCAGAGATACAGGGTCCGATAGTTGACACATTTTTCGTAAATTCATATTTTAAAATCATGATATCTGCAAACCAGTTATTGTTTTTATACATTTGTTACGTAATTTTTTTCAAAAAGTATTTGAATAACAAGGTCATATAGAAAAATTTGATTTAAATAAAAATTTAGAAAAATATAAATAATTTTTAAAAACCCTTACTTCCAAAAACGAGTTGGGTAAAATCCAATAATTTTATATCTTTCCAAAAGTTTAAATAATTTTTTCAAACCTTATTTATAATGAAATAAAAATCAATTTTACTGTGCTTAAAATACCAGTTACTTTTATGTTAAACTAAACTGTTTCTAAATGAAGTCAATACCTTTCGTAAGGGTAAAAATATAAGTATAATCGTATACACCTAAAACATGTTTTTTCAGGGCTACCCTGAATCGTTTCGATTGGAACCAAAACAAAAGTTTTTTGTTGTCTCCAATAATGGGGCATTCACATACATTTTTGCTAATTTTTGTCTAAATGGCGAGGCGACCACCCTTGGCGAAATTGTGCCCTGGATCAGTTTTTGTGAATCATAGTAGCAATCAATGCTCATTATTAGCAATTAGTAGAATTAGTACCAAATAGTAATCAAATTTAATTTTTAAATATTTACAATAAATAATTTTATACTTGTGAGCTATTTGAAGCAAATAAAACTATTTTCTGCTTCATTTATTTTAAATTTATACCTACAGGAAACATCTTTGAATATTTTATATATTCAAAATATGCTACAATTTTAGCTGCAAGTAAATAAATGCTAAACGAACAGTTGCATATTTGAAGCAAAGCGTATACAAAATATTATACTTGCAGCAAGTCTTTTGTAAACGCTCCTTTTTTTTAAGTGTAAGCACACTTTTTTAAAAAAAGGCACTATTTTTTCTCTCTAATTAGGCACAATTTCAACAATTCCACTTCATCCCTTGAACACATTGAAGACAGATAATAGACAACTGATTGTAAAAATATTGTGAAACAAGAATCTCTCCAGCGATTGCGTCTTTCTTCACGAGGCACACGAAAAGATGAGCCATTTTCTTTTTAAAAAGGTTTTCGAAAAATTGCACAATTTCTTGGCGTCTAATTCAATCAATTAAATAAATTTAAATCACAAAAATTCACAACACAATTCCAATTAACAAGTTTTGTTATTTGCTTTTTGTTCGTAAACAACTGAATTTGACAGCTAAGGTACCCACCACAAGAGAGAATTGTATCTACTAACACTACCTTCTTAAATATACCTTGGCACAACACATTTTAGACAACGGACACACAGCTGATTTTAAGAACATAAAAATTTTGGAGAAAGAGAACAATCACAACAAAAGATTCACGTTGGAGACTCTGATAATTCAACAAAAACTAAGGACAGCAATGAACACAAAAGAAGACAATGATGCAACAAAAGCTATCTACACACTAGCTTTAACTTAATATTATATTGTCAACAGTTTAAATGGTTTAGTGTTATATGTTAGTTCAATTAATTTTGTTAGTAATTTTTAATGTTAATTTTAAATTTTTTGTTTAATTGTGCGTTAAAAATGTAAATTTAAATTCTTTTGTTACAAAAATTGTGTAAGTTTAAAGTGTAATTTATTAATTTATGTACATAAATAAAATAAATACGATTGCAGATTCAATCCCTGAAGAAGCAGAAAAGAAATCTGCGAAACGTCGGAGGAAAACATAATGTTAATAAAAGTTTTTTAATTTAATAACATTATATAAACAAAGCAGACCAAAAAAGCCCAAATTATAAAAATAAACCACAGCATTAAAAATATTGTTGGACGCGGTTCTGCCTTTATTTTCGATTCGATTTTCATGAATGAAGCACTCAATAATTTTCTGGGCAGTCGATACATTTAAATTGACCTATTTGAGCAGTTTTCCATTTTGTTTTTAAAGTGATTAATTACTAATTTACGCTGTTCAATCATTGTGCGACGACTCATTTTATAAAAATGCGAAAATTGACCTCTTGACACGCACGATAAGACTAATTATTAACTGAACCTTGTTGCAAACATACATTCGCGAACAAAGAAAAACAGACAACCGTTAGTCGAAGTTACAACAAAGAAAAGAATGCATGCATAAACTAAGCTATGAGCTTCAGTTCTGCTGCTTTGTTTGTTTTTATCATCTGTTATTGAGAGAGCACATTTTTTTGCTGTTTTTTTTTCGTTTAATGCTTTTGCTAAAAATATGTCTAAAAATCTGCATTGACAGTTTTACCGTATTCTTTTTTTTAAGCACTATAAACTCATAAATGCATAGTGCATAAAATAAGGTGTGAGCCACTGTATATCCGAAAGTACTTTTTTATTGGCCAAAAGGAGTTGAAGAGGTAAGAAATTCCTTATCTACTGCAAATATCATCCCTGCAAAAAAAAAAAAAAGCCAAGTGAAGCCAAGCCAAAAAAAAAAAAAGCCAAGTATTGAAAAAAACCACCTGGACGAAATTGCTATTTTCTGTTTCAAAATTTTAATTTCGGGTGTATATTGTGAAAGGACTTATCAATTTTGATAGCTTTTTAATCCTTTGAACTGTACTAAAAAATTTATCCTATGCAGTGCGGTTAAAGATTCACATCCTGTTATGGTAAGGAAGAAGAAAGTTGTTGAACACCCTGTTTTAAAAACAGGGTGGAATTAAATACTTTTTAAATATCCAACTTGAGCTTGGAATATCCAATTAGTGCCAGCAAACGAAATGGATTAGGCTTGTTCTTTGATAAAGCCAAAACCGATCTACGGTTATAGCGCCAACTAAGTATGTAAGTGAAGTTGCTAAAAGTTTTTTGACAATTTCAGCATTGAGCCATGCCTTATTTATTATATTATGATTTTTATCAATTTTACAGAGCACTTATTCATAATTTTTGTATTTTTTTTTCTCTCTAAAGATTGCATAAAACTCTATTTGCTTAAAATATTTATTTTTTAAAACTGATTCCCAATAAATTCACAAAATTAGTAACGTACTTAAAAAAAACGTTGAAACTGTAAAATAAAGAGTGTTACATCCAGTTCGCTCTTCTATCAATCCATCCTTTCAGTTTCAGAAGGCTTACATTCTGTAAAAAATTAAAAAATTTTAGGGAAAATACCAACACAACAGAATAAAGCTCACTGTTTGATTCAGTCCAGCCGATGGTCACATTATTCTTAGCGTTTTCATCTTCCAACCAACTGCGCAGAGGTTCAAAGTATTCAGCTATGGCCTTGCCGCTCAAAGTGCGTTCACCCATGTAAGCAGCCAATACATCGGGCCAGGGCTTAGAAGCTCCCAAAGAAAGCATATTACTGGCATTGATATAGTTTTGGATATCAAAGAAAATATAAAATAAAACACTCAAAGAAAAACTTACTGAAAGGCTAAACCGACTTCAGGATTACCATAGAAATCGCAGTTATCGAGTGGTAACTCCGGGTTTTGGGGATTATATTCGTTAGCAAGAGTACAAGCAAATTTGTATAATTGGAATTGCAAGGTGAAAGAGACAAGGTATCTATAAAAAAAGAAGAAAGAATAGATTTTCGCTTCTATTTGTCAAAAATACAATGAGAAGCACATGGTACAAGAGCGAGACTTAATTTACTCTTAGAGCTTAATGCGTGAAATAAAAAATGTACTTCATATAATCAGCATCGACAGAAATATGATACTGGGCAGGTGGATCGAAGTCATTTTCACTTCGTGCTAGTGGTGGCTCAATGCCAGAGTACTCTTCACGCAATTTCCAGAAGGCACAGTTCCAGTTTTCTTTCTTAATCTCACCTCGGAAAAGAGACCAACGATATTTGTCTATCGTGTAGGCAAAAGGCAGTAAGACTACCTTTTCCAGAGCCTAAGGCATGTGTTATAGGAAAAATTATTTAAGTCACATGTCAAAAGAAAATAATGCTGAGCCTCTTACAGTCAATAAGAGCTGATTGATGCGTGTCTCATTATCGCGCGTATAGTTATTGACTAGACCTACACGCTCAAAATGTTTGGGTGTGGAAACAGCCATTGCAATTGCATCACTGACTGCCTCATGGAAGCCAGGACTGGCAGCACGACGATATACTAATGGCTGATGTTGGTACTGCAGGAAATACTGAATGTGTCCCAGCTCACGGTGAACAGTAATGAGTTGATCCTGAGTGACAAGTGTACACATCTTGATACGCACATCGTCTTTGGCTAAGAAGTCCCAGGCATTGGCATGGCAAAAAATGGCACGTCCGTCAGTGGGTTTTTCAATAACACTCTTCTCCCAGAAGGTACTTGTTGGACAAAAAGTATAACTAGTATTAGCTTCAGATGAAGAACTATTGTGATAGTAACTTACTTTGGGAGTTTGGTCAAATTTAATGAGGTAAAGAAGTCATCGCCCATTTGAAACATCTTCAATGCTGTAAAGTTTTGCTTGACCATCTCTTCGGTAACATCAATGCGCGATTTATTTGGAAAAGGTGTAACAATATCAGCAATTTGGTGCCATTGTTCAGCCCATATCTTGCCCAAAAGATGCATTGGAATGGGTCCCGTAGCTGAGACGACATCTTCACCATAAAACTTACGCAAACGGTCACGCACAAAAGCATGAATCTGCAAATAGAGCGGACGAATTTCTTCGTAAAGATTTAGTAGTTGATCTTCTATGGTCGGATCCTCATACTCGTCAAGCCTCATTTCGGCACCGGAGGTAAAGTCTGCTCAATTCAGAAAATTAAGTAATATATTCTTACTTTCGCTTTTGCCCAACACTCACTGTTAAATTGAGCTGCCTTTGTGCTAAAATTGATGAACTCTTCGAAAGGACTACGCACCGGTGTACCGGCCTTATCATAAAACTGTTTCCAATAATGGCTCAGCTTTTCTGGATCGCGATTATTCGCCATAATTGTCTCAAGGTCTGGTTTGAAAGCCAAATCACATTTTGTCTGATTTTCAGAAGCACAGACCTTGACCTTGGCGAAATTTGACTTCATCGTTGACATGACTTCCATGTATTGAGCATATTCGTCCTCAGGCAGAGTGGCATATCCTAACTTATAGAGCATCTTAAATTGACGACGCCAATCCGCCGAATGATAATTACGCCAATTAAATTTCTGCAAATCCGCGGAGACCTCTATTAGATAATTGGCCACTTCAGCATATGTTTCAATGCTTTTAAGTTTATTCTCAGCGGTAATATTGGTTTGGTAGTTCCAATTGGCCTCACTCTGTTTGTTAAGAAGTATTGCCATATTTGTATTGACATAGTCCAAATATGTGTGATTTCTAGTGTTAGACTTAGCATTTACGTTCAACCAAATTTTCAGTGGATTTTCGAATACTTCTTCTAAAATATCCGCTTGACTTAGCACCGTTAATCCTGCCAAAATGGCTATAAGCAAAAATTTCATAGTTTTGCTCTTATTGAACTGAAATTGAGAAAATTTTGTTTTTTTTTTTATTTAAAATAAAATTAAAAGTACTTATATGTTTAAAAAAATTTATTTATTTAAATTTAATTATTGCAATGCTTCTCCCCTTTTTTTGTTTTAAACCAATTAGAATTCATCACTGAACCGCATGTTATTTGCTTCATGCTCGCCCTTTTTATTTTTAGACCAATCAAAAAGCAGCAATTACACAATCAGCTGTTTCGCAGTCAGTTGTGGGAGAATGAGAATGGGGTTACCCCACTTTCTATTTTAATTAACACATATTAAAAAATCAGCCGTTTTGCAGACAGTTGTGGGAGAAAGAGAATGGGGCTACCCCACTATTTTAATTAATATGTCTTTTAAATAGTTTAGTTTAGTTTAGTTTATTTATTTTAAAGTCTTTGGAGTACAAATCCTTACAGACTAAATTCACAATAAAAGTATAAATGCTTAGTAAGAAAACATTATTATTGCAGCTATAAAACGCTAAGTTAAAAAAAATGCTATTAACAAAATTTTTAAATATTTGTTTGGAAACAAAAAGATCAAAATCATACAATACATTTAGCTCATTAAAAAGAGTCAAAGCCCTAGTAATGGGCTCATTTAATGCATAATTAGTTTTACAAAATTTTATATAAAACAGTTTAGATCTTCTTAAGTATCTTAAAGGAATATTAAAAGTTATAAGCTCTACAAGCGATTGACAGTCAATTGATCCGGATAAGATATCAAAAATAAAAATAAGAGATGCAATCTTGCGCTTCGATTCAAGAGATTTTAGACCCAGTAGCAATAAACGAGCATTATTAGCCGGCAGGGGATCATGAAAGTTACTAGACCGCAAGGCATGCCTAGTAAAATTTTTTTGAACTTTTTCCAGTCTAAGAGAAGTAGAGGCATAAAAAGGGCTCCAAATAATGGAGGCGTATTCAAGTCTCGACCTAATAAAAGCAGTAAATAACATTTTAAGAGTATATGGATCTAGAAACTCTTTACTATTTCTACGAATAAAAGCAAGTAGAGAATAGGCCTTCGGAATAAGAAAGTTGACATGGTCAATAAAAGTGAATTTTGAGTCAAAAATGATCCCTAAATCGCGATATAAAGAAACAGATTGAATTGTTGTATTAGACAGAAAGTATGAATTAATTATTGTATTTTGAGAAAGTTTAGAGAGTGTAAGATGGAAGCATTTAGAAAAATTTGAGGGGAGACCATTAACTTCGCTCCAAGTCAACACTCTAAGAATATCAGCTTGCAAGTCAGTAGCATCTGCTGAACAAGATATTTTCTTAAATAATTTCATGTCATCCGCATAGAGGAAAAAACGTGAGTTTCGTATACATTTAGATACGTCATTTATAAAAAGAATGAAAAACAGTGGTCCAAGGATGCTTCCCTGAGGAACACCTGAGGTTGCCACAAACTTATATGATTTGTAGTTATTTATAGAGTCTTAACATGTCCTGTCCGATAAATAAGACTTTATCCACCTCCAAAAAGATGAATGAAAGCCCATTTTTCGTAGTTTCCAAAGTAACAATTTATGTGAAACTTTGTCGAACGCCTTGGAAAAATCGGTATAAATTACGTCAACTTGATTGCCAGATACAAACGAAGATACGCAGTAATCAGAAAAAATAGCCAGGTTTGAAACTGTGGATCGCCTAGCAACAAAACCATGTTGTTCAGGGCAGATATAATGTTTGATCAAAAAACTCAATTTTAACTTAACAACACTTTCAAACAGTTTAGAAACATTTGAAAGCTGTGATATTGGCCGGTAGTTTACCACATTGCTTTTAGAACCAGACTTAAAAACAGGGCTGATAGAGGCAATTTTCCAACAATTAAGAAAATTTCCTTCAGATAAAGATTTATTGAAAATAATGCACAGCGGAGCAGCTAAGGCTTGTGTGCAATTAACAAAAATAATTGATGCAAGACCATCAATATCTTCTTTAAAAGGTCTCTTCATATCCTTTATGGCATTGATTATGTCAATAACTGAGACAAACAAGAAACCAATATCAGTAAAAGAATCGATGGTGTTTTCAAAACAATCAATCGAGAGGTCATTATGGGCAACAAAATTTGATTTGAAGAAGTCAGCAAACATATTTACTGTGTCAGCAATGTTAAATGAGCACTTGTCGTTAAAGAACATTGAGGTAGGAATCTGCAAGCCACCTCTTTTTGACTGGATAAAATTCCAAAATGATTTAGGGTTAGATTTGATGTTTGATTCAAATCTTAAAATATATAGTTTATACAAAAACTTGTTAAGGAAGTTAAATTCGCGCATGTAATGCAAGTACTTTAATTCATGTTCAGGATCATTTGTTGTCCTGTACAACTTTAAAAACTTATTTCTATGGTTTTTCAGTTTCTTTAGACCTTTAGTGTACCACGGAAGTTTGTGATAAATTTTAGGCGAACGCGGAACGCAAGAATCGCATATGGCTAGAACATTGGTTTTAAAAAGATTATAACATGTTTCAGCATTATTACCATCAAATAATGCATTCCAATTAAGGCTAAGCAAAGAATTATTTAAATTATTAAAGTTACAGATATTGAAATTAAAAATTTTTTTATCTGGATCGCTTTCAAAAAACTCATAGAAATCAATTACTAGCATAAGAGGCTTATGATGCATGCATGATTTTGATATAGGAAAAAAACATTCATTAATATCATACTTAATATTTGAAGAAAAACATCGGGAATAAGATCCAACAATTTATTTAAGTTATTAAAAATGTTATTAGCTTGATGTAAATCAATACTTAAAAGACTATCTATGAAATATATTTCATTTGGTTGGTTAATGTTAGTTGGAGTCAATTGAGAAGCAATGTTGATCCAGTTAATTTTCGAGAGATTGAAGTCGCCCAAGAAGCAGAGGTGAGAGTTCGCATCCATCGAGGAGTGTAAGTTTAGAATGTTTTCGACATGTGCAGTATAGATTTCGTCGTTACTATTTGGCGGAATGTACGATGCGCAAATGAAGAGAGATCCTTGATTAGTACGTACTTGAATACAAATTTGGTCCAGCACTGAGTCGGAGTTAATAAGCGGCTTAAGTGAGGAGCAATGAACCCTTTTGATTGCAATGAGTACACCACCCCCACGACTGAGCCCAGTTTTAACTGCATCTCGGTCTTTTCGGTAGACATTAAAAATGTTGAGATCAAAAAATTCCCCATCGAAAAACTCGTTATTTAGCCAAGTTTCAATTAATATATAAACATCACAATCTTCATGAGATGTAAAGTTATGAATTAAATCAGCTTTTGTTCTAATCCCTGACATATTTTGAAAATAGCATTTTAAATTTTTTGATACATAAGGTTGTTTATTGTTCAGAGTCAATTTACTCTTTTTTTCAATTTCCTTCTCCAAAAATTTGAAAACATAGAAACTTTAACATTTTCTTGCCAAAGCGATGGTTCAAAAATAGTATCAATGCAGTGCTCAGGAATGCCAAGCTTAAAAGTGACTCTTTTTAGATTCTCAGCAGGAACACTTTTATTTACTAACTTGTAGCAAACCAGATCTTTTTCGTCAATAGAAGTGTATTTAGCTACATAGTTAATAATGTCTTCTTGAGAAACATTTGGCCTAAAGGCACCAATTTGAACGAAAGCCATTTTTTTAATAACATTTAACTTATGTCGATCATTACGACCAATTACAAATTTAGAACGATTATTAGATCTTTTATTCTGTACTAAATTCCACTCTTCATTATTAAGCTCTTCATTATTACGCGCAACAACAGCAGAATAAGTTTGCGAATAATCAGAGACAGCAATTGAAGAAGATATCGTCGCAGCAGCACCAACAACAGCATCAGTATGTTTGGTAATAGTAGCGACCTTACTAGGGAGCGCAGCATTACCTGAGAAAACTTCTTTTGTAGGAGTATCAACATCGGGAGCAACAACAACAACAGCATCGTCCACAGCATCAACAATAACAGCAGAAGAAGCCTCTACAGAGGCCAAACTACCCGCAGAAACCGGTTTTCGCGTGCGTGAGCGAGATTGAGCTGCTCCACTCGTGGGGACTGCATTGTTTACTGGAGCTGCAAGCTTACGTGAACGAAGGCGAGGCAATTCTAGAGAGATTGCATTAGCATGAGCTGATGGTAAAGAGACATCAGGTTTTTTTGTGTTGTTGACTAATTGCACTGGGTCAACAACCTTATTGTCATACGAGCGAATAAGCAAAGCTTTGATCTCACTAACTTCGATGGTTAATTTTTTTAAAGTTAGCGCAAAATTCTCGCTTTCAACTAAGCAATGATCACATAAAAAATATATGTTTACATTACTATTAATTATTTCACATTGTGATTCATTTAGATTCACACATTGTTTATGAAATATATCTTTGCAAAACTTGCACTTAACAACATTGTCAATTGTTTTTAAACACTTCTTACACTTTGTGCACTCCATAGATAAGATTGTCTGATCAGACTCGCGGATAAACAGAGACTGACAATTTGTTAATCTTTAATCTCTAATCTCTAAACTGAGAGAAAATTTGAGGTAAAGCCGTTAATAAACGTAGTAAAAAAGTAGGTGCAGAAGTGTGCATGGTCGAAAAATATTATCACGTAATAAGTATTCCTGAGTCAAAGCTGCACGCTGTGAAAATTTAAGATCGGTTAACAGGTCCAGCCTCCAATATATCGCAAACAAAGGGGCGTGCTCCACCCACTTTTCTTTTGGTACGTATTTCTATTCATGCCAATACCATATATAGCAAATACTGCCGCCGTTGGTCAAAAAATGCGCAAGATATGACGATTTTAAATTTTGGGTTATATGGACGAGGTCACGCCCTTTTGTCCACTCACAACTTTGTATAGTCAAGAATTTATTATTTCGTAAGAATATCCTATTGTGAAAATTTAATGACGATCGGTACAGTAGTTAAGACTATATTATGATTTTTAATTTTCCTAAAAAGGGGCGTGGTCCCACCCACTTTTCTCCTGGTATGTATTCCTAATTATGCCATTACCATAAGTACCAAATATCATCGACGTAGGTCAAAAAATGCCCAAAATATGGCGATTTAAATTTTTGGGTTATATGGGCGGTGCCACGCCCCTTTGTCCAATAAAAACTTCATATAGCCTATTATTTCTTCTAGAGTCATAATAACATGCTGTGAAAGTTTCAGGAAGATCGGTACAAGGGCTTAGACTCCTATAAAGCACAAACAGACAGAGAGACATTAATTTTTATATATATAGATTGAAAGCAGATAAATTATAATTAAAGTAAAATGGGGCGAAAAAGGGGGATTTGGTAACAAAAAAATCTATGGCTACCTTACCTGTAGATAAAAAGTAAATAAAACTTTAGGTAAATACATATTACAAAAAAGTATTTTGTATAGCAAACATTGTTAGTGGTATAAGTAAGTATCTGAATTTAAAAAAAGGGGCGGTGAAGTGGGCGTGGTTCATAGTAATATGGCGACGTTAACAGTATTAAGAGCAATATACTACCAAATAAAAAATAATCCGTTGGAAGGAACAAATTTGTACAGAGAACAAAAAGTTTAAAATTTAAATTTGGCGTGAAAAGGGGCGTGAAAGGGGGCGTGGCGTAAGAAATGTTTATTTCTACCTCGCCTGGATTATAATGTGTATATAATTTGAAGTAAATCTGTTAAAAACTGTATGGGAGCAATTACATAATTTTAAAAAAGTGGGCGTGGTCGAAAAAAGTACCCTATTAATCATGCCAGAGTCCCAGTTAAATGCTGTGAAAATTCCAGGAAGATCGGTCCAGAGGTTTGGTCTCCTATAAGGTACAAACAAACAAATAAACAAGCACACATTCTATTTTATATATATAGATTGAATGTTAGATACTATTTTTATATGGTTTTGCAAAATTTGGTAAAACAATCTTCACCTGGATATGTTCTGCCGGAAAAAAGAATTGAGTCTCCACGAAATAGCTCCAAATGAAAAAAGCCCAAAAATGAAACTTATTTGAAATAAACCCCAAAAAATTTCATATGAAGTAACACCCACTTGCTTGGGAACTATTTCACAAATTTTGGGTGATATTTTACTTTTTTCTAGGACCTTATCTTCTAAATATATATAAACTGAAGCATCATCTTGGGAGTATTTTTATTAAATTTAGTAGCGATTGGGCAATTGGGCGTTGAACCTCCAATACAAGCCAAATTTTCGCTAACGCCCACAAACAGAAAGAAGTTATATATAAAACGGTGTTGATGAAAATTTAGCAGTTTTATTCAGATGGTTTTTGTAGGCAACTGTAAAAAGACTGCACTATATCTACGCCCTTTTTTCTGGAATCATACCAATTCCGGAGCTTTACACTTTTTTGTAGTGAAACTTGGTATATAGGTTTTACTTTATATACGAGGAGGCGTGGCACCTCCCATACAACACAAATTTGCACCATCGAATTGCTTTGGAGTTATATTATGTCAATTTCGACATGCAGTTTAACTGATAACATTTTCTGGGCATTATACAAGGAGGCGTGGCAGCTGGTTCATTGCTTTTATTGTAGCTAGTAAGCTTTAATACTACACAACTGAATCAACATAACTACGCATTCGGTACTAGAAACAGAAATAACTTTTTTGTGACAAGACGCAGGCGCGAGGCCACGACGCAACACTACTAATATGCAGGTCCTAGGTTCGATAAAAATTTACCAGAAACGAAACCTCAATAAGCGCATTTAAAACAAAACTAAAGTGGCTTATACAAGCACAGAGCTTTTGAAAATTTTGTAAGTAATATTGTAATATAAATAGAAAACGATATCAACGATCGATATCATTGGCCATAACACGCACAAAGTCAGTACAGCATTCTCAAGATTAGAAAGAGAGTCAAGTCGAATGAGTCTGGCAGTAAATGCAGATAAGACGAAATACTTGATGTCATCAAACAAACAGTCGCAGCGTCTTGGAACCCATGTTATAGTTGCCAATACCTCCTTCAGAGTTGTGAAGGACTTCGTTTATCTGGGATCCAGCATAAACTCAACCAACGACATCAGCATTGAGATCAAACAAAGAATTGCTCTTGCTAACAGGTGTTACTTTGGGCTCAGTAGGCAATTGAGAAGCAGAGGCCTCTCTCGACGAACGAAAATTACGTTCTATAAATCGCTCATCATGCCCGTCCTACTTTATGTATCATAAACCTGGACGCTGAGCAGTTCAGATTAAAAGACTTTAGGAGCCTTCGAAAGAAAGATTCTTCGTTAGATCTACGGACCAATCTGCGTCAATGGCGAGTACTGAATACGTTGGAATGATGAACTGTATGAGCTGTACGCCAACATTGACATAGTCAAGCGCATTAGAATCGAGTGGCTTCGCTGGCTAGCACATGAAATACGATGCTCCTGTGAAGAACATATTCCATTCGGTACCCAGTTAACTCAGAAGAGGACGACCACATCTTCGTTGGAAAGACAAAGTAGAGGACAACCTGTCAATGCTAGGAATTTCCAACTGGCGCCAGCAAGCGAGAGACAGAAATGGCTGGCGCAAATTCTTAGATGAGGCCAAGACCGACATACTTTTGTAGCGCCAACTAAGTATGTAAGTAAATAGAAAACTTTTGATATTTTTATTATTATGAGCTGCGTTCCTTTCGCCTTAATATAATCTCGATAGTAAAGTTTCTGAAAGGAACGGCAAGAAAATCGACTCGTATAGGGCGCTACCGTTGCATTCAAAATTCAATTCAAACAAATAATCATGATACAATCTTTATTAGGTAGCCTTGACAGCTACCTATTTAGTCACAAGCTGCGACAATCGAATGTCAAACAAAAGAAAAAATTGAGAGCGTGTGTTACACACATTGGCCGCATTCAGCGGAGTCAACAATTGGCAACTGTTGTGTTAAAATTTGTGTGAGAAACCTTTGCAATGAAATTATTTATATAATAACATAATAATTAAATTAAACAATATAAAACATTTCTGACGTTCACAGTAAAAACACACACAGAGAAAAACATTGATTACGCATTCTTTTCCAGAAAAAATTCTGCATTTTTCTGACCTTTTCCATGGTTCTGCACTTTTTTCGGTTCTTTTCTAAACAAAAAAAAATGTTGACCTTAATATAAATCGTGTTCTTTTCTCGAAAATGTTGACCGCAAATGTATAACAAATGTAGAATTTTCTGACCTGTGAAATTCGACGATTCTCCATTCAGCTCTCTAATAATACCAACAGAAAAACAAAATAAAATAACTTTACACATACATTTTGTGCTGTGACAGTTGTGAGAAGCAAAAAGTTTCAATTTTTTAATTATTTCCATAGTTGAATCCAATATATTTTTAATTAAAAAGGTTTGTGTTAATAAAACTGAACTTATCGATGAATATTTAATTAAATATAAGTTAAAAATTGCATGCAGTGTGCACCATAAAACACCTAAATCGTAACTACATCAGAATTCAAAACAACAGTGCAGTATATATTAAATAAAATAAAAAGTTAAATTTTTTACGTTTTTTTCTCAGCTCAAAAGAATTCAATATTCTGTAAATTCAGGTAAGAATCTCAAAAAGTCTGCGTTCTGTGAAGTCAGAAATTTTTTTTGAAAAGAATGTGCTATAAGGTATCGCTACCATAACAGTTCTAAACAGTTGACTACTCTGAATGCGGCCAATGTGCGCGACACACGTTCTCTATTTTGTTTTCTTATACCATGTTCCCACTATTGTAATTTACGGCTCATTCTTAATTTATGCATAAATCATGTTCAAATTAAGTAATTTCGCCGTGGAAAAACTGTCAATGAAATTACTTCGAAATTAAGTAATTTATCATAAATTACCATTTAAATTAAGATGCAATCGGTGTCAGCACTAGTTTTATCGATAAATAATCGAAGAAATCACATCACAAGCTGTCATTTTCATAAATAACCAAAACTCAAAGTTCACAAAATATATTGTTGTTCTGTCCGACTTGCGGTAATATTTTAATGGTAGAGGAAGAAACTACATGTCATCGCTTTTCATGCAATACATGTCCTTACATTTGCAACATCAATTAAAACATTTCAACGCGTACTTTTCCACGGCTAAAGGTGAGTAGTGCTCTAAGTATTTGAGACGAACTATTATTAAGATTCCTGCAATGTTTTAGGAAGTGGATCATGTTATGGGCGGTGCAGCTGGTTGGGAGAACGTAGATTCAACTGATGCTTCACAAACAAGCTTATTTTATGCAGATGCAAAATCGCTCTGCTGATGAACCTATGACCACATTTTACAAATGCTGTAATCAAGCACGAAGATGCTTACAATCGGACGAAGTTATAGCTCTACCAACCGACACTGTTTATGGTCTAGCCTGCAATGCCAACAATGAGAAGGCCATACAAAATTTGTATGAAATCAAAGGACAAGACTGTCATAAACCAGTGGCAATTTGTGTGAAAGACTTGGCTGCTCTTCGTTGCTATGGTAAAGCTGAGCATATAAACGATGCGTTGTTGAAACGTTTGCTGCCGGGATCCAGAACGATAATTATCGAACGTTCACAGAACTTAAGCATTAGTTTCCTCAATCCAAGTACTAGATAAATTGGTATTCGTATTCCCAAATTCCAATTCATTCACCAGCTGTGCGATGAGCATCCATTGCTCTGACTAGTGCAAATCGTTAGCCGAACCAAGCAGTTTGAATGTTGAAGAATTTTCGACGTTGTGGCCTCAGCTAAGGGGTGTCTTTGATGCTGGCCAGCTGGGACTAACCAAAGAGTGTCGTTCTGCATCATCTTTTATTGACTTGTCACAACCGGAAAAATTAAAAGAGTACGTGCAGGATGTGCGATTAAACAAACGCTCAAAGTTATGCCTGGAATCGGTATTAGAAACCTTGAACTGCTAAGAACACTGCTAAGAACTGCTAAAACAATGATTCCCATATATAATTGAAAGACAAAAAAAAACCAACATGTTACAGTATAGAATTTTTAAAATTAAAAAGCAGCTATGGAACGTTTTATATGTTTTTTTAAATTTTAAGTACATAGTGGGACAGTATATATATTTAAAATTAAAAATAGTGGAAACTTATCACTTTTTCCTGGTCGGACATGCTAAATAAAACAAAACTTTTTAAATTCACGGTAATGCTTTGCGATGGTTTATTTACTTTCTTTGCTTTACTTACTTTTGCCACAAAATAAGCAAATATATGAGTTGCCAACGAACTGTCAAAACAAATTACGAACAGCTATAATAAGTATTTTTAAGAATTTTAAACATCATCTAACAGTTAGGGAGTCGCTGATTTCGAATCTGAAGTAAGAATTTAAAATTCAACATTGTTAATAGCGTTGCCTACTAATTTTTTTATTTTTACGAATTCAGTGCTGGCGCGAACACTAGATAAAGATGGGTCGATGAATCCGAATCCGTTGTCATAATTTAAAAATTAAATAATTTTTAACAGGGCTGCCACCTAATAATATGCAATTTTAAGAATTTTAACCAACATTTAATAGTGTAAAGGGGTCGCTGATTTCGAATCTGAAGTCTGAATTTTAAAATTGAATATGGTTTATAGGGTTGCCACCTTAATTTTTTTTTATTTTTACGAACTCGGTGCTGGCGCGAACATTAGGTAAAAATGGGTCGCTGAATCTGAATCCGTTGTCAGAATTTCAAAATTATTTATTTTTTTATAGTAGGGTTGCCAACTAATAATATGTATTTTTAAGACCTTTAACGATCATTTAACAGTGTTAGAGTTCGCTAATTTGGAATCTGAAGTCAGAATTTTAAAATTCAATATGGTTAATAGTGCTGCTACCTACTTTGTTTTATATTTTTTCGAATTCTTGTAATTTTTAAATTCTGACAACGGATTCGGATTCAGCAAACAATTTTTATATTGGGGTCGCGGCAGCACCGAATTCGTAAAAATAAAAAAAAAATAGGTGCCAACCCTATTAACCTTATGGAATTTTACAATTCTGACTTCAATTCGAAATCACCGACTCTCTAGCACTGTTTAAAACTTTTAAAAAAACATATTATTAGGTGGCAACATTATTACAATAAAAATTCATAATTTTGAAATTCTGACAACGGGTTTGGATTGCGACCCATTTTTACCTAGTGTTCGTGCCAGAACCGAATTCGTTACCAAAAAAAATTAGGTGGCAGCCCTATTAACCATATGGAATTTTAAAATTCTGACTTTAGATTCGAAATCAGCGACTCGCTAACACTGTTGTTAGAATCCAGTGATGTTTAAAATACTTAAAATACATATTATTAGGTGGCAATCCTTAATCTATAATTAACTCTATACTTATTTGATTCGCTTTGCTTTGAATCAATCTCAAATTAGTACTACTTTGGAAACTAGTTATACTCATTCATACTCATTTTTGAGTAAGTGGCTCATGATTCAAAAATGTGATTCACTTTTTTCGAATCAATCACATATTAGTATTACGAGGGGTGCCTTTTATATTTCGGGATTAGAGAACAAAAACAAATATTAATCATCGAAAATCACTTTATTGTTTTTCAAAATATTCTCCATGAAGATCTATACACTTTTCCATGCGTTTGAACCAATTGTCGAAGCACTTTTGCCACTCTGATTGAAGTATCTCGAAAACATGCATTATGAATGCCACAACCGCTTCTTCGGGCGTCGAAAATCGTTGTCCACGCAGTTTATTCTTCACGGTTGGGAATAAAAAGAAGTCATTCGGTGCCAAGTCAGGACTATACGGCGGATGACCCATCAAATCGATGTTTTGGGTGCTCAAAAATGCAGTTGTTTGAGCCGATGTGTGAGAGCTCGCATTGTCGTGGTGAAGAGAGATCCGTCTTCGGCGGTTGGTTTTCCTGATTTCTTGGAAGACAACTGGCAAACAAATGGTTGTGTACCACTCAGAGTTGACTGTTCTGCGTTGTTCTAGTGGTACGGTTGTGACATGTCCATATTTTCCGAAAAAACAGACGACCATTTGCTTGGAAGTGCTTCGAGCGCGAACAACTTTTGTTGGATTTGGCTCATCTTGAAACACCCATACAGTCGACTGCTGTTTACTTTCGGGCTCATACGCGTAAATCCACGATTCATCACCTGTCACGATGTCATAGACGTGTTTCGAAGCACCGCGATCGTATTTTTTGAGCATTTCCTTCGACCAATCGACACGAGCCTTTTTTTGAGCGATTGACAAATTGTGCGGGATCCAACGCGAACAAATTTTTTTGACAGTCAAATGTTTATGCAATATTGAATGTATGCTGGTCCCACTTATGCCTAAGGTTGCCTCAATCTCACGATAGGTAACATGACGATCTTGCAATATCAGTTCGCGCACAGGAATGGTTTTCGGAACAACAGCTGATTTCGGACGACCTTCACGAAATTCGTCTTGGAGTAAACTACGACCACGATTGAATTCACCATACCATCGATAAACACTGGTCCTTGATGGAGCTTCATCGCCAAAAATTGAATTAAGTTCATCCATGCACTGTTGCTGTGTTAATCCACGTCGAAAGTTGTAAAAAATAATCGCACGAAAATGTTCACGATTTAATTCCATTTTTGGACCGAGATGAATCTTTTAAGTTACTATAAACAACACAAATAGCGCTCGTATGTCAAAGCGTTCTAGGTACGTATAAGCCAACAAATGTCAAACTTTGCGATAGAGCTTTCAGTTGACAGATTGCAACACCAGGGTTGCCAAATCCCGAAATATAAAAGGCACCCCTCGTACTTTGGAAACTACTTATACTTCTTCATACTCTTTTTTGAGTAAGGGGCTCATGATTCAAATATGTGATTTATTGCAAATCTCTGCTGTGAATCACTGAGTTGTGAATGAATAGTTCTGGAATACTATTTATTTTTAAGTATTCGCTACATATCTCTGTTCTCCAATAAAAATAATCATAAAAAAAATGTAAACAATTATTTTTTTTGTGTTAAATTGCCGTATTTGCGGTGGTTGATCTTTTTGCTGACCGATTTTGCAAATAATGTCCCTTATAAAAACTTTTAACGTTTGACAAAGACGCTTCACAACAAATTGCTGAGGAATTCTAAAAGCGATTCGTTTGTCACTCATGTCGGCGAATCGCTTAAGACCCCTTTTGCCGATTCGTGTAATTCTTCCCGTGAATTGCGAAGGACTTCTCTTGGTGATTCGCTAGCGGCTTTTTCCAGCGAATCGGATATGAACCATTAAGGCGATTCATTCTCGAATCTTCCCAGCGAATCACTTACGAACCCTTTAGGCGATTAGTTTGCGAATCTTCCCGGCGAATTGCTTTTATGGCCTCAGCTGCTTACATTCAACGATACCCGGATTACTCCCAAATGAGCTCGCCGGCGATTGTTTCGTCTTTCAAGCGACTCGCTAGCGATTCGGAGGCGATTGAAAATGCTTGCAGGGTTTTTGCCAAACGTGCAGCGTCTCAACTTGAAACTTCTTTAAAAGTTGTATTTCATCATAAACATTTATTTAGCACACATTTTGGCTTAAAATTTGAGTTCCAACAACTGCGCAAATTTCAATCACTTATAGAGTCGCTCTTTACATAATCAAAAATATATAAATAGCTCTTATAAATTTTATTATAATTTAAAGCAAAAACTAAAGCCACATTTAAGATTAATTATAAGAAAAATATCCAAACTTTTCTAAAAAAATTGTATATGCACCAATAAATTTTTGCAATCAAACACCCACTCACAATGGAAAATCTTGACCGAGTATCTGCTTTATGATACAAATATGAGCTAATCGAAAAATTTTCAACCAAAATATGCTTAAAACTTTCCAAACAATACGCGTAATTTTTTCAGAATATTTTAAACAATTTACAATTTGAAAGTCAAATAATTATTTAATTAAAAAAATGGTTTATATAACACTTCTTTAAAATGAACTAAAAAGTATAAAATAGTTTTTCCTAGAGTAAGGATTTTAGTTCTCCTAAGAACGTGGGGCGCAAGCTATAGAGAATAGTAAGGAGTATTATTAGCAATTGCACTTCGTTAGTGAAAAAATTATTTCTTTCAGTCCCTTGACTGTCAGGATAGAAGTCCTTGCATGGATGGTTGATTCAAGTTTACTAAGGTCAGTGATGCAGGGTTAATATTCTCTTTAGTATGCACCCGGCGTTTTTCGGATAACTAAAAGCCCCACTCTAGGAGAAATTATTTTTTACTTTTTTAAAAAAAAAAATTTTTTTACTTAAATAATTATTTTCTCATTTTTAGTCTTTGTCAAAAACTTTAAAAATTCAAATTTTCAAAAATTCACCGCTGAAAGTGGCAAAAGAATTTGTTCAAGAAACCAAAATAATTCTATAAATATCAAAAATGAAAATAAAACCAAAAAAAAAATCCATAGACATTGTTGAGGCTCGAACTCACAACCTCAAGATTATAAAGAAAGCGCCCTGTGCTCTGAGCTACAGAACTCACAAAAAAATATATTCTAAATAGCAATAAATCAAACAACTGTCTTATAAAATAAATAAAAAATTTTATTAAACAACTTTTTTACAATTTTTTTCACCCTCAGTGATGAATTTTAAAAAATTTTAATTTGCTTAAAAAAAATAAAAAATCCGTCCACATTGTTGAGGATCGAAGGTACTACATTTGTTGTTATAAGTTAATTGCCTTACGCTATAATCATAGCTCAAGCTACAGAACTCACACCGAAACTTTTTCTAAATGAGGTAATAATTTCACTTCGGTTGAGAATTTTTTAAATTTAAAAATGCCAATGAGCTTTTCAATATTTTTGTTTGATTTTTAATATGTATGAATGTGTGTATGTATGTATCAAATACTTTCATATTTTAGCCAAATAACTAAACAAACAGACAAGATAATAAGTGATAGTATTGTTGTCATCCAGTTCTGAGCTACATTTTAAGTTTCAAAACTCTAAATCATCGGGAAGTTGTTTAAAAATGGGTTCCGAGATTTTTACGGGACAGACATGAAGTAAAGCTAATAAAAACGTGTTAACTATAAAACGAATGCTTTAGTTTTTTTTTATTCAGGACGTATAAATTTTAAAAAAATGTGTGTACTAAAAGACAGATACCGAAACTAACAGTTGTTTGAAAAATGTATATATAAAAATTCAGACGAAAAGACTAAGTCTATTCGATATTTGAATATGGAAGTGTAATGCCTGCGTTTGCTATATTCAAATATGGTATAGACTTATTCTTTCCGACCTAAGGAATAATAATCTTGAAAGATTTAAATTTTTCTGATTTTTTTTTAAATCAACAAATAATCATTATTTTTTGTCTGATTTAACTTCGATCAAAAATAATAGTAAAAATATTACTTTTTTTCGATCAAAAGTAGAAGTCAAATTTTAATTGATATATTATTTGCTTGTAGTCGCTCTCAGTCATTTACGAAAGTAATGAAAACGATTATTAGATTGATAGCAATGTTTTTTCTCTGTGCGAAAATATTACGAATAGTTGTACAAGAATATCATATGTGCTCTATTAATGGTTTTGATAATTTTAACTACTATAATAGTTAATAAAAAAAAGCACTGTAAAATTTTCAAACTTTACTTTTGATCTGAAAAATAAAAGTAAAATTTTAACTGTTTTGTTATATCGAAATAAAAAAGCAAAAAAATGATTTATTGACTTCTTTGAAAAAAAATCATAACAGTTAGTGTCCTTGCTAAGAAATGCTTAAAATTGCCAAAAAAAATATTTGGATAATAAAATAAAGTTGCAAAATTTGAAAATGCATCACAACGTTTTCTTTGGTATGTTCTAAATGTTTTATTAACAGCCCTATTCTGGCAAATTAACAAATTGTTAACCAGTATTTTGATAAAAATTGTCAACTGCTTTTCAGTTATTGACAATTTCATTAACAAATTTTGTTTTTTGAGCTGTAACCCAGTGGGCATTTTAGCTAGCGATACGCAAAAGAATGCATGCTAGTAGTGCTCTTGTTGGCGTCAATATACCTTCCATGATCGCTGCATTGATGAGTGCTTCTGTAAGGCCTACCTTTTGAAAATTTTGAGTCTTTTCCTGTTATTTTATATAAAGAAATTTTTAAAAAAATTTTTAAAAAATTATAAATGATTAGATCAATTAAAAAGAATCAAATCTTAAAGAAAAAACAAAAAAAAATTATTTTTTTGTCCGAGTTGGGACGCGAACCCAGGTCTCCGAAATCTAACACATTGCATATCACATTATATGAAAACTTTTATATGGAAAAATTCTAAGTCTTTTCTATTGTTTTTGTATGAAGAAATTTACAAAAAAATTCCAACAAAATTTTTAAATGGACAGAAAACTTTGTAAAAAAATGTAGATTTTAAAAAAAATACAAAAAAAAAGAAAACTTACTTTCATTTGTAATGATGCAAAATAAGCTGAAGTTTACTAACAACTGAGGTGGACGAGAGGGTAAGATGCCAGGCCGCCAGCTAAGAAGACGTTGGTTCAAATCTGGAATTTGTCGAAAGTTTTTTTATTTCAAGTTGATATTTATATTGCTTTTCTTTCTAATGTACATTCTAAAGAATGGCTTCTAGCAGGCTTCTTTAGAGTCGCGAGAGCGGAAGGCCTAGAAAATTTTCTCGTTTCATATAAAAAAGCTTATGGGCTTGGAAACGAGCGCGGAAGGGCTCAGAAATCCATATGATTGCCTGCTAGAAGCGCTTCTAAGACCTGCTTTGGCCCACTGGGAAATTTTGTATTGAAAACAACAAACACATAGAAATATTCAAAATACTGGTTAACAATTTGTTAATTTGCCAGAAAAGGGCTGTAAGTCGATCTTTTCCAAATTATTTTGATATATCATTTTTTCAGAACTGTCCATTCCAATAAGCAAGATCAAAATAAGAAAAAAGCGATGGTTTCAAAAAATTTAGACAAGAAGTGCACGTTTACTAGTTAAAACCAACAAATTGGACTTTAAAAAAGTTATTATTATTATTATTATTATTATTATTATTTATTTATTTAGACAAATTGTTGACATTTAAGACTTAAATCTTTTACATGCCGCATATAAAAATAGATAACAACTAATTAAATAAATTATAATAAACTATTACTATAATTACTAAAGTAATTATAAAGATATTAATTCAAAAAATTTCAGATTATTTTACTGAGTCATCATATAAAACGGAATACAATTCAATTATTCGAGGATAAAAATACAAAAGAAAACTGTTTCAAATATATATAAAAATTATTAAGATAATAATGCCAAAAAAAAAAAAAAAAAAAAATTATATTGAAAGGAAAAAATTTTAAGAAAGTAATTAAAAATTAATTTATGTTTTAGTAAAGGATAACAAGATCAAAAACAGGAGAGATAGAGTTAAGAGAAATAGGTGAAGATTAAATGCTTAAAGTGGTTAGGGTTGGAAATTGTTTTAATGTTTCTTGGAAGTGAATTCCATAGTCTTATGGCACTAACGAAAAACAATCGGCTAGAGTTTAGGTAGTTATGCCTCGGAATAACAAGGTTCATGCTTCTTTTTGACCTACAAAACGTTATCTTCTCAAATAGATATCTTGGACAACGAGAGTGGATGACCTTATGTAAGAAAATGCAATTTCTTGCTTCGAGATAGCTGAGCAAGTTACGGCCTAATAACTGTTTATTAAAGGGTGTTATATGCTCATACCTCCGAAGATCATAAACATAGCGTGTAGAGTTGTTAAATGCATCTTGAATTTTGTGCATAGATCTCGAGTCAAGTTTGCTATAAACGACTTCCGCATAAGAAAATATTGGCAATAACAGCTGTAAGACAAGCTTCTTTCTAGTTTCAACAGGTACGAACGCAGCAGTCATCCGAAGATTTCTGAGAACATAATAAATTTTACTAACGCAGGAGTTTACATGATCTTCACAAGACAACGACGAGTTTATTTGGTAGCCGAGAATAGAAGCCTTTCTTACAAATTTTAGCTCAACGCCATTTAGGAAAATAGGGGGAACATCGAGATTCATATAAGGTGTTTGTGAAATCGGTAACACATTACGATTTAATAGGATTCAATTCCAGCATATTAGCTTTGGCCCAATTTGCCACCAAATTTAAATCTTCGTTAACTCTTGCACATAAATCTTCAGAGAGACAATTGGGTCTGGACATATACAACTGCAGGTCATCAGCATAAGCATGCATGGTTACATGATTGCATGTTCTAAAAATATCATTTATGAACATGGTAAACAGAATTGGGCCAAGAACTGAGCCTTGCGGAACTCCACTTCTGGTAGCTTTAAAAGACGAGAAATTGTTTTTTACCCTTACTCTTTGAGACCTGCCATTTAAATAGCTAAACATGAAACGAACAGACGTATCAGAAAAACCAAAGTTATGCATGAGTTTTCTACACAGTAAAAAATGGTTCACGGTGTCAAACGCTTTAGAAAAGTCTAACAGGCAGAGTAAGCTCAAATGGCCCATATCATATGGCACTCTAATGTCATCCAAGATTTTTACCACAGCAGAGGAACAGCTATGTCCAGGTCGGAAGCCCGACTGCAAATTATGTATTAGGTCAAAAGTATTTATATGGTGGACAATTTGTTCAGCCATGAGGTGCTCGCATATTTTGGACAACGAAAACAATAAGCTTATTGGACGGAAATCGGATGGTCCGCAAGCATTGGTTTTTTTCGCGATGGGAATAACAGTTGCTACTTTCCACAGATTAGGATAACTGGAAGTGTAAAACAGTGATTTATAATATGTGCAAGTGGACTCAGTACATAAGGTAAAATATATTTAATAAATTTAATGCTGATGCCATCAACACCAGTGGCGTTTGATTTAATTTTTTTAATACAACGTGCTATGTCCATTTCACTCACTGTGCTAAATTGAAACTCATAGGGACACATACTGAAAGGTTCATCAACGTATGCAGATATAAAGGAGGCCGTAGATGTAGAATTAGTAACGAAATAATCATTTAGCAAGTTTGGGTTAATATCACACGGTTCGGTTTCTTTATTATATACACCGAAGCTCTTCAGGTTTTTCCACAACTGTTTAGATGGTAAAATTGGATTTAATTTTGACATAAAGTACAACTTTTTGGAAACTCTTATAGAATTTGTAGCTTCATTCCTGGCTTTTTTATATTCCTCCCAGTTTAGTAAATTGGTATGCCGCTTCCACTTGCTGTAAGCTCTGTTCCTTTTTTTAAGTGCTAATTTGACAGACTCAGTAAACCAAGGGCAGTTTTTGTTGGTAATGTAACGTGTGCGCAAGGGAACATGCATATCAAACAAATTATTTATGTTGTTTATGAAAAAATTTAGCTTTTCATCGACAGATTCAAAAAACCAACATTCTGACCAGTTTATTTGAGATAAACTATTAAACAATGATGAAAAATCAGTGGACCTATAGTCACGATAACGAAAGGAGGTCTCAGAAGCAGTCCTTGTAAAATCAATATTCAACGTGCGAAGTTCAAATATTTTTTAAATATTTTTTTATAAATCTAATGTCAGATTCTGAAAAGCCCACTTATACAGATTTTTGGCATTTAACAACAACGTCTTTGAATAAAGATTCTTCACTTGAACTTTTGTTAAAGTTAAATTCAATTTTAGAGTCTGAACGCTCTATAAGTCTTTAAAAGGACATATAATTTATGTACTTATTAAAATGTACAAAACTGTTTTATAAAAAGGATATAACTTACACAAATATTTTTCAAAATATTCAAACGCAATTCACAAATATAACTATAGACTAAAGACTAGACTTTATAGTCAACGTGTCGAAACTATTAGCACGGTCTAGATTAAGTCGACTTTTATAAGCCAATTTTTAACACAGCAAGAGCTAGCAGAGAATTTAAGCTATAAAGATCGTATACCTTCTATCCAATCAATACAAAAACAAAACAAACCCAAACCACACCTAGTCAATAATGATATATTTTGCAAAACGCTGGCGATAAACAGCGACAGCGATAAAAAAGACAGACGATAAAGAAAACACATGGAAGATATGCGTGCTTCCAGCATCTGATATTTGTAATTAAATATACCAAGTTGAATCGCTCTATACTACGGGGAGGAAAAGTAAATGTATCCGCCTTATTTAAACAGTTTTAGCTATCGAAAATATTTCGAGAGTAGAAATAATTTTTTTGTTGGCTCGGTTTTTTGTTGTCCGATTATTTAGATTTAATCATAGCTAAACAGTAACTCAGTTCTGTTTCATTCCCAGTAGAATATTTGGCAAGGGATGCATTCAGAAGCAGTTCTATGATCGTTTATTTGCAACCATTTTATGCCTCCTATAATCACTTCTCTTGCACCCCTTCTCACATCACTTTTTAAATAAGAAACAGAATGCAAGCGGTAATGTATCACACTTTCTTTGTTAACATGTTTTCGTCAATTGCAAGGAAAGCTTTTTTACAAAAACAATGCACGCGTTTGCTTGTGTAAAAAGCACTTGACAAAAACTGGACGCACGTTCAGTTCAAATTGCGCCACGCTGCATGTTTTGTCGTCTGTCAAATTTATAACAAAGTGAAACTATTAAAAACTATAAAATTTATTAAAAGCTAAAAGCTAATTACAATGTAGGTGAGAAGAAAAACAATGTTTAATAAAAAAACTAAAAACAGCGCAAATAGCAATAATATTGCTGGTATTTGATGATTTTTTTATATTAAACTTTTTAACGTTCCTTATAAGTTCCTATAATAAATGCAAACTAACATGAGAAATGGTTCTACTCCAGTAATATTATCTAGCAATAATATTTCTGGTATTTGATGATTTTTTTATATTAAACTTTTTTATGTTCCTTATTAGTTCCTATAATAAATGCAAACTAACATGAGAAATGGTTCTAGAATCGCTTTTTATCCCTTCTTTTTTCCACTGGGTTTCTTATCGCAGCTCTTACCAGATTTTCTCGTCAGAGTTGTTTCTATTATATTTACCAACAACTTTACTGAACAATAGGCCGAGTTGGTCGTATAAAAAGTCTAGCTTAAAGTCAGCATTAAGTTGCAACCAAAGAATTAGATCCATCATGGCGTATGATTAGTTTTAATTGCTTTGAAGAGTTGAATGCGGGCCAGAAGTATGTGTTTTTTTAGACAGTATCAAACAATATTTTTTCATATTTATTTGTTTAGCAAAGCTTTTGGTCAGAATAACAGGTAAAACTTTGCTGAAGAACGATGAAGTCATCAAATACAGGGGGAAAAAGTAAACAGTAGAATGATGGTAAAAAATTTTTTCGCTTATTCACTGAGCCCGACCGAAATCCCATTTCATATCATGTAAAAATATGAAAATGATAATTTTAAAACAAATAAATTTTTCATTTTTATGTGTTGCTACCACCGCTTTTCTGTTTTAGTTGGAGAAAGTTGACGAAAAGTTCAAAAATTCATATCTTACTCATTTTTACTATAAAATCATGACAGAATACGAATAATAGATCACAATTTATAAAAACGTTAGTAAACTAGATATATTTACTTTTTTTAGACAATAGAGTAAAGAAAGACAATCGGTGCTTACTTTGGTTCCCATTTGTAATTTTTTAAATGGAAACATATTCTTAGACGACCATTTATTCCTTTCTTTAATATTATTTTACAGACTTGGAAAAAGCTTAGATAGTACAGCCGACGCCGTAGATAGGTATTCATAATACCAAAAGCAAAAGTGCTTACTAAAGCAAAAAATATTTGCTTTTTTTTTCATTTGCATAGGTATTTCTGAAGGCCTTAGAACTTTCCAAATTTTTTAACCAATTTTAAATGTCGATGTAAAAAGAGTTAATGGAATTTTACTTTTTTTAATTCTTAACATACAAAATTGATTCAATAGCTCGGTCCTTAGCAGGACGATAAGTATTTATTTAAGTAAAGCAACGAAAACAGATATTTTCAAAAGATAAACATATTTGTACATAGATGTAGAGACAAATCTAATTGTGTAGAGTCCGAAGTCAATTTTCGAAAACACTAAAAAAATGTATTACTAAAATTCTACGAATGCTATTAGTAAACAGAATATCCGTACATCCACAAATATTCGTACAATATACAAAGTATTTGTATTGTGATATCTTTACGAATTAATTCGTAAAATTTTTCTAACACCAGATGTAGTATCTACGAATATATTTGTTTTATATACTAATGATATTCGTAAACAAAAAAAAAATTCGTATTAGTCCATTGTACGAAAGATTGTGCACATATAAATAAAAATGTTCGTAATTTTCTCGTACGAATAACTTCGTAATTTCTTTCTTTACATTCGGAGTATTTACTAATGTTTTCGTACTATTTACAAATGAAAAATTATATTAGTAGAAACAATTCATTCGTAGCTTGACCTTACGAAATATTAGCAGAATGTACGAATAACTAGTTGAGTTTACTGAAAAACGAAATCCTTCAGCCTTATTTGTCGAACATCTACAGAACATAAGGAACTGTATTATTGTAAAGTGACAGTAGCCTACTGGTGGAGTGCGTGGCCCGTAAGCTAAAGAGCCGAGGTTCAAGTCCCAGCTCAGACAGATTTTTTTTTTGGCTGGTTTGTCGAACAACAACAGAATATAAGGAACTGTGTGATTGTAAAGTGGCTGTAGCAGCCTACTGTTAGATTGCGTGGCTCATAAGCTAAAGAGCCGAGCTAAGAAAGTTGAAAAGCGGTTGCGAAGTTGATGTAGTTTCTACCGACTTTAGAAAAGCGTTCGACAAAATCTCATACACTATCATCCTTCTTATATTTTTATGCAGGACAATGCATCAGTTGAAGCGTGAGAATAAACTTGTTGCTATTTTAACGCTGCGTGGACGAGTCTTTGTGAGAGCTTCTCGTAATGGTGAGGCTAAGGTGGTAAATAGCAAAGATTGCGTTGACTACGTCGCTGGAACATTATGCTGACTATTAAATTTTGGTGATATCAGCTTATGTTGTTATTCTAAGCCAATCATTATGTATTTCATACTTTTTGTATACACTCTTATTACACTAATTCTTTCTTCACTTCACTACCTCTCTGCTGCAATTGCTTTGGTCTCTTCACAATCTTTATCTCAGTCTTCTTTTATTTTACTTTATTTCCTTCTACATTTACATAAATACCTGATTTTTTAAATTGCTTCGTTAAATGAATATTATGTCATATCATAATGCATTTTCTAATGGTGCTGTTGATAATTATAAGGCTCTAATTAATGTTCTCTGTAAGCAATGTGATGGGTTAAATGTTGTTCAGTTTAATGCTAGGAGCTTAAATGGGTTCAAACTTGATTATGCAAGATATATTTTTGAAACGTCGTCTGTGGACGTAATTTGTGTTTCCGAAACAGGGTTTAAAAGCGAAATTCCGGACTCTCACTATTATATTACTGATCACAAACTATTCCATAGTGACAGGTGTGCTCCAAGAGGTGGTGGTGTTGCGTCTTATTGTAAGTCCAATCTTAATGTTAAGTTTGTCAATAAATGTAATGATGTCTGTGAGTTCATCAATGTTGAAATTTTTGATGGAAATACTAAAATTTTAGTATCGTGTGTTTACAATCCTCATCGATGCCATAGCCTTGAAATATTTTTCACCGATTTAACTAGTAAATTGATTACGACTTATTTTTTGTTTGTGGTGATTTTCACATTAACCTACTGAAAAATGATCTTGCAATTGATAACTTTCATTATTTGTCTTCTTTGTGTGGATTGAAAATTATTAATGATTCTGTGCCTACTCGTTATATGCGTGATTGTGAGCTAGCCTTCTTGATGTTTGTTTATTGTCTGATATTTCCCTTCTTCTTAAATTTGACCAAATGAGTTTCATGTCTGATCATGACTTAGTTTTCTGTTGCCTTAATGTCAATCTAGGTAGAACTTCTTCTGAAAATTTTTCATATTTTGATTATAAATCGATAGACTATCCCGCATTATATCAATACCTCTTTGACATTAGATGGAATGATTGCTGTTTTCTTGATACAGTTGATGAAAAACTTAGGGCGTTCATGCATAGACAAGAATTGGTCGTCGTAGTTAACGGACGTGTTTCTCAGAGTGTCGTGGGGTGCGCGCTTTGATTTAATAAACGGAACTTGTTCTTTCGGAAAGTTTAAACAATCAAATATTACCAAATATAATCCAAAAGCAAATAAGTGCAACTAATATAATGAACTGTCCGGTTTGTAAAGGAAAAATAGATCGTGGCGATGTTAATAAAATCGATTGCTCTGATTGTAACTGTTTTTTCATTGTTATTGTGTGAATATTAACACGGCGGACTTTGACTACATGAAGGCGAACAAAATTAAATATCGATGCGACAAATGTAGTGCTATGCGACGAAAATCAATACAGCAAACTACTTCGTCAACATATGTTGTAGCTGAGTTTAATCAACCGCAAGTAGCATCCAAAGTACATAAACAGCAAACCACAACTGGTCAAAGGCAAAAAACCCTGGAAATGCCATGGAGAAGGTCTGAGCATCAGCAGAGCGCTGATACAGAAAACAAGCTTAATTCTACTCCCACGCAAAGTGAGACAATACCTGCGCTGGATTTGAGTTTTGGCAAACCTGAGAACTTGAGTGGAGAACAACAGCAAACATCAGCATTCATTCAGACCAATTCAGCAATGACATTGAGAGGAGAGGATCCTCTATATAATCAACAACAACCAAGTGTTATTCGAAATGCAGGCGGAGATTCTCACGATGATGATACCCCAATTACTCTTCAATTGCTTTATGCAGAATTACTCAATTTAAAAAAAATAAACAACGATTTTTTATCTACTCTTGGTCAGCTAAAGGAAGATAATGAGTACTTGAGAAGTAAAGTTGCACGTCTTGAGAATAAGTTGAACTGGAGTGAACAGAAGCAGTTAGAAAATGTTATTGAAATTGTTGGTATACCTAATTTAAATAACGAAAATGCTGAGCAGTGCGCTCAAAAAATTCTTGGTGAAGTTATAAATACGTCTTTTGTAACTGAGCAAATTCGGAAATGTATTGTTAAAAAAGTATTCAAGAAGAGAGGTTCAGAAACTACAAATGTAACTCAAAGAGATATTCTGTGCGTCTATCTATCGTCGTAAGAATTTAAAAAAGAAATTATGAAAAATAAGAAAAAAGTTATTAAGAAGCTCAACTCATCATTGTTTACGGAAGGCTCAAAAAATAATATATACATTAACGATTGCTTCACTAGTTATAACAGAGCTTTGTTTTTATCTACTAAAAAAGTGCAAAAACAATATCACTTCAAATATTTATGGTTTAGTAACTCAAAATTTTTCATGAAAAAAGATGATAATGGCAGAGTTTTTGTTGTGAGATCTTTTGAAGACTTAGACCATATATAAATATATCTAAATTCTTGCAATTAAAATATTATGAATGATTACTATATAGATCAGCAATTTTCAACACTTTTCTCTACTGAGTCATGAACAATTTTTAGTTGGTCATCAAAATATACGGAGTCTACGTCAAAATTTTGATTTACTTCTTTGTAATTATTCCTTTGAAATTGATGACTTTACAATTCCTGGCTATAAATTCTTTGCAAAGACTAATGATTCTTATTCTGCTGGTGGAGTAGGTGCTTTTGTGCGTGATTTTTAGGATTGTGATGTATTGCATTGCAATCTTACTAGCGCAGATTTAATAAAAGTGTATTGTTGTATAAATACAATAATATTCACTTTGTTTGTCTATACAGGCTTCATTCGCAACCTTCGTTGTTGAAAAAATACCTTCTTTCATCGGTCAGATGTTTCTATCGTTTAAAACAAAGCTGCTCTTATAAAGTATTGGTTAAAATCTACTATGGCATATTTCATTCAAAACTTCAATACGGGATAAGCTGTTGGGGAGGTGCCTATCAGCAAAAATTTTTTTATACGTTTAATGATTTTACCGGTATATGCAAAGCCCAATATTGGATAATTATAACTTTAGATGGAATGCTCGCTTAGCCATAACGATACCCGTTTTTCGCACTACCCACCATCGGAATTTCTATTCAATGCTGTCTTGCAGATTGTTCAACAAACTACCTGTTGATATACAATTAGAAAGAAGTTTATTTGTTTTTAAAAAAAAATTAAATTGTGGTTTTTAAATTTAGATCACACTGAAATTGAAGTTTTGTTACGCTCCATTAGCTAAGTTAAATTTTCTAAATTTTTTCTTTTTAATTTTGCCATATAATTCCATGAATTTAAATTATTTAATATGATTTTTCTTTTCGTATGTTATTACCTTTTTATGTTTTTTTCATATTTGCATTTTACATAGTTTTTAAATTATTACTTACATTTTCCACCCCACAACTCAATTAACACAATTAAAAAATTTTTGAAGTGATATTTAACACTATTTTCTATTATGAATTTAATAATATCAAAAACTATTCTTATAATTATATTGTTAGCATTAATGTTTATTATTACCTATGTAAACTATTAAAAAAATAAGAATAAAGAACACACATACACACATACATACATTAGATGTTGTTTTTGTTAGTCATGTTTCATTACGTACAGTGCAAGTCTTAAATAATTGTTGTCCTTGGTTTACAAAGCGTGTATTAGATTCTATTAGGCTTAGAAATAGAAAATATTCAATTTGGAAAAGAAATCGTTCCGAAGCTAATTGGAATGAATTCAGAAATGCTCGTAACTCTGCTACACTTATGATTAGGCAAGCTAAAACAAATTTTTTAACTCCAAGCTGAACCCCAACTTGAACTCAAAACAGCTATGGAAGAACATTAAAAAGTACAGAGTTTTTAGCAATAATTCGACTGAATGTTGTACTACTTCTACACACAACGTTAGCAACGCTGACTTGCCAGTGCATGCAAACTCATTGTTTCCACCCTTTCAGTTTGCTACCGTTACTGAAGATTACGTTGCTATGTGCATAATGAAGATAAACTCTAATGCCGTTGGCATTAATGCAATGCCCATTAAGTTCGTTAAATTAGTATTACCTTTTATATTATCGCCATTAACTCACATCATAAATCACTGTATAACCTGTTCCAGATTTTTGCTTTATGGAAGGCTGCCAAGGTCTTACCTGCGGCTAAATCTGCTTCTACCTCTGCACCCAATGACTTTAGGCCCATAAGTATCTTGCCTGCGCTGGGAAAGGTATTTGAGAGAATAATGGCCAACCAAATTACTGAATATTTAAATACAAATGAGTTGTTATCGCCGCTGCAATCTGGTTTTAGGACTGGTCACAGTTGCTCCACAGCTGTAGTTAAGATTCTGGATGATATTAGAATCTATTTTGATCAAAACTTTTTGGCTCTGCTTTGTCTTATCGACTTCTCCAAAGCATTTGACACTCTTTTTTGCCACAAATTAAAAAACTTATTTAAGTTTAGCTCTAGTTCTGTTAATTTGATAGCCAACTTCCTAGAAAGGAGATTGCACAGGGTTAAAGTAGAAGATGTTTATTCTTCTCTTAAATCAGTTTTAGCCGAAGTCCCTCAATGGTCTATCCTTGGTCCACTACTATTTTCTCTATTAATAAATTACGTTCTTTTAGTTTGTCAATTTGCAACTATTCATGCATACGCTGATGACATTCAACTCTATCTCTCTCGACCAACTGGACTGCTAGAAGACTTTACTTCTAATTAATCCCCTAAAATCTAAAGTTTTTTCCCATTGCGAGGAAAGTTTGCTGCTTTAATGATATTCCTCCCCTGTTTATTGGAGATGAGCAACTTGAATTTGTGCTTAAAGTAAAAATCGTGGGATTTATAATTAATTCAAAACTGACTTGTGTTGAACACATAAATAACACCATAGGGAAAATATACGGGACTTTGCCTTACTTACGAACTTCTTCGGACTTCACGCCTATTGAAACTCGTCGCAGACTTGTTGTGCAATTAATAATGCCGCATATTATTATTCATACTTTGATGTCGTTTATAGCCAGCTTGACTCACAATCCTAGCACAAACTTCTTGTGGCATTTAATTCTGCTGTGCTGCTGTGCTGCTAGATATGTATATGGAGTCAATCGTTATGATCATATTTCTCTGAGAAGTAAAGGCATTCTTGGCTATGGACTGGTTGAATATTTGAACATCCGCAACATTTTATTTCTTCACAATATTATCCGCACCCAAAGCCCTCCATACTTTTATACAAAACTATAGTTTTTCCAACTCAACGGTCAACAAACTTTGTTGTTCCTAGGTGTAATTACCTTAACAGTAGTAGATTTTTTTTCATAAGTACCATCTTTAACTACTTCAAATCCTTAAATCAATAAATTATGGCTGTTTTATTCTTTCTTCTTTATCTGTGCTTTACTTCACTATCTAGTATAACTTTAATTCTCTATACCGTATAACTTCTTTATACCGTATTATTTATTATCTTTAACTAACTCTAAATTTGTTATCTAATTTAATTAATAATTTAATTAAGTCATTTAATTCCTAGTTCCAATTATCTCTTTTATTTCATATGATTTAGCATTTCGTATTGTATTCGTTTTTTGATATTTCTATTTTAAATAGTTCTACACAAATGTTAGTTTTAAGTTAAAGTTTAAAAAAAAGCCGAATTGTTACACTCCAATGAAGTACTAAAAAAGACTAAGTCTTATTGTACACCATCATAATTCAATAAATAAAATAAAATAAAATAAAATAAATAAAATAAGTGATTTTTTGTAAATATTTTGAATGTAACGATAGCGGCCAGTGAGCTAAACTTTTTACAATAACCTCTAAAAATCATGTTTTTTAAATATATTGGCTTGTTTAAAAAAAATAAACTATCAGATATTAAAGGCCTGAAAAGGCTCTTCAAATCTGCATCAACAAATTTTAAAGTTTTGCAATAGCATTAAAAATAATGCTGTTTTTCGTGCCTTTTTTTTTTTTTTAATTTATTTTGACTAAAATTGAAATAACTTTCTAATTCAAATTTCTAAAATTTATGCACATTAAAGCTAAAATTTTGTAAGAAATTAAAAAAGTAAAGATTAAGTTATTTAAATTTTGAAAGTTTTTGTAAGAAAATAACATAAAATATATCATGTTTTATTTTTATGCAAATTCTACCAACACGTCCTGCTCTGTTGCTGTGCCATCACTGTGTATATGCTAAGGGATGCACATTAGGGTGCATCGTTTTTTTTTCTTTTTTAATTCACTTCTTATAGCATTTTTCTGGTGCTTTAATTCATAAATAAAAAACCTGTACAAGGAGAAGGTCCACAATTGATTTCTTCAGGTAGAGCCACTCCCTAGAATGTCTGCATATCGCAAAAATTCGACTTTTTCGTAGTTTTTTGATAAATATTGATCTCTATAAAAGCGTATGCACTGAAGATCAATAAAACAATTTTTTTATAACTAAAATATAATACACTATGTGATAAAAAATCGAAATCATAAATTTATATAGAATTCTATTTTTCAGGACGATATTTTGATCAGATTTTAGGAAAATTTTTCAAATTCGTGAGTATATCGTACTTTCTGAAAAAGTGCGCCAACTAAAAAATGTATTTAGTACAAGTTGCAGTAGCAATATTCAACACCTTCAATTTAGAAGTCTCTTAGTGCTCTGGAATCAAAATTATAGTATTTTTAAGAGTTTGCAATTTTAGAGTATTAAAATCTGCGAACGCTCATTTTTCATCTCTGGATATTTCAAATCCAGAGTTAAGTGCGTAGAATGTACGATTTTAGATATTTTATCGATTTTAAAGCAATATTTCTGAATTAATATTTTTTAATTTCACTCTTATAGTATTAAGATTATTATGATAATTAATTACACGGTGCTACAGTGGAAATATACTTTTACTCTTTTTTAAGTGACATATAGACTATGTTATAGGTCTGGTCGAGTGCAATACGAAATCATATTTGAGATTGTTAATACACTCCCAAAATTTGATTTAACTGTGAAATAACTGATTTTTTGGTACTTGACATATTACGCAATCAGCAACTCAGCAATTTTTCAACCGATTTTCGATTTAAAAACGATTTTGGAAAGATGAAAGATATTGCTTTATTCATGTTAAAAGTAGTTTAATGTAAAAGTAACAATCTTGGAATGTTTAAAAGGTTATTTCCGAAAAGGGAAATAACAGAAATGGTCATTCGTATTCAAAAAATACACTAATTTTAAAAGAAATCATAAAAATATATTTAATATGAGCTTTAAACTGATACATGAACGCAACCAAGGCCAATGGACCAATGAAGGCGTAATTTCTTACTCATAAACAAATTTGATAACTCAGTAAATTTTAATACAATTTTCTAAAATTAACATTAATTTTGTTCGTTCTGAATTTTACTTTCAGAAAATAGTTGCGTTTATAGTAATTCTTAACAAAACTTTGGCAGTAAATAACCGTTAAAGTTAAAAAAATTAGAAATAAGGTAAAAATGTTAGGTTTTGTCGTTTAAAACTCAAAACATTCTTTTTCCTGTAATTAATATATGTAAATATTGTATGAAGGAAAGTATTATCTTTTATCTTTTCAAAACCGATAAATCGAAAATCTGTTAAAACTGGCTGAGTTGCTGACTGTGTAATGTGTCATGTACCAAAAAATCGTGTTTTTAACGATAAAACCAAATTTTGGGGTGTATTAACAATTTCAAATATGGTTTCGTATTGTACTTGACCTGATCTATTATCTAGACTATGTCACTTAAAACAGAGTAAAAGTACATTTTCACTGTAGCACCGTGTAATCAATTATCATAATAATCTAAATACTATAAGGGTGAAATTAAAAAATTAATAAATATTGCTTTAAAATCTATAAAATATGTAAAATCGTACATTCTACGCACTTAACTCCGGATTTGAAATATCCAGAGATGAAAAATGAGCGTTCGCAGATATGAAAACTCTAAAATTACAAACTCTTGAATATACTATAACTCTGATTCCAGAGCATTTAGAAACTTCTAAAAACTCTTAAATTGAAGGTGTTAAATAGATAATAAACTACTACAACTTATCCTAAATACATTTTTATAGTTGGCGCACTCTTTCAGAAAGTGCGATATTTTCACGAATTTGAAAAAAAAAATCCCAAAATCTGTTCAAAATATCGTCCTGAAAAATAGAATTGTATATATATTAATGATTTGGATTTTTTTTACATAGTCTACATATACTTCAGTAATAAAAAAATTGTTTCACTGATCTTCAGTGCATACGCATTTATAGAGATAAATATTTATCTAACAACTACGAAAAAGTCGAATTTTTACGATATGCGGACATTCTAGGACGTGGCGCAAAGAAATCAATTATGGACCTTCTCCTTGCACAGTTTTTTTATTTATGAATTAAAGCACCAGAAAAATGCTATTAGAAGTGAATTTAAAAAAAAAAACGATGCACCCTTATGCATATTCATTCAAATGGTTCTCGCCAAGTGAACTACGAAGGTATGTTTAAGAAGTTTCAGAGATGAGAACGATATCTCATTTCTCTCAAATAAATTAGACTTTAAAGACAGAAAAACTTTTGCACAAACTTTATAAATCTTAAAACCTAACAGCCGTATTCATAAAAAGTTACAAACCTTTTTGAAACTATTTGTAAGACACATGCCTAAAAACGTTATTCCTAAACGTTTCATAACCATGATTCACCTATATATAAGGTTGAGTAAGCTAAGAGCACATATCTGCCGACGAATGTCAAAAACAGCTGTATGGTTTTGTTATCTTTTACTTTGACATTCGCCGATCGAAATTCCATCCATCCAGCGTTTTTGCTTAAAAAGTTCACTGGGCACTTTTAAAAAGAAAACGTCGTCCTTGTTGCCAATTGTTTTGGTGAATCGCGTAACTTTTCTGAATTTTGAAGCATTTTGAAAAACTCAAACTCCAAGAAAATTGTTAGAAAATTATTTTAATAACAAATTTAATATTAAAATTAAATAGTTTTACTTCTAGTCAGAAATTTTAATTTGATTGTTTACTTGTCTTTTTTGTTTTACTTCGACATTTTGCGATCCAAGTTTTGTTGTTGTATGAGAAAAATTTCATAGTTACCTAACCTTATATATAATTGAATCATGTCCATAACGAAAAAATCTTTTGTAACAGCTTCACAAATGAGAGAATTTTAAAATAGGAACAAGCCTTCTGTAAACCTCCTTCTGTAAACCTCTCATTTTGTGACAAACTAAAATGTAAACAAATAAATAAATGAAAATAATTGTGTTTTGTGATCAGTGTTACCATATGGGCAGAAAGAACTTTTTTGCCAGTTTTTTAAGAGGGTAGACAGTTTTCCAGTTTTTGCCTGAAAAAAGACAGTTTTTTTTATTTTACCCAGTTTTTCAAGTTTTTACGATTAAAACAATGCTTACTAGTTTTGTGAATCAAATAAAATGAATTGTATGTTATTACAAAAATATAAGTAACATTTGAAGCTGCTACTACTACTTTTCACTCCCTTTCAAAAATTAATTTATGTGGTGACCCTGTTGCTATTATTGTTGCTTTCGTTGTTTCTGTTCTTTTGTCTCGATTTCCACTCGTCAAGACTTGACAGTCAATATATATATGAATATTAGACCGGGTCGATTTGTGGGGAGGCAAAAAAATCGCCCATTGCTCAGTGAAAATCGTATTGTAGGGATCAAAATAAGAAACTTTGCCCGAGGAACTATACCTCTAAAACGAATTCTAATGCCCCAACTTTTGACTTTTGTCCTGCAGGGTAATATTTTGAAAAATCCCTCTTTGACCCATTTAGGCACTCTAAATGGGTCAAGGAGGGATTTTTCAAAATTTGACCCTACGGAAAAGTTGGGGCATTAGAATTCGTTTTAGAGGTATAGTTCCTCGGGCAAAGTTTCTTATTTTGATCCCTAGAATACGATTTTCACTGAGCAATGGGTGATTTTTAAATCGACCCGCCCTAATTGATAGGACAGGTGTAGGTGTTGTTATTTACTGCAAAAACTATTTAAATGTTAATCTGTTAGGGATGTCCAGTGGATCAGAGGTTGAATTTCTTAATGTTGAAATTTGTGATAATCGTGCCAAAGTATTTTTGTCGTGTGTGTATAATCCGTATCGTAATTGTTGCTTGGATCGTTTTTTTGCTAGTGTGTCAAATTGAGCAATTGACTATGATCATTTTGTTATATGTGGAGATTTCAATATAAGCATTTTATCGATAGATGATCTTGTTAGGCAATTTTTCGACCAACTTGCTGAGGTTGGACTTCATACTGTAAATACAAGCATACCTTCACGTTACGCTACTAATGCTTCTCCGAGTTTATTGGATCTTTTTGTTGTCTCTGATGTTTCTAATGTTTTGCTTTTTGACCAACTTTCTTTTATTTCTGACCACGATCTTATTTTTTGTTCTTTAAATATAAATCTCACACCAAATGAAACGGAAGGAACTTTTTGTTTTCGTGACTATAAATCTGTCGATTATGCATCTTTGTTTAATGATCTATCTTCAATAAATTGGTCTGATTGTTGGTTTTTTAGTTCTGTTAATGACAAATTAAATTTCTTCGTTACTAAAATTTGTGCATTGTTTAACTTGCATGTTCCATTAATTTCTAGTCGTGTTTCAGATAAATGTTGTCCTTGGTTTACAAATAATGTTAAGTTGGCTCTAAAAAAACGTAATAAAATGTACAATCGTTGGAAAAGAAACCCCTCAATAGCAAACTGGGAGCAACACAAAAGAGCTAGAAATGCAGCTAACTTGTCTGTTAAATTAGCAAAACGTAAGTTTTTCATGTCCAAACTAGAATCTGGACAACCATCCAAAAAGCTTTGGAACAACTTAAGACTTGCTAAGGTATGTAATGTTAAGACGGACGAGTGTCAGGTAGACCCTAATATTCTTAATGAGTATTTTATTACAAGCACATTATCTAAACAAATAGAGTCTACTGTTAGTATAAGATTTAATAATTCTGTAAGTCCATTTAATTTTGAGTTCGTTGCTGTGGATAGGTATGAGGTTGCTCGTTGTGTAAATAACATTAAATCAAATGCCGTCGGTGAGGATGGTATATCAATAAAATTTATTAAAATCATTTTGCCGTACATATTAATTCCTTTGACGCACATATTTAATCACTGTTTCACAAGTTCTTGTTTTCCTGAGGCTTGGAAAGCAGCGACAATCATTCCAATAACCAAAAAAAGTAATGCTCATGAACCAGCTGATTTTCGCCCAGTAAGTCTCTTATCATCGTTGTCTAAAGTATTGGAGTCTATAATGGCCGTGCAAATATCGGAACACATAAAAAAATATAATCTTATGTCCCCACTTCAGTCAGGCTTTCGGTCAGGCCACAGCTGCTCTACAGCTATTGTTAAAATCTTGGATGACATTAGATACCCATATGTTCTGGGGCACATAAGCTTGCTGTGCCTGTTAGACTTTTCCAAAGCTTTTGATTCAGTTGATCATGCAATTTTATGTCGGAAGCTAGAGTTAGAATTTGGTTTTTCTGTTTCGGCGGTCCGTCTGTTATATAGTTATTTAGTCAGAAGATCTCAAAGAGTCAGGGTGGGAAATTGTTTGTCCGCTTTCAGAAATTTAACCTGTGGGGTACCTCAAGGCTCGGTACTTGGTCCGCTTTTATTTACGATGTTCATTAATGACATTTTTAGAATATGCAATCATGTTACCATGCATGCATATGCGGATGATCTTCAGTTGTACCTGTCCAGACCTATTGGTCACGTTGATGATTTATGTATGAAGGTAAACGAAGACTTGTGCAAAATAACAAATTGGGCTAATGCTAACAACCTTATCCTTAATCCGCTTAAATCATTTGTTTTGCCGGTTTTTAAATCTAGTTACTCCTTTCTTAATATACCGGGAATTTTCTTAGATGGTATCGAGCTCAAATTTGTTGATAAAGTTAAAAATCTCGGTTTCTATATTAACTCTTCACTCTCGTGCGAAGATCATGTTAATTCTGTTGTTAGCAAGGTTTATTATGTACTGCGAAACCTAGAAAAAAATTAGTAATTCAGCTGATTGTGCCAATTATCTCCTACTCAGATATAGTGTATAGTAAAGTTGATTCCCGATCCAAGCTTAAGTTACAACTTGTGTTTAATAATGCTGTAAGATACATTTTTGGTCTGAGAAAGTTTGACCGCATTAGTCACTTGAGTAACAAAGTACTCGGTGGCAACATCTTCAATTATTTGGATGCTAGAAACTGCATCTTTTTACACAACCTGATCTGCACTCGCACTCCTGATTACTTATTTGAAAAGCTACAATTTTGTAGGTCAACTAGAAATCTGAGTCTTTTAATCCCTACTTATAATTTTTTAAACTCTAACAGACTCTTTTACGTGAACGCCATCAGATTGTGGAATTCACTGCCTTTAAGTATAAAAAGCATTACAACTAAACGCAACTTTAAGCATGTAATCTTCCAACATTTCTCTTAAGTATCTCTCTTTCACTAATTCTATGCAATTGTATTTAAAAAACCTTACTTTAATTAAAATTACTTAATCTTTATTTGTTGTTATTCTTGATTTTGTCGATTTTTCGATTTTTGTTTGAATTAATTTTGAATTAATTATTATTTTGATTAGATCTTTTAGTTAAATGATATTAATTGTATTGAGTTAAATTTTTAATTATTTTTTTTGTTGTTTATCACTTGTTATTTTGTTATGTATCTATATTCTTACTGCATTTAAAAGACTCCGTCTTATTTGTGAACCTTTTCTTTAAATAAATAAATAAATAAATAAATAAATAAGTAAATAAATAAATAAATAAATAAATAATGAATATATCTGCTTTGAAAACTATAATGAAATTGATGTAAATGATTCCAAGTTTTTGAAAAATCCTTAAGACACTTAGGAGCCGAGGTATATTCGGCTTTAAGTTCTACGCATAAATTATTCGAATTATATGAAATGGATTTTAGAGAACATTGTTTCAAAATTTTGTGTTGAGTTATGCAATTATTTATTAGAAAAGTTTCATTTTGGAAATGATTTTCTAAAATGTATTGAAATTTTAGCACCTAAGAAAATTTTAAAAAGGCAAGATTTCAATATTTTCAATTTGTGTATTTTTCTACCTAATGTCATCCATTCAGAAAAATTGCAAGAAATTGACAATAAGTGGCATGAGTTGTGCCACATTAATTTCAGTGATTTGATTTTACTGAATGAAAATAATATTAAAACTTTTTAGAAAGCAATTTTTGATCAGAAACGAGGATATAATTCCGAAGTCTTTCCATTACTTAGAAAACAAGTTTATGTTATTTTAACGATTCCTGTAGCAACAGCAAACGTATAAAGTGTTTTTATTTACAAATTATTATTAATAAAACTAAAATCAGAAATAAATTATAAATTCCCACCTTGTGTGGGATTCTTTGAACTAAAGATTTTTCAAGGAAAAACGATTGGAATTTTCAAAAATTTTATCAAAATATGTATGTATAAAAAAATAATTTAATTTTTCAGATTTCATCATTTGTGACGATATTTTCTAATCAGTCTTTCCATTGTAAAATTTCACAAAAGGTTTGATATACAATTTAACGATGATTTTGGGCTTATTACTACAGATTTGAGAAAGATTGATGTCTGCCTTTTCTAGCGCTTCACGAAACAATAAAACAACATAAACAACTTTTTTCTGTGATGAACAAGACTTGGAATTATCTCTACATTTCTTAAATTAATCCACTAAAATTAATATGATTTATTAACCTGTAAAACTATTTTATTAAGGATGTAATTTACTATTTTCTCAAAAATTTGTTATGACTAGTGTCCGACCGAATATTCGGTTTCGGTTTCGGTTATGGCCAATGTCGGCCCTTTTTGCCAGTTTCGGCCATATTGAGGCCGAATAGCCGAAACTAGCCGCCATTTTTGGTAAAAATTTCTTGCATATGTCATTTAATTTAAATATATAAGTTTGATTTAATAAAAATATTTACAGCGCATTGCACCAAAAAAATAATGAATTCGTCTATAATTTGATTTATCGTCTTAACGCAAAACGTTTTGGTTAATTTGATGCGTTCGATATTATAATTTTCGATTTTATCATATGGGCCAAAAGGCCTACCACGACTGAAAAATTATATGTTACTTAAAATTTATTTAAACCTCCATAATAGAGAAGAAATGTTTAAATTTATATTATGAGAGTACTAAGAGCAGATTTCTTTCTGAAATTTTAAAAAATGGCAACAAAAATTTAAAAATGGTGACAAAAGTTTAAAAATTTTGCCGAGAGGCCGCTTTCTCAATGTCCGGTTAAGCACTAATCAGAACTTTAGCGAGCAGTTAGCAAAAAAGCCCTTTCTCAATGTTCGGTTAAGGTTGAACTGTCAGTTAAGTGCTGATTAAGTTAACGGCAAGTTGTGGTTTCGGTTGGCGCCATTTTAGGGTAAATGATTTCGAAGATATTGTCAAACTTTAAAATTTAAGATGGCGGATAGAGTTGCCACCTAAATTTTTTTTATTTTTGCGAATTCTTGTAATTTTGAAATTCTGACAACGGATTTGATTTCGAATATAATGTCACAGTTTTAAAATATAAGATGGAGTTTAGGGTTGCCACCTAAATTTTTACCACAGTATTGCCACAAAATAATATGTATATTTAAGAGTTTTAAACATCATTTATCAGTGTTAAGGGGTCGCTGATTTTGAATCTAAAATCAGAATTTTAAAATTGGAGATGGTGGATAGGGTTGCCACCTTAATATATTTTAGTTTTATAAATTCGGGGCTGGCAGAAAAAAATTGTACACCAAAAATGGGTCGCTGAATCCGAATCCGTTGTCAGAATTTCAAAATTATAAAATTTTGAAATAATAGGGTACTTTTAAAAATACATATTATTAGGTGGCAATACTGTGGTAAAAATTTAGGTGGCTACCCTAACCTAAATCTTAAATTTTAAAACTGTGACAATATATTCGAAATCAAATCCGTTGTCAGAATTTCAAAATTACAAGAATTCGCAAAAATAAAAAAATCTAGGTGGCAACTCTATCCGCCATCTTAAATTTTCAAGTTTGACAGCATCTTCGAAATCATTTACCCTAAAGCTTCACACCACGGAGTCCACAGAATCCTTAAAAGTCCTATTACGCTTAAGCTTTCTCTAAAGAAGCTCATTGAATTTTTTGGATACTTGCTTTAATTCAATATTTTGGATACTTGCGAGGCTTACAATCTTTTGCCGAAGGCATCAAGCTTTCCTTTACTTGAAACTTCGTGCCGTTCGCTTGTAAGCTAGAATACTTGCTAGCTGTGCGTGGGCTTATTTATATTCAATTACAAGCTAAACTTGATTCAAAATTATCAAGCTCAAGCCAAGATGTATTTATGATTCATATTGTATATTCATAAATACATCTTGGCTCATGATTCATATATATTCATAAATACATCTTGGCTCAAGCGAGCTTGAACTTGTATTTTAAGCAAGCGCTTGAAATAGACTTCAAGTAGGCTGGAGCAGTTCTCTGATTTGCAGCACAAAATCAAAAAATATGTAAACACGCGATAGCTGATATGATGTTTTTACGTATTCACAATTCAAAAATTCACAATTAGTCATCTAACCGACAGTTGCTTAACCAGCACCTGGTGAAATCAAAATTATTTTTTTAGCTATCGTATGGTTAGCTAAGTCCTGGTTTAGAGCTAGACTAACCGGACATTGAGAAAGTGGCCCTAAGACTCTTAAAACTCATTTATGAATACAACGCTTTTAAAGATTATTTCAACTTTAATTTTGACTTATAAACGTTTGAAAGCTGTTTTAAAATATTTTTATGAATACGGCTATAAAAATTCACAAAATTACTTTAACGATTTATACTTAAAACTTTTCCTCGTCAGAATTCCGAAAAATGTAAGTCAACTTTTTAACTTCAAGCATTCCTCAAACATTAAACCCGCTTTAGACTCATATCCTTAATTCGAAATTTTCGTATCATATTTCGAAATAAAAACTCTTTACTGTAAAAGAGTCACAATAAAAGGGGCAGAATAATTTATTTAATAAAAACTTTTTGTTTACGAAGAGGCTGTGATGCAATGCTGCCATAAGCAGAGCTGAAGAAGAAGCGACAAAACCATGAATGCTAAAATTTAAATTTTCGAGTACCAATCGAGGTAAAATTAAAATCAGTTGTTGGCTAAAGTATACTTTAAAATCTTTCTATTCGGTTCGAATTAGAAAGTTTTTTTAATATACATGTATGTCACTCTTGTTGGCTTCAATGTTAGCATCACTACCATCATCTAAAACTGCCGATGTCAAGAGTAGTGAAAACAATAGTGATGGTAATTTTGAATGTATCACGTTTGATCCGATAAATCAAGAAACATTTGTTTTCACTATTGTTGTTTACACGAATCAACTCATAACAAAAACTTTTATACGTAAGCAGGCCTTCAGTTTGGCGCAGCATATTGAAGTGATTCAATAAAATAATTATTTAAATGCATTATTTTTTATTAAAATTCGACCCTCTGGGGGGGTTTGAACCCCGAAAATCCGTTTGGCTACGGCCATGACTCAATCGAATTACTAATGTCGTTTTCGCCGCTCAAAAATTTTTTCTCAAATTGCTCACTAGGGGTATCAACAGAATAACAATATTTCTTCATAACAGATACGGAAAAATATACCTAAATAATATCATGTTTGATCAGTTGTCAGTGAGAAAAATAAAAACATTATACAAAAGTTTAGCTTTGGTCATTAAATAACTGTTAGTCTTTAGTGTTTTTTGAACCATTTATCTGCATATATGTTTGTACATTTGTTAATTTAAGATTATATATTTTTTTTTTTTCATAATAGATACGGAAGAATACACCTAAATAATATTATGTTTGATCAGTTGTCAGTGAAAAAAATAAAAACATTATACAAAAGTTTAGCCTTGGTTATTAAATAACTGTTAGTCTTTAGTGTTTTTTGAACCATTTATCTGCATATATGTTTGTACATTTGTTAATTTAAGATTATATATTTTTTTTTTTTCATAATAGATACGGAAGAATACACCTAAATAATATTATGTTTGATCAGTTGTCAGTGAAAAAAAATAAAAACATTATACAAAAGTTTAGCCTTTTCAATTTTTGTCTGAATATCTATTTAAACTTTAACTTAGTTGCCTTCTTATATGTCTGCTTGATTATCTGTGTTTTATATACATTATCCATTTGTGTTAGTCTGTTAGCTTTTGATGGTCCGTCTGTTAAAAATTTCCCCTAAAATTAATTCAATAAGCAAAATATTTAACAAATTGTTCTAAAACTTTCCATGGTCGTATGCCACCTATCCTAACAAAACAATACATTGTAACAGAGGTAAGCGATCGTAAGCTTTAGGGCAAAATGCATCAAGAGGACGACATATCACCATACATCTACAGGGCGTCATTTAACCAATTAAATGTGACGTCACAATGTCTATAATACTTACTACTTACTTATCTGCGTTGACCGCCGCTGGGTACCGAATCGAATGTTTTCTTCACTGGAGCATCGTCTTTCATCCGCTGAACATGACCAATCCAGCAAAGCCGCTCGATTTCAATGTGCTTGACTATGTCGATGTCAGCGTACAGCTCATACAGCTCGTACAGCTCATCATTCCACCGTATTCGGTACTCGCCATTGACGCAGATTGGTCCGTAGATCTTACGAAGAATCTTTCTCTCGAATGCTCCTAAAATCTTTTCATTTGAACTGCTCAGCGTCCAGATTTGTGATGCATAAAGTAGGACGGGCATGATGAGCGATTTATAGAGCGTGATTTTCGTTCGTCGAGCTTCTTAATTGCCTACTGAGCCCAAAGTAACACCTGTTGGCAAGAGTTATTCTTCGTTTGATCTCAATGCTGATGTCGTTGGTTGAGTTTATGCTGGATTCCAGATAAACGAAGTCCTTCTCAACCTTGAAAGAGGTATTATCAACTGTAACGTGGGTTCCAAGACGCTGGGACTGTTTGTTAGTTGACACCAAGTATTTCGTCTTATCTGCATTCACTGCCAAACCCATTCTATAATAAGCGGACTAAAAAAAACGCTTCCAACGTTACCTGATTTATCAAATTATGATAGGGGTTCAGTTAATTTTCTGTCCTCTAGAGGACGCTTTATTCGATTTAATGTGACATCACATAGCCTTTAATCAGCGGACGTGAAAAACGCTTTCAACGATACCTCATTTGTCAAAATATATTAAATATTTTAGAAGTTAGTGGTTTAGTTCACTTTCTGTACTCTAGAGGGCGCCATATTAAATTCAGTTTTACGTCATATAGCCTTAAACTACTGGACGAGGAAAATGCTTCCAACGATACCTCATTTGTCAAAATATGACAAGTACTTTAGAAGTTAGTGATTTAGTTTACTTTATGTCCTCTAGAGGGCGCTATATTAAATTAAATGTGACGAAACATAACCTTTAACCAGCGGACGATCAAAACGTTTCCAACGATACCTCATTTGCTAAATTCTGATAAGTAGTTTAGAAGTTAGGGGTTTAGTTGACTTTCTGTCCTCCAGATGGCGCCATATTAAGTTTTATGTCACATCACATGGCCTTTAGCCAGAGGATGATCAAAACGCTTCCAACGATATCTCATTTGTGAAATTACGATAAGTAGTTTAGAAGTTAGGGCTTATTTTACTTTCTGTCCTCTAGAGAGCGCTATATTCAATTTTATGTGACGTCACATAACGTTTAACCAGCGACCGGTGAAAACGCTTCTAACGATACCTCATTTGTCAAATTATGATTAGTAGCTTAGAAGCTAGGGTGGTTTAGACGTTAGGGGTTTAGTTGACTTTTTGTACTCTTGAGGGCACTATATTAAACTTTATGTGACTTCACATAACTTTTCTTCATTGGACAATCAAAACGCTTCTAACGTTAACTCATTTGCTTATGTCACTAAAAAAATTTTCTTAAGACTTTACGTCCGCTAGAGGGCGCTATATTAAATTGAATGTGACGTCGCATCGCCATTAACCACAAAACTATCGAAAAGCTTCCAACCAGTGTTACCAGGTGCCTTTCACCATTTACCCCTATATTGGATTTCAAATCCCCCTAAAATTCCCTTAAAATTTTTTTCGAAAAACATACAAAAATTTTATAAGGGGAAACTGAAAGTAGTGCAGCTGCAATGCAAGCCTATGTATTTAAAGTGCTAAACTGTTGGATGTCTTTAACAAGGGCAAAAAGTAGCTTCATAATTCTCAATTGTCCAATGTGAAATTGATCTTAAAATGAAGTCTTACCTTTGAAAGGAGGCTTCGTCTCCCACTTTTTGATATATTTTTGGGCATATCTTTTTTGTCTATAGTTTTTTCCATACTTGCCTTTTTTTTAGTTTTTACACACGGTTAAAAATTTTTTACTTCTTTTTACTCCAAGCTTTGGTTTAAAGGGATTTTTACTCCAAAACGTACTACTTTTTAATCCAAACTTTAGTTTAATTTAGATGGATCTCAAGCTCACCTTCCTGAAAAGAACTAACTTACATTTGTAATGATGCAAAATAAGCGAAACTATGTTAACAACTGAGTGGATAAGGTGTTGGATCAGCACATCAGAGGACGTGTGTTCAAATCACGAATTGGTAAGAACATTTTTTTTTTATTTTACTTTATTTAGCTGGGTCTCGAACCATCGTTTCTGCTCGCTTGCTTACTTACTGCAAGCTTACTTGCATTCGTTATGATGCAAAATAAGATTAACTTTCTTAGCAAATGAGATGGACGAGTGGATAAGGTGTTGGTCCAGCACAGCAGAGGACGTATGTTTAAATCATGAATTGGTCAGAAAAGTATTTTATTTTAAGTTGATATTTATATTGTTTTTTTTCCACTTTTTTCGGATTTAAAACTATTTTTTATCGGATTTAAAACTTTCAAACTTTTCTTTGGATTAAAAATAAATCTTTCTGGTGTTGTCCAATAAGTAATCCAAAAAACTTTAAAATTTAGTCCAAGATTTTAACCGTTCACGGAATCAATCAATTGCAAGTAAAGCGCGAAGCAAATTTGAAGTGAAGTAGGAAAGGATTGGTAATTTATTTGAAGTGCTGCCAATTCAGCTGTTTTAATAAAGTGTTGCTGAAATACCCAAGAAAACAAATATCTTATTTTCTTAAATTCTTAACATAATTTTAAGGAAAAGTAAGAAAATTTTATTTCCAAATGTTAACTTTTGACATAGCCCCCTAAAGAACATTACATTTATTTAAAAAACCCCTAAAGATTTATTACCCCTAAAATCCCTCAACTCAGTTAAAAAATCCCTTAATCTAGGGGGAAATCCCCTAACCTGGCAACACTGCTTCCAACGCTACCTCATTTGTCAAATTATGATAAGTAGTTTAGAAGTGAGAGTGGAACAGATCAACATACATACATACAAACATACATACATACCGGTCAAACGCATATACCTCTCCTTTTGCTTCGGCGTAGTCGGGTAAATTTTCCCATATAATTTGTTTTTGTTTTTAATTTTTAAATAATGGGGAAAAACAGTGAAGTTTCATAATAAACCCACTTTGCTTATTTAAAAATATATTGAGTTTCCAAAAAATATTTTTCGTAACTCACGCGACATAACCCACTCGGCAAAATTTCCTTAAATTTGAATTAGGTAATTATGTAGTTAGGTAGTAAAGTAATTATGTAATTTAATAATTAACAAAAGAAATTTTATAGATTTTCCTTTCTTTCCCTAACCATTTTTCTATTATCTTTCTATTATCATTTTTCTATTATCTAAAGCTTACGAAACATTTACGAAAAAGGAAACTACATATGTGAAACAGTGCAGAATATTCGATCAACCTGGTTAATGAATTTATGTAGTAATTTCTTAAATTAATAAAATTAAAATGTTTCTCTTAGATAATATCATAAAATAAAAAGTTTTTAATAAGTTTTAATTTTTTGGTCGCGGTAGGCTTTTCTGTGGAAATGGCCATATATATAATCTTCCTTTATATATATATTAGGCTGGATCGATTTGTATGTAGGTCAATAAATGTATGTTGCCTGGGCGATTTTCGGACCCGGCATGAAAAGTTATCAAAAAAAAGGGACGATAAGGGTTCATAAAAGCAGTTCGTATCGTCGTGGGGTACCAGGAAAACCTCATTGTGTGTCAACTCAATCTACACCATAGCAACATAGCACCATAGGGCAGCATCAGCAATGATGATGCGTTGCATGGAGGAGGATAGAATTGACATAGCAATGCTTCAGGAACCTTGGATTCTTCACAATAGAATTAAAGGTCTCTCAGAGCGAAAGGCCACGCTGTACCAACCAGTAACAGATGGCAGACGACGGACTTGTATCTTGGTGAGACATGGTATACTAGCGGTACATATGCCACACCTATGTTCCCCGGATCTCACCGTTGTGAGAATCGGGGATGGTACAGGTGCTTGTATGGTAGCTTCAGCGTATCTTCCCTACGACTCTCCAGACCAACCACCTTCAAAAGAGGTGGAGAATCTGGTAAAGTACTGTGAGGAAAGGAACATTGGAGTGATGATAGGATGTGATGCTAATGCGCACAATACTGCGTGGGGTAGCACCAACAACAACGACAGAGGAGAGCAATTGCTTGAGTTTGTGGAGAGGTACAATCTGTTGGTAGCAAATAGAGGAGCACAACCGACTTTCGTTGATGCAAGGCGAGCGGAAGTGATTGATGTAACTCTCATCTGCAGGAAGATTCTGAACAGAATAAAAAATTGGAGGGTCGTGGATAGGCTAACCATGTCGGACCACAGATCCATACAGTTTGAATTCAAGTACGGAATCCGACGCCAGCGGAATCGCAGGAAGGTCAGGATTCCCAAGAATACAGATCCTGCGAAATATAAGGCGAAGTTGAGGGAAACACTGACCCAAAAAGCGATAAAAGTACCAGGGAATACGGTGGAAGTAAAAAGTCATGTCAAACACCTTAGCTCGGCCATGGTCGAAGCCTATGAGGTGGCATGCCCAATACTTTCAGTAGACGATGGTGATCCAACGCCATGGTGGTGCACGGAAATCGAATCTCTGAAGAAGAAGGTTAGGAAGGCCTTCAACCTGCACATGAGAGGGGGAACCCCAGAAACATGGGCAAATTACAAGGCACGGAAAAGGGAACTGAAGTACCTCATACGACAACGGAAAAGGCAGTCGTGGAGAGACTTCTGTTCTGGGATGGAAACTATATCAGAAGCATGTAGGCTTCAGAAAATGGTTTCAAAAGACCCATTCTCCAAAGTGGGACTGATCCGAAAGAAGGATGGAACCATGGCAGAGAACCTAGAGGAGTCCATGGAAGTTCTGATGGAGGTGCACTTTCCTGGAAGTTTTAAGTCTGATGACCCGTGGACACCCTTGAAGAAAGGAATGCACAGGGTTGACAGGCTGGAAGCCGAAAGGATGATCACTATGGACGGGGTGAGGAGTGCTATACGCTCATTTGCTCCGTACAAAACATCAGGGATGGACGGTATATTCCCTGCTATGATGCAGTGGGGGGAAGATCTCATTGCACCTAGGCTGTGGGGTATATTCGTTACTTGCCTAGCGACTGGGTATGTTCCGAGAGTCTGGAGAGAGGCGAAAGTTGTCTTTCTTCCGAAGCCTGGAAAAAAAGATTATGCGGAGGCAAAGTCGTTCAGACCGATCAGCCTAACATCTTTTCTCCTGAAAACGATGGAAAGAGTGATGGTTGACTGTCTTGAGAGCACCTCGCTGACGCAAAATCCTCTGAGTAGATGCCAACATGCATATAGAGCAGGTAGGTCTACGGAGAGTGCTCTTCACGAATTGGTAAGAGTGACTGAAAAGGAGGTATTTTCAGGAGGCATTGCGATGGCCACATTTATGGACATCGAGGGTGCTTTCGACAAAATATGCTTTGGAAGGCTGCGGCAAGCCCTGACAGAACGCAATGTAAGCCCAATGATAGCAAATTGGGTGGACAATATGCTCAAACACAGGGCTGTCAACATGCAGAATGGTAGAGTAAAGACTAGAGGTAGAGTAAGTAGAGGATGTCCCCAGGGCGGGGTGTTATCGCCAACCCTGTGGAACATAACTGTGGACTCACTACTGGTTAGACTGGATGAATCGGGCATACACACGATAGGGTATGCAGATGACATTGCGTTGGTGGTCTGCGGCAAGTTCATTGACACCATCTCTGACATCATGAAGGGAGCACTCCGAATGGTGGAGGAGTGGTGTCGAGAACAAGGCCTTACCGTAAACGCAGGCAAGTCAGACAATATTCTCTTTACTAGAAAGAGGGTAGGCCTGAGTACAGAACCACTCAGACTTTTTGGAGCTGAAATCAACATGTCCACGAAAGTTAAATATCTAGGGGTAACCCTTGATAGCAAACTGAACTGGAACGAGCATGTAGAAGATAGGATTCAAAGAGCCAAGAGGGTTCTGTTCCAGTGCAGACGCGTTTGTGGTCTCAAATGGGGGCTAAACCCAGAGGCTATGAAATGGGTTTACACTATGATGGTTAGACCTGTCATCACGTACGCTTCGGTGATTTGGTGGACAAAAGTCAGCCAGAAAACCATTAAGAAGAGACTGGACAGAGTCCAACGGCTGGCGTGTGTTGGAATAACAGGTGCAATACGCACCACTCCAACAAGCGCAATGGAGGTTCTGTTAGGTATGCTGCCGTTGGATTTAGAAATAAAGAAAACAGCGGCGCTGTCAGCCCTCAGGATGTTGCGAAATGCTACGTGGCATGGGGCAACGGCCCTGCATGGTCATATTCGCATCCTTGATATTGTACAAAGAGATGTCAGGGAGGCGTTTATGCCTATGGATGGAAGGCAGAGAGTAAAAATAACAGAAAAATGTTATAAAACTCTTATAACGGATGGAGCCGTTTGTGAAGAAATCGCTGGTAGCGATATCAGTATATTCACAGACGGCTCTCTAATGAATGGCCGGGCCGGGGCAGGCGTGTACTCAAAAGAGTTAAGCCTATCCTGTGTACTGAGGTTGGGGAGGTTTGTGTCTGTATACCAGGCAGAAATGTTTGGCGTAGTGCATGCGCTGGACCACCTGATAGATGGCCGGATCAGTGGCAAGAAAATTGTCATCGCTCTCGACAATCAGTCTGTGATTAGGTGTATGCAACGGACAGACATCACTTCCAGGTTGGCCATAGAATGTCTTACAAAACTCAATAGGTGCGCCCAGACAAATGAGCTTACACTTATGTGGGTGAGAGGACACTCTGGCATAGAACAGAATGAAGAAGCTGATTCTTTAGCAAGAACAGGATCAGCAGAAGAATTCTGTGGACCAGAACCACGTATCGCCTTAGGCGACAATATGGTGGCAGGCCTTATTAAACAATGGACGGACTCGGAACACAGTAAAAGGTGGGAAGAAGCTGTTAATTGCAGGCAATCAAAGGCGGCCGTGAAGTGGTCTCGTAGTGAGGCAGCAAAAGTTATCCGATACAATCGAAGGACTTTAAGCTGGCTTACTGCACTGGTCACAGGACACGGTCCCTTCATGTACCATCTCGGGAAGATGACTCTGACCGAGGACGATGCGTGTAGGTTATGCCTAGAGGAGCCGGAAACAGCAGCACACATTCTGTGCCAGTGTCCGGCGCTGGCAAGCATAAGATTGACCACTCTGGGACGCCCATTTATTGGCGAAGCCGAGATTGGTCAACTAACCTATAAGGATATGCTTGAGGTGACAAAGGATACTTACACGAGGAGCATGCTCACGTACAAGTACTCCGAGCAGTAGTACCCTTTGTCCAATAGGGGACGAAAAGGGACCCACTGTGGTCTGCTTCGGCAAATCCCCAACTTATTATATATATCGTCGTGGGGTCAATACGTGCCGAAATTTTACTCTGCTAGTTTTTGTTAAAAATTTCTATTTCTTTAATATAAACAATTTATTATGCCGTGTTTGTGCAAACAAAAAGTGGATCGCCACCAGGACAAAATTCAATGTATATTTTGCAACGAATTTTTCCATTGCACTTGCGTTAACATTCAACCAAAAGATATTGAATTTATGTCAAAAAGTAATTCGTCATTTAAATGCAGTGCCTGTCTTAATGCGCGGCGGTCATCTATTCACTCTCCACCTATCTTCTCCGCTTCCGCGCCGCCCCCGCCATCTTTATCATTATATTCTCCACCGAATCTTGCTGCTGCCTCTCCGCCCCCGCCTGTTTCTGAAAACACTGCATTGGAAGCAACGGCGACTAACTCGCGCACACAGCCAACGTTGCCATTCTCGGAAGATGAACAGCTGATGTACTCTCAACAAAAACAGCAGCGTCCCAAGCAGCTTCTACAACAACAGGCATCACAGCAACAAAACCAATATTATGTTAATAATTGGGCAAAGCAAGTGCAGCAAGAGACAGAAGACACAAACAGTGAGTCACCGCCTAAAGTGATTACCTTGGAGGTTCTATATAAGGAAATAATATCTATAAAAAATATGCATGTTAACTGCATGTCGCTAATACATGGTCTTCAAGAAGACAAAAGAATGCTTGAAGAGAAAGTAAACAGTCTGCAAGAAGAGGTAAACTATATGCATCAAAAAAATAGGGAGAACTGTATTGAGATTGTTGGTGTTCCAGCTGTTAGCAACGCCAATGCTCTTGATTGCGCTCTGAAAATTTTTTCAGATGGTTTGAACGTAAACGTAACCGAGGCGCAGATTGATGATTGCTACGTTAAGCCGATAATGAAATCCAGGGGTTCCGCATCGTTCAACTCTGGGCAAAACATTTTATGTGTAAAATTTGTTTCGAGTATCTGTAAGAAATCAATTTTAAAAAATAAGTATAGATTCAGGAATAACTTAAACACTAGAATTTTTAATTGTGATCGTGTATCAAATATTTTCGTAAATGAATCCCTTTCCTTTAAGTGTAGATCCATTTTTAATGAATGTAAAAAATTTAAAATTGAAAAAAATTATAAATATCTTTGGGTTAGGAACGGTAAAGTTTTTATGCGCAAAAAGGAGGGTGATATTGCTTTAGTTATTAACTCATTTGAAGATCTAAATAACATAACATAAGTCAGTAAATTTAATATATTCAAGTTAATATCAATATGGAACCTTTTAATCCTCAAGACAATTTATTCAATATTCCTTTTGCGCTCTGTAATAATGTTAATTTTAATGATATTTCATCTAACCCAATTAATCCTAATAGTTTTTATATACTTCATCAAAATATTAGAAGTTTAAGAAAAAATTTTGACAATTTCATATTGCATCTCGAGTCATTTATTCATAAGCCTGTCTTCATCTTTTTAACTGAAATTTGGATCTATGATTATGAAACTTCTTTATTTAATATTCCTGGATATAAAACTTATGCTAACTGTAATAACGATTATGGTGCTGGAGGAGTAGCGGTTTTTGTAAAGGAGGAATATAAGTGTGATTTTTGTTTTTTTAATTTCAGAAGCTCTGATGTGGCAAGGATTAGCTGTTTAATTGATAATCATAAATACTGTTTTCTTTGTATATACAGATTCCACGAAAATTTGAATAATGACGTGTTTTTGGGTGATTTGGATGTCCTTTTGTCTAATGTTAAGTCAGATAATGTTATATTGCTGGGTGATATTAACATAAACATTTTACAAAATTCATCGCTGGTTGATAAATATTTATTCTTGCTTTCTGCGTACGGTCTGTAATCATGCATAAATAAACCCACGCGAATAACAGATAACTCTTCGACTTGCATTGATCACATTTTTGTGAAGATAAGTCAATCTAGTAATTTATCTTTAAGCAGCTCTGGTTCTGACTTTCATTTTTCTGATCATTGTATGACGTGTTTACGTTTTGATAATGTGATTTTGCCAGAGAGAACGCATCCGCAGCTTGAAATTTCATTCAATAAAACTGATTTTGTTTCATTAAACAACAAACTAATGTTTGAACCTTGGTATAATGTGTATTGTGAGCCAAATCCATCAAACGCTTTTAATATGTTTTTAGATATTTTAACTGGTCACGTAAATTTATTTACAACTAAAGTGAACAAGTGTAACTCAAAGTTAAAAAAGTTAAAACCCTGGATGTGTAGTGAATTATTGAAAAAAATTAAAAGTAAAAATAAAGTTTTCAAAAAATGTTCCAAGAACCCTAATAACATGAATCTTAAATTTAGATACAAAGTTCTCTGCAAGGAAATTTCTATGGAAGTCTCAACATGTAAAACGAATTATTACGTTAATGAATTTAATAAAATAAGAGGAAATGTTAAAAAGGAATGGCAATTGGTAAACAATATTTTAAATAAGTCCACAAACAATAATAACAACAAAATTAATTTTGTTAATGTTGAAGGAACATCTTTATATGAGGATATTGACAAGGCTAATGCCTTTAATAATTTTTTCGCTAGAATAGGCACGGATGTTTTTTCGAGCGAGGGAGTTAGCAGTTGTGTCTGTAAATGTTTAGATAATGAACCGTTATATCCAAATAGCTTTTTTTTTTGAACCTATTTCGTCTTTTGAGTTGTACAAAATTGTTATGTCTCTTAAAAACTCTAATTCATGTTCTGATGGGTATTTTTCTAATGTTTTTATTAAGAAAATTGTATTTAACATTGTTGATGTTCTTTGTAGTATCTTTAATAAAAGTATTAAACTTGGAATATTCCCTGATAGTCTTAAATATGCAGTAGTTATTCCATTATTTAAAAAAAGTGATGCATCTGTTTTGAATAATTACAGACCCATCTCGTTGTTGCCGGTTTTTTCGAAAGTTCTTGAAAAAGCTGTGAAATCGAGAATGCTTCAATTCTTAGCTAAAACCAAATTTTTAAACAATTGTCAGTATGGCTTCAGAGAGGGTTTATCCACCGAAGATGCACTTTTGATGCACAAAAGCCTTTTTTTGTAATGTAATTTTACTAAATAAAATTTGGAGATGTGGTTTCAGAGGTTCTATATATTGCTGGTTTCAATCATATTTGTCAAATAGAAAGCAGAGAGTAAGAATAAATGGAGAGTTTAGTAGCTTTGTTAATATAAATATAGGTGTTCCACAGGGCTCTGTTCTGGGGCCTATTCTGTTTCTTGTTTACATTAACTCAATTTTTAGTCAGCCTTTTTTGAGTAAAACGATAGCTTTTGCTGACGATATGGCATGTACCAGAGACCTGCAACGAGTCATGTTTTTGCGACTTATAGTGATTCATGCAAAATCTAATAGTTATACGTGCACATCAAACAACAACCACCACTACCACTCGAAGCACTCTTGCTTCAGAGAGTAACACATCGTTCATTGTTTGATCCATCAATCGAACGTCATAGTTCAACCTAATACTGACTTCAACATCAAACCTTGTTATAAATCATACCAAATACTCATAGCTCAAACAGAAGTCCCATAGCTCAAGTAGCAGTCCCATAGCTCATTACTAGCGTATTTTTCTATGAAAACGCTGTGGCTGTTTTGAACTAACGCTCTGTTTCTGTCGCTGTTAGAAGGGTAAAAGGGTTACCACCGAATTTTTTTTAATGAAATAAATATAAATCGCTTGCCTTTATTTAAGTTGCGGTAAACATTTCTTTATAGAACTTTTCTGTGCGATTTATGCCATGGTGCAAAAACAAAGACAACACACCTTGTATATAAAGGGAGCTTCTTCGAAAGAATTAATAAGACATATCAATTTAATGAGGTTTGTTTATTTAAACTAACTAAAATAATTATATTCACACACTTCAAAATCATGAAAATCATAAGCATAGAATAAAAGCTTAAAATAAAAATTTTAATTCAGTCATTAAAATCATCAATAAGTGGTAAACTACTATTGTTAAGGTTATGCATACAAAAATATTTATTTTCTTAAATTTTATATAATTATTTATAAACACGCTGAATTAAAAACATGCTATATAAATTAGCGTTTGAATATTTATTTAAAATTAATAAATTCATACAACAAATTATATCGAACCGAGAAAACCGAATAACATATATTTAAAAGAAATGAACGTGCGTATGAATCGATAATAATTTCTGAACTAATATTTTCATGAATACTTTTTATATGTTTGCTAAGCCAAGCCTGATTTGATTTTTTATTTGATTTTAATTTTCCTAGGGTATTTTATATATTCAGGTGTTGACAACATATTTTAAACTTACTTAATACGCTTTGATGCAGTCAGCAATCGAAAGAATAATGGCGCACTTAACTCCAAAAAATTATATAACACAATCCCGTAGCTCTTCATATCGTACCGTTATGTATAGTGTTACGACACAATCAATAACATCAGAATAATTCATAATAATTTTCAAACTAAAATTCTTAACTTACGCCAAAGATGGCAGCCCTACAAAAGTCACGATAATTCGTTTGAAGGCCATTAACATGTTGTACGCAACTTGTTATCGACTACGTACGACTGGGCGTTGGAGTATGGCTTATGAAGCATTACAATTAAGCTGCGTGTTATACGTATAACAACATGTTGGAATGAGTCCGAATATGAAGTAGAAGGCAAATTAATACGTATATACTCGAGTCAACTCAATTTATAACTACTCGTTGCAGGTCTCTGGCATGTACGTTCACCAGTGATTCTGCCTTAAGCGTACATTGTGATATAAGACACGACTTAGAACTATTAAGACATTGGTTCTCATCTCACAAATTAGTTTTGAGTGATAAAACCAAAATTATGTACTTCAGTGTAGCGGGAATTGATTTAAATTTAGGAAATTTTACCTTTCATAGTGCAGGCTGTACAAAATACGTAATTAATAATGATATATGTACATTTTCGTGTCAGTCAAATACTTTTTATGATTCTAGAAAATGCTCGACAAAATGTTTTTCTATTGACTGCGTTAAGTCATTTAAATATCTCGGACTGCTACTGGATTGGAAAATGAACTGGGTTGATCATACAACCGCTCTTAAAAGATACCTTATGGGCGCTACCAGACATGTTTATCTTCTTAAATCGTTTTGCTCCTCTAAACTTCTAGTTTGCATTTATCATGGCATCTTCCACTCAAAACTAAAGTATGGCTTAGTCTGTTGGGGTGAAACCCATGCTAATAAAGTTAATCCTTTACTTATCGCACAAAAACACGTTATTCGTATTATCTGTAACAAAAACCGAATTGAAAGTAGCTTTCCTTTGTTCAAAAGCTTGAACATCTTACCTCTTAAACATTTCTATTACTTTAGAGTGCTACAAATATTTTTTATAAGATCCGGTTATTTATTGAGCAGAAATAATTCTAGCCACAATTTGAGAACAAATAGTCAAAACTTTGCAATCATTCCGCCTCACTACTTGAATCATTTTTTCTCCTTCTTTAAATGTACTGCTCCCAGAGTTTTTAACAGTTTACCATATAATGTCCGTTGTTTGCGTAACAAAAATGTGTTTTTTAAAGAAGTGAAGTCATGGCTTTTTAATAAAGATTTCAATGTAATTGACTCACTTAACACTGTGTCCTTTTAAGTTTTAATTTAAATTCATTTGTTTTATAATTTAATTAATGTGTATTTTTCAGTATATTATTTTATCATATTGAGTCTTTATTTCAATATTGTTGTAAGACCCCACTACCTTACTTTATTTTAAGCTATTTTGTTTAATGTTAAGTATCACAACTGCATTCGCCACTTGTTCTCATTGAACAACAGAATGTAGTATTTATTAATCAATTCTGTATGTAGTATTAAAAGTATTTTGAAAATTGTATGCTTCTATAAACCTATTGATTGATAAATAAATTATTATTGAATTGAATTGAACTTGACCCTATCACATCTTCAATTTTCTGAATTTTTGAACAAAATTTTGTATATAAACGTGCACAGCTAGAGCAAAACTGATTTCAGAAATGAAGTCCTCATACCCGATTCAACCTAAGACTAGTCTCACATTTTTACGTTTTTATACAAAAGTTTATAGTTAAAAACTCCTAAAGAAAATAAATCACAAAATTCAAGGCATAATCATAACGTTGGTGCGTATGTATTTTTAACCATCACGGCTGAACCACTGAAGCTTTCAACCTTATATTCACAACATGTATTCATGTGGTTCTCCGAAATTTTTTGATTTTCTAGCTGTGCATGTTTATAAAAAAAAAATTTACGATTGTGGCAACGCCAACTAGACTGACAGCAACTGAGAATGGGTGGCAACGTTAGTTGTTAAAAAGAAGTTTTGTTGTTTCCGCCATTACTATAGTAGCACGACTGATTATTAACGATTGTAATTTACCTAACAAGTGATATCAAGTAATAGTAAATAAAAATAAAGTAATACGAAATCAATTAAACTCTGGTGCTGATATTCGATAGTACGGGGTTGTTACAACGATCAATTTTTGTATTTAAACGTTTGAACGCGAGATCAGTTTTAGATTAAATGGGGTACGAGGGTTTCATTTCTGGTATCAGTTTTTCTCTAGCTGTGCACATTTACAAAGTTTTTTTTAAAAAAATTCCTAAAAAAAAATTCCGAAAATTGATGATGTGATAGGGTAAAGTGCACCCCTACCCTCCCTTTTTCAAAACTTTTCATGCACGATCCGAAAATCGCTCAGGCAACTTGGGTTTGCCAAATGATCCACCCTAATATATATATATATATAAATAAAATTAATTCTTCTTTTATAATAAAAATGTAAGTAAACTGTGTAAACTTTTAATGCCTTTGAACAATGTTTTATTAAAAAGATATCTTAACTTTAATACCTTGCCTTACCTAATATACTTTTTGTTTGAAAAAAATTGGTTTTACTCTGTTTTTCAATTCCAGGAACTAATTCCAGGATCCCGGGATTCTTAATTGTCAATCTCGAAGTACCGAAATTTCTTTTGAGTCTCGAAATTGGAAGCCCTAATTCTTGATCAGCATCACCTACTGAGTCGATTAACACATGTATGTCTGTCAGTCTTCGAATTAATTTTTGTGCAATTTACGATGGTTCCGATATTATGATGACGTCACTCTGTATGGGAGGTAGGCGGAGTTTCCCGAAGTGTCCACTGAAAACGTTATATATGCTTGAAAAAATTTGTTAAAATGACCCCCCTACAAACGGCGCTGTAAGACGTAGTTCAACGTCAAAAAATAATGATGTAACGCTCTATATAAGTCTAATTAACCCAATTATAACCACAATCCATTTTTTACCTGAAATTCCGTTTTTACGTGAAAATCCGTTTAACATACGTACACATTCAAGACAAACAACAGCCAAAAAGATCTTCACTTCAATTGTCTAACATATGATAACAATAAACATATCAACATAATGTTGACAAAATTTCCAAATTTAACCGAATAAAAAACCTCAAAGTAAACACAACTAATTGTAGCTCAAATTCTCATGAAGTGCATTTACCACCCCTTTACGCTGGTGCCGCTAGATACCGCACAAGCTGAAATGCAACAGCGACAGCGGGACTCGTGTTACAAGTGCATTGCACAGAAAAACACAAAGCAACAACAACAAGCGATAAGTTGAATAAGTGCCGATAACACTTTAAAGTCAAGGCCAAGAATTTGAGCGATCCAATAAATGATCTTTAAAATATTAATTAGTGGGGAAAATTTGGAAAGGTTAATAAACTAAAAGTGATTGGTCAATTATTGAGTTTTCAAAGTAAATCTAAAAATCATTGGAATTAAAGAAGGAGTCTTGGAAATAGTAGTAAGATTAGTTTAAGAATAATACTGGTAAAAATTGTATATAAATTGAAATATTTAAAAATAAAGACAGAGATATTTTGGTGGACAAGCGAGAAGCACACCAAAGAAAAATTTAAATCTTTTTTGTTCAAAAACCAAGCCTTTGTGGCTTGAATTAAAATTAGCCTTTGAGGCTTAGGAAGACTTAGCATAGCCTTTGTGGCTTGATTTGAAATTAGCCTTTGCGGCTTAATAAAAATAGCCTTTGTGGCTTACATCACCAAAAGCCTTGCGGCTGATTAAAAAGGCGTGTGCGCCTCTAATACACTAAAACTCTACCTGACACAGCATACAATTTCACACAGTAACAACTTCCAACACCACAATATACATGGTTTTTTTATTACTATGCATTAATAAATGTTTATAATACTATGCATTTCTAGTTTTGTGTTTTTTTCAAAAGTTTTTTGAAAAGATTTGGAATTGACGTAGTGTGACGTACTTTGAATCGATCAATAACTTTTTTACTCACAAAAATATGGCAACATTGGTCTTAGAGTACACCAGAGCAATGGAAGAAATGGAAAGATCGGGAAGATACAGGAAATTTAACGTTTTTTCAATATCTTAGTTAGCTGGTAACTTTATTCGCATGAAAGACGACCAAGTCCAACAACAAATATAGAATTTTACCAAAAGTCTTAATTTTGAAACCAAAATAAAAAAATGTTGTGTCAAGTCTATTAATACGCTATACCTGAAGAGGTCAGCGTATATTAACATTTTGAAAGCAGACTTATCAAAACAATCGTTTTCCCAGAGCGACAAGGATCTTAATTGGGTATCAAAATTTGTTTTTGTGGATGAGTCGAAAACGAGGCTAGATATCGATAAAATAAGCTTAAAGCCTAGTACTCTGCTCGTTTTCGTGAAACTTCGCTTGCAACATCTATTTATTTGTTGCGTGAAATTTCTGACTTAAAGTTGGTTGCAAGGATTTCTATGTCAACGTTTCTCAGAGAGACTCAAAGAGTAAGTTGGGAGATTTCATATGATCTCTCTCTTTTTACTTCAAAATAAATAGGCAGTACAATTAAACTGTCGTGAAAAAATGTTACTCAAAAACATTTTGCGATAAATTCAAGCAGCGGAACAGAGTACTGCTCTGACGAATATGTTGTGAAAATTTCTACGCTTGTTTGCAGCTGTCACTTTTTGTATGTAGATTTGAGTGGAATTTCACATGAAACTGAACAGAATACTATGCCTTAGGGAGGATATACATTAGACTGGTCCTTATTTGTATGGGAAAAAATTTTTGTTTGTTTTTCTTGAGCAAAGTCTTATTTTGTTCTTATACATTAAGAACGCATAAGAAAAATTTCAAAGAAATTGGACTCAACTAACACGGCCGCGGAAGAAATTCAAAAATTATCTACTACACATGGGTCATTCTTTTACAAGCGGAACACCATTCTGGCCGACACATGTTTTAAGGGCTCTATATCGAAAAAAGGAGACACGTGTTCGAGAATTTTTTTGTTTTTTTTTAATAGAGGGGGTTAAAAGTTTGAGATTTTCGTGATTTTTGCTTTGGAGACTCATTTTCAAAAATTCCTAGCTCCGGTTCTTGTTGAGCCTTCAATGTTGTTTTATTTTGAAGATAAAAAAACTTAACTTTATTAAAAAAAATTGTTTTAAAAAATTAATAAAAAAATTCATATTGTTATAATCATGCTAAATGCTAAAATCAATTTTTAGCAATCTTACCCACCACTAAGCATTATTAAGTACTAAGTATTATTTAAATTATGTAGTGTGTAGAAATGATGTTTAATGAAGATTTAATTTAATAATTTATTATTTATGTAATATTATTTCTTAATAAATCCATCTATTCTTTCCTTCAGCTCATGGTGTAATTATCCAGGTGGTAGCGGTTTTTTAATTGTACCACGATGTAGTGCTAAGGTTTCAAGTGTGTATGCGGTCGAATAGAAATATAATCAGGTCCATTCATTAAGAATGCGTACGAAATAAACAAACGAATCGTGTTATGAGGCTTCTGGGTATTAGAAGCGAAAACCTAAATATTTTTTGTGGATTTATGAATTTGTGCCAAGGACTTGCAAGCACAACATACCAACATATAGTGGAACATTTGCAAGCGGTGTCGAAGCCGATGATTAAATCAATCACGACGAAAGCTGTCGAAGAAGAACTGGAGAAGAATGCAGCTACTGGAAGAAACTAAAACCATTTGAAAGTGTCCGGGGACGGATCATGGAAGAAACAAGGACTTACTTCACTTTACGAATTGGCAACGCTCATCGGATACTACACTGGAAAAGTGATTTTATCTTAAAAAGTGGATACTGTCACTTGAGTTACGACACCCACAACATCTACTACAACAATTACAATGCCGCAATCTTTTTACGATTGCAACATTGTAATGTTGCAATCAATTAAATTGAAGGCATTCTAAAATTGTTTATGTTAATTCTAAGAACTCCGAATATTTTACTAATTTTCTTTTATTGACTTTTTTCATGATTGCAACATTGTAACGTTGCAATCAATTAAAAATAGGACACAGTTAAATTTGTTTACATTATTTCCAAGAACCCACAATATTCACTTTTGTTTAGATTACATTATTTTGTAATTGTAAAACTTATAAAAATTGTTAACCCTCTCATGCCCGCTGTTGCATATACGCAACATTGTATTTATGAGCCTCTAACTACCGTTATTTTAAATTTTTTGTTGTGTTGAGTGAGCTTACACCTAATTGTTCGGTAGTCAGCTGAACACGGGTTCAGTTAGTAGCTATTCTCCCGAGAGCGTAGTTGACAAATTCATTGTGCAAAAAAACGTGGTTTTAAAAAAGTGCTAAAAAACATTAAAATAATTACTTCATCCTAAAACCAAGTTCAACAACTAAATAAAGAAAGGTAAGTGAGTATTTAAAAAAAACCCCGCATGAAAATATTATTTAGTTTTTTTGTAATAATTTTGTAAATGTCGTGTTGCGTGTATGCAACATTGGTTTATTGTGGTAATTTTCGAAAAATAAAACTTTTTTGTATGCAGATTCTAAGACGCGCCCAAAAGGTCTGACTCAAGCTAAGATTGAAAAATTTGCCAACTTTGATTGAGATGATTCCGCTGACAAGGAAAATAAAGAAGAAGAACATCGAAATATGGACGAAATTATAGAAGAAACTTTGAAAAATTTGGATACCGGAGCTGAAAATGTGGTTTGATTGACCAATTTATTAGAAGCGAAAATGATGGAGATTTGAATGAAAATTAAAACGTTGTACAAGAGGTGATGGAAAAAATTGATTTGAAGAGTTTGAACTGGAGGAGTGCAGAATTTATGGAAAGGGAGAAAGTGAATTATGCAGCAATGCGGTGAAAAACACCATCGAATATTTTAGTACTTTCTTTGCGGATGAACTGTGGCAGAAAATATGTGAGGAAACGAATTTATATGCCATGCAAACGAAGGGCATAGAATTGAAATGCAATGTGTCTGAAATGAAAAGGTTTGTTGGCATACTTCTTTACTTTGCGATTGTGAAAATACTATCTCATAGAATGGCGTGGGTGGCCAATTTCAAACTAGCGGCCGTTGCAAATGGATTACCGAGAAACAGATTTGAAAAAATTAAACAGTTTTTCCATTTGAACGATAATTCTAAACAGCCTCAGAAAGGAACACCTGAATATGTCAAGTTGTACAAGGTTCGGTCTTAGTTGGACGCCATAAAAAAAATTCAATGAAATTTCGTAGGGAGAATTCCAAAGTAGAGATGAGCAAATGATTGCATATAAAGGTAACTTATTATTTGTGATTACATTTCTGAATAACACAATAGTACATTCTTTTCTTAGGTCAACATACTTTGAAACAATATCTTCCAATGAAGCCCCACAAGTGGGCTTTCAAAATGTTTACGAGAGCTGGTGTATCTGGGATTATATACGATTTTACTCTGTACATTGGAGAAGGAACGTGCAAGACTTATGACTTGGGCATTTCATCAGATATCGTGCTATTTTTATCATCCTATTTGCCAGTAAACCAAAATTTCAAACTGTTTTTAGACAATTGGTTTTCGTCAATAAGCTTGATAATTGCTCTGAAAGAAAAAGGCATATTGGCCGTTGGTACAATTAGAAGCAACCGATTGAATAATTTTGCTCTAATCAGTGAGAAAGACCTTTAAAAACGAGGACGAAGATCAAGCGATTTCAAATATGAAGCAACTCACAACTTGATTGCTTGTCGTTGGTATAATAATAAGAGCGTACAATTAGTTTCATATTATACAGGTAAGAACCCATGAGTGAATGCAACAGATGGTGTCGCAGAGAGAAGAAGTTTATAACTATACCTCGTCCAGGTATAGTTGAATGTTACAACAAACACATGGGAGGGGTTGATATTGCGGACATGATGCTTGAATTGTACAATATGAACCACCGCATAGTATACTGGTGCATAAATTCAAGTTTAGTAAACAGTTGGTTGTTGTACCGCAGAGACATCACACATAGAGACGGCGAATTGAAGCATATGCCGCTCATAAATTTCCAATTGGATGTTGCTTCCGAGCTTTTGAACGCAAGTCAAACTACAGTAGTCGCCAAAAAGAGAGGTCATCCATCATCACTCCTTTTGACAATGCATTCATCACCAGCTCCATCACCACCAGCTCCATCATCACCAGCTCCTCCTACGGGCTCTGAATCAAACCCCTCTAAAAGAGCTTATGTTGCAGACCCAGTAAAATTACTACGACTTGATGGTTATAATCATTGGCCGGAATGGGAAACAAAAGAAAGATGTAGAGTATGCAGCACTGGGTTTCCAAGCAGTAAATGCAGCAAATGTAATGTGCACTTGTGCTCCAATCCCCAAATGTTTCGTATCCTATCATACATAAATATAAATAAACGGCACTTGAAAAAAAAATCAACTTGACTTTAAATATATAACACCATTGCCCAATGTTGCATATACGCAACATCCTGTAGCTCTTGAACCAGGACACCTAGGACATTGAAATTTTTGTCAGTTGATATTGAGGTCAACTCTAGCTTATATGTCTACTCAAAAAAATTTTACCCACGCCCATTTTAATTTGAGCATGAGAGGGTTAAGAAACAGAAATAAATTTAGATTGTATTCAGCTGCTAAAGAAAGAAGTCGTGTTTTTTTTCAACTCCGGGTTCCTTAAATACTTAACACGCGTGTGCACTACATAAAGGAAAATACGACGACGACGAATTCTCACAGTGGTTTGAAACTCATCAAGATACATGTTCCTCTAATCACGAAGGTTCGGCCGGAAAAATGGAAGTTGATTCGATAGTTGAAATGTTTTTACGGTCTGAAGAAAAGTATGGTGCAGGAAAAGCTGTCTAGTCGATAATTGCTGTAGGTAACAAATAACTCGTAAAATTCACAACGAAAACTTTAAACCACTTTTTCTCCACTGTTAATTTTGGCGTTTTTTTCTTGCTTACAAACACGGTTTTAAAAAAATATATATATATAACAAATCGGAATGATTTAAATTGCATTCTCTTCAGTATAAAATTTTCTTTGATGTGAATTTGCATGTTTGTAAAAAAAGTATTTTTTACTTATTTTAAAGTGGAAAAATACATTTTTTTTTCTGTTAATTAACACACATTTTCTGTAAATTAACACAGTTTTTTGGTTCACTTAGAAGATAAATTTATAATAAAAACAAATTTTGATTTTTTGATTTCAGACACGAATTACGAGCTCCATCTTGTTTGAAACCGGGAAACTTGAAGATCGAGGTGCTTCGGCAAAAACTTTATAAGTCCGCCATTTTGCAAAATTTTTACATGAAACCATTTGTGTAACATCTTCGATGCCACTTTTAAATATACCCACAATACCTAGATGATTGCTTGTTTCTTTCCTTTAAAAAAAAAAACTACGAAAAACACCTCAGTTTTTACCGTTTACATGTATATAATTCATTACCAAAATAAAGGTCTAAGCTTTGTACGACGCATTTGCTGTATATATTTTACATTTACATTTTTTAAGCACTAAAAACCTCAAACAAATTTTCAAACGACTATATCTCCTAAGCTATAAGAGGATTTAGTTGTGTTTCTAGAGTAAATATAAACATTTTGGTATATAAAAAGTTCTTGTCTGATGTATGGTTTGAGAGTTATGGCGAAAAACATGTTAGAAACTTTCAAAAGCACTTACAAATTCAAACAAATTTTCAAACGACTATATCTCCTAAACGATAAGAGATAGAGCGAAACCAAACACACCAAGTATTTTTTTGGTAGAGATTATAAGCATTTCGGTTTATAAATCGTCCTTGTGTGATGTATGGTTTGAGAGTTATGGCGAAAAACATGTTAAAAACTTTCAAAAGCACTAACAAATTCAAACAAATTTTCAAACGATTATATCTCCTAAACTATAAGAGATAGAGCGTATTTTTGGTAGAGATTATAAACATTTTCGTAAATAAATCGCCCTTGTGTGATGTATGGTTTGGGAGTTATGGTGAAAAAACATGTCAACAAATTTCAAATTCTTCCAGAACCTTAACGGTTTGTCTCAGAGCGATAAGGACCGTAATTTGGCATTAAAATTTTTTTATGTCGATATCGATAAAAAAAGCTTAATTCATTACCAACATTTTTGTACGACGCATCTATATATATAAAAATGGATGTATGTATGTGGGTATGTGGGTATGTGGGTATGTGGGTATGTGGGTATGTGGGTATGTGGCTATATCACGTATAGACTCCAAAACCGCTGAACCGATCTTTATGAAATTTTCAGGGAAAATAAAGCCACATCTTGAGAGTGTTCCTGTGAGGTTTCGTAACGATTGGAGAAGGGGGCGTGGTACCTCCCATACAAGCCAAATTTGCTCCATCGATCACAAACAAAAAAAAAAGAAAAATATCTCACGGTTTCAATCGTAAAAAACTAAGATTTGGTGATTTTCTTCAGATGGTTACTGTCGGTAACTGTACAAAAAATGGGCGTGGTCGTTATATAAATACGCCCACTTTTTCGAAATCATGGCAATTCCGGAGTTCTGCACATTTTTACAGTGAAACTTGCTGTTTAGGTACGAACACAATTTATAAATGTTTTCACGCCCACTTTTAACGCCCACAAATCAATATCTATATATATATAAAGCAAAACGATGTGTGTCTGGTAGTGTGATGTCTATAGACTCCAAAACTACTGAACCGATTGACCTGGAATTTTGGCAGTCGATTTGTTTCAGGTACGAGATGGTTGAGGAAAAAAATTTGCCACACCCCCCTTTTACCGCCCCCAAATCAATAAAAATGTTACATTTCAGTTGGTTTGGGTCGTATATGGCTAAAATTTTGTAATTTAGTATGTACGGTTACTGTCGACAACTGTCCTAAAAATGGGTTTCCACGCCCCCTTTTACCGCCCACAAATAAATGAAAATGGTTTATTTCAGACGGTTTTGGTCGTATAAGACCTAAATTTGGTACTTTGGTTTGTGAAGTTACTGACAGTAACTGTACGAAAAATTGGTTTCCACGCCCCCTCTTGCGCCCACAAATCAGTGAAAATGCTATATTTCATGCAGTTTTGGCCGTATGAGACTAACATATGATACTTAAGTTTGTATGGTTACTTTCGGCAATTGTACTAAAAAAGGGCGTCATCGCTATATAGCCACACCCACTTTTTAAGAAACCATCAAAATTGACTACTGGGTCGATTGAGCTAAAATGTTGGCTTAGTTTGTACGGTTACTGTTAGCAACTGTACTAAAAATTGGTCTCCACGCCCCCCTTTTACCGCAACAAACCAATGAAAACGTTTTATTTCAACGGTTTGGGTCGTATTAGACAAAAATTTTGTAATTCAGTACATATGGTTACTCTCGGCAAGTGCACTAAAAATAGGCCTGCCCTACTTTAGTTAAACTCACTTTTCGGGGAGTTAGCGTCCAGTGAAGTAAAGTGCGCCAGGCTTAACCTAAATTGAGCTGAAATTTGGGCAGTCGATTTGTTTCGATTACGAGATGGCTCAAGGGAAATATTTTACCGCACCCCTTTTTACCGCTTGCAAAACAACAAAAATGCTATATTTCGCACGGTTTTGATCGTATTAGACTAAAATGTTGGTTATTTAGTGCACATGGCTACTTTCGGCAGCTATACTGAAAATGGTGAATATATTTGACATTTCTTGACATTTTCGTGTATGGCAGTAAGGCGGTCTGTGGCAGAACAACGTTTGCCGAGGAGACAGAGTGTTCCTGTGAGGTTTGGTAACGTTTGGACGAGGGGGCGTGGTTCCTCCCATACAAGCCAAATTTGCGCTATCGACCACAAACCAAATAAGGGATATATATCAGACGTTTTCGATCGTAAAAACTAAGATTTAGTAATTTTGTTCAGATGGTTACTGTCAGTAACTGTAAAAAAAATGGGCGTGGTCGCATTAAATATACGCCCACTCTTTCGAAATAATGGCTATTCCGGAGTTCTACACATTTTTATAGTGAAACTTGCTGTGTAGGTGCTCCAAGAAGCAGTCACGATACATAAATGTTTTCACGCCCACTTTTACCGCCCACAAATCAATATCTGTATATATAAAAATGAATCGTGATTTGTTCGGATGCTTAAAACTTGAAAACGACTGGACCAAATTGGATACTTCCTTCTACTGGTTTGTTCGTAACTGCTACGCAAAGGTTTAGGAAAAAAGTAATGCCACACCCATTTTATCGCCCACAAATCAATAAAAATGCTATATATAAGACGATTTTGGTCGTATTAAATTAAAATTTGGTAAATAAGTTCTTATGATGACTGTCATTAACTTTAATAAAAACGGGCGTTGTCACACTTCATCTACTCCTACTTTTAGAAATATCACAATACTTCGAAACTACCGGTCCAATTGAGCTCAAATTTTGTAAGTGGCTTTGCTTTGAGTACGAGATGGTTTAAGAAGAAATGCCACACCTTCTTTTACCTCCCATAAATATAAAAACAATTTGTGTTGTCGAATTGCTTTAGAGTTATGGGTTGCACAGCTTAGCAATTCGGTATCCGACCACAATTTAGACGTACCGTTTCATTGATGAAATTTTATGGGAGTTGGACAAGGGGAGGGGCACCTCTCATACAACCCAAATTGGTGATATCTAATAGCTTTGAAGTTATAGGAATTCAGCCTTGGAATTCAGTTTTTGACCTCAATTTACAGTTTCTCATGCAGTTTCAATTGACTCATGCAGTTTCAATGATTTTATTAAATGGGCGTTGGACAGGAAGGCCTGACATCACCCTTACAACCCAAATTTGCGATATCGAATTGCTTTGAAGTTATAGGTTGACAGCGTAAGAATTGGGTATTCGACCTAAATTTATACATGCACTTTCATTTCTTACATTTTATGGGCGTAGGGAAAAGGGGAGTGACACTTCCCATACAACCCAACTTTGTGCTATCAAAAAGCTTTGGACCTCACGACCTTTCTGTACACATGCAGTTTCATTGATTTAATTTTATGTTCATTGGTAATAGGGGCGTGGTGCCTCCCATTTAACTTAAATTTGCGATATTGAATATCATTGAAGTTATAGGTCGCACAGCGTCAGAACTCAGTATTCGCCCTCAATTTATACATGCAGTTTCATTAATTACATTTTATGGGCGTACGAAAAGGGGTCGTGAAACCTCCTATTTAGCCCAAATTAGAGATATCAAATAGCTTTGGAGTTATAGGTCGTACAGTTTTTGAATTCAGTATTGGACCTCATTGTACACATGTAGTTTCATTGATTACATTTTATGAGCGTTGATCAAGGGGGAGTGGCACCTCCCATGCAACAAAGATTTGTGATATCGAATAGCTTTGGAGTTCAAGGTCGCACAGAGTCGGAATTCAGTATTTGACCAAAATTTACGCATGCAGATTTACTGATAAACTTTTTTAGAGTTTGTCGGGGGGGGGGGGCGTGACACCTCCAACTTAACCCAAATTTGCGATATCGAATAGCTTTAAAGTTATAAGTAACTCAGCCTCGGAATTCAGTATTCGACGTCAATTTACACATGCAGTTTCATTGGTAAAAATGTATGGGCGTAGGTAAAAGGGGATTGGCACCTTCCATACAACCCTAATTTGTGCTATCGAATAGTTTTGGAGTTATATGTCGCACAGTTTTGGAGTTCGGTAATAGACCTCAGTGCACACATGCAGTTTAATTGATTATATACTATGAGCGGTGATCAAGAGGGCATGGCACTTCCCATACAACCCAAATTTGTTATATCGAATAGCTTTTTAGATATAGTTCGCAGTCTCGGAATTCAGTATTCGATCCAATTTAGACATGCTGATTAACTGATAACATTTTATGGGCGTTTGATAAGGGCGAGTGGCAGCAACGCGCCGGGTTTCAGCTAGTTTTCTATATATATTTATCGTTTACATTTTTTAAGCACTAAAAAATTCAAACCAATTTTTAAATGGCTATATCTCCTAAAATATAGGAAATAGACCAAGGAAACAGTTGTATGCCTAGAGTAATAATAAACACTTCGGTATAAAAATCGCCCCTGTGAGTGTTATGGCGAAAAATATCTAAACAACTTTTAAATGCTTCCAGAATCTAAACGGTTGATCCTAGAGCGATGAGGACCTTATTTTTTGTTGTTTATTTATTATATTTATTTATTATTTATTATTTATTTATTATTTATTATTTATTATATTTTGTTGTTTATTTATCTATAGATATATGATATTTAAAATCAGATCGTAATTTGTTCGGAAGCTTAAAACTTGAAAACGACTGGTCCAAATTGCATATTTCCTTCTGCGGATTTGTTTGTAAATCCTACGCGAAGGTTTAGGGAAAAAGGGTTTGGGATGTTGCCACACCTCCTTTTACCGCCCACAAATAAATAAAAATGCTATATTTAAGACTTTTTTATCGTATTAAGCTAAAATATGCTAAATAAGTTCGTATGATAACTATCGGCAACTGTACTAAAAATGGGCGTGGTCCCACTATAGCTACGCCTACTTTAAGAAAAGATAAAAGACTTCAAAACTACTTGTCCAATTGAGCTCATATTTTCGCAGTGGATTTGTTTCAAGTACGAGATGGTTAAGTAATAACTGCCGCACCCCATTTCAACGCCCACAAATTAATAAAAAAATTGCAATATCAAACTTCTTTGGAGTTATGGGTCGCACAGCCTCGAAATTCGGTATTGAACTAGAATTTATACATTTCGTTTCACTGCTGACATTCTTTGAGAGAAAAAAAAATGGGGAGTGGCACCTCTGATACAAGCAAAACTTGCGATATCGAATAGTTTTGGAGTTGCAGGTCGCACAGCATGGGAATTCAGTAATCGATATCAATTTATACATGCATTGGTAACATTTTAGGGGCGTTGGAAAAGGGGAAGTGGCACCTTCGACCTGAATTTACACATGCAGTTTAATTTGTAACATTTTATGGACGTTGGACAAGGGAGAGTTGCACCTACCATACAACTCAATTTTGCGATATCGAAAAGCTATGGAGTTATTGGTCACACTGCTATGAAATTTAGTATTCGACAATAATCTAGAAATGCAGTTTTCCTCATAACATTTTATAGCTTTGGACAAGCGGGCGTGGCGCCTCCCATACAACCCAAATTTCCGACATCGAATAGATTTGAAGTTATGGGTCACACACCGTAAGAATTCAGTATTCGACCTTAATTTATGTATGCAGTTTCATTAATAACATTTTATGGGCGTAGGAAAAGCGGGATTGGCATCTCCAACACAAAACAGAGTTGTTCTATCGAAAAGCTTTTGAATTATAGGTCGCACAGCGTCGGAATTCAGTATTCGACCTGAACGTACACATGCAGTTTCACTGATTACATTTTATGAGCAATTTTAAGGAGGGTGTGGCACCTCCCATTTAACCAAAATTATCGACATCGAATAGCTTTGAAGTTGTAGAGTTTTGACTAGGAAATCTATCTTTGATTTAAAGAAACTTTTCGATGCCTAATCGAGGTGGTCTTAAGATAATATGGCTAGCGAGCCGCGCTTATCTTTCAGCTAAAGAGCCGAGTTTGAGAACTTTAACTAATAACAACAAGAGCCGATTAGCTCAGAATTAGTCTTAGTTAAAATCGAAATTTTATTTTCAAAAGTATTGACTTATATACTATTTTCACACAAGTATTTTTCTTACAGTAATTTTACCACTATTTTCAAGACTCCTCCTTTAATTCCAATATTTTTTAGATTTACTTTGAAAAATCAATAATTGACCAATCGCTTTCAGTTTATGAACCTTTCCAAATTTTCCCCACTAATTATTGTGCGATATCTAGAGAGTGTTTACTTTTAGGTTTTTTTTTATTAAGTTAAATTTGGAAATTTTGTCAACATTATGTTGGTATGTTTTTGTCATATGTTAGTCAATTAAAGTGAAGATCTTTTTTGGTGATTGTTTGTCTTGTAATGTGTGTACGTAGGTAAGTACACTACTAAGTTATAGGTTGCACAGCGTCAGAATTCAGTATTCGACCTCAATTTATACGTGCACTTCATTTACTTCTCATACAACCCAAATTTGTGCTATCAAATAGCTTTAGAGTTATAGGTCGCATAGCCTCGGAATTCAGAATTCGACCTAAATTTACACAAGTAGTTTCACTAATAACATTTTTTGGGAGTAGGGCAAGGGGGATAGCACCTCCAATTTAACCCAAATAAAATATATCGAATAGCTTTTAAGTTATAGATCGCACAGCGTGAAATTCAGTATCCGACCTCAATCTATGCATACAGTTTTACTGAATGCTTTTTATGGGCGTTGGACAAGGAGCGTGGCACCTCTCATACAACATAAATTTGCGATATCGAAAAGAATTGGACTTATATTTAGGTCGCACAGCGTCGGAATTCAGTATTCGACCTCTATTTACACATGCAGTTGCAATAATAAAATTTTATGTCGTTAGTAAAGGGGGTATGGCACCTCCCATTCAACCCAAATTTTCGATATCGAATAGCTTAGGAGTTACAGATCGCACAGATTTGGAATTCAGTATTCAACTTCATATTAACATGCAGTTTTACTTGTACCATTTAAAAGCGTTTTAAAGTGGGCATGGCTCCTCCCATTTAATTCACATTTGCGATATCGAATAGCTTTGAAGTTATAGATTGCACAGTTTTGGAATTCAGTATTCGACCTCAATGTACCCATGCAGTTTCATTGATAACATTTTAAGGGCGTTGAAAAAGGGGACGTGTGCTATCTAATATATTTACTGAATATATTTTATTGGCATTGGATAAGGAGCGTAGCATCTCCAATACAACATAAATTTCCAATACAACACAGCGTCGGCATTCCAGTTGGCACTTGCAGTTTTATTGATTTTATTTTATGAGCGTTGGAAAATGGGGCGTGGCACCTCCCATACAACCAAAACATTTGATATTGAATAGCTTTGAAGTTATTAATCGCACAGTTTTGGAATGACCTCAATGTACACATGCAGTTTCATTGATTACATTTGAAGGGCGTTGAAAAAGAGGACGTCACACCTCCCATACAACCCAAATTTTTTTATAGAATAGCTTTGGAGCTATAGGATGCACAGCGTCGGTGTAAATTTAGTATTTGGGCTAAATTTAAAAGTGCAGTTTCATTGGTAACATTTTATGGGCGTTGGACAAGTGGCATACAACCCACATTTGAGCTATCGAGCAGCTTTGATTTATGGTTCGTACAGCATTGAAATTAAGTATTCAACCTCAATTTACACATTCAAGGGAGCGTGGCAGCAACGCGCCAGGTTTTAGCTAGTCATATATAAAGGGTGTTTTTTATAGAGTGATACAAGTTTAAATCATAATAAAACATAGAAATATATTCTCAATATCAATTAAACGGGCTGTAAGGAGTAAAATTTCTGCATAATTTTATCCCCACATGACTTCTTACTTTCATTTCCAATTTCAGTGCACCTGTGAGTTCACGACTGGGTCGAGTACCGGTGCCAAGAGAGAGAATGCAACCCCCGTAGAGATTGCATTGGTTCGACGGGCGAAGTTACAGAAGTCATTACCTTGCACACGACTAAGTGTAGCAGGTGTGACTTATAACTATAATAAATTTAACTTAACTTTTAAGGCCAAATGAATTTAACCTCAAGTAAATAATACTGTATATTATTTATTCTACCTTTAAGGCATAAAGACATAAATTTGTTAACTGAAGTCGTATGAAAATAAACCATCTTACGTGAATGAAGTTGATTTTGTGGACTTTTATTAATAATATTAGTGAAGGCATGGCATCTTCCAAACAACGTAGGCAAGTGGATTGCCTACCAGGTGTTTGAGACACTAAGGTATATAATCTAGCCTAGCTGTGGTAGCGATTATAGTTAGTAAGACTATAGGATAAGATAAAATACATTTATTGGTAAGATAAAATACATTTTACCACTGGGTAGTTTAATGCACCCAAATTAGCTTAGTTTAAACAACCAGCGATACACGGCTATAGATGTCTTAGCTACTCCCATTTAGCTCCCTTTAGGTATTACACACAGGTTACCCAGGTCTGATTAGGTGCTGAGTTTTCCCTACAGGGATAGTCTACTCGTGTTAATGTGTTTTATTTCTTTTCTTTGCATGAGTGTCTGGCGTAACGGCTCCAAGCTAATCACCATATAGCTGGCTAACGAACGGCAACATCACGCGATGTTCTAGGACAATCAACGAGAGAGAGAACCCACCAACAAGATCGACAGTAACTTACCATGGAGAGGAGGAGTATATAAGGCAAAACTGAGCCGAAATCGAGGAGTTTTCGTGACAACCGTGGAAGTAGTCAGACATGCCGGTCTGCATAAGTTTGTGAAAGTTTTCGTTAGTGACAGACGTAGCTCTGCCCGCACTAACCTTCGACGACAACGGAAGCAGCGAACAAAACACTGCAACAGAACATCACCGCGGCTAAGCGGCAACGTAGAAGTATTTAATTGTAGAGTTACGCTGACTGCATATCAACTGCGGACGTCGGCAGAATACGTCAGCGGCGACAGAGTACCAACCGCAACTAAACAGCGACTGAGGCAGCACGTCGACGGCCAACACTTTCCTGCGGTAGCACCGAACGCCGCAGCAGAGATTTTAGCAGCGAACGTCGTAGCAGAGGCTGCAGCAGCGACATTCATAGCGGGGACTGCAGCAGCACCCCGGACGGACAAAAGCCAGCGTAAAAAGTATAATTTTATTTATTATTTTACCATTTCTCCTGTGTAATATATATTTTCTTTATACTTAAGTTACATTTAAATTGAGATCCAAATAATATTTTACATAGGAAGAGGAATTTCTGTCCCTTTAATAGGCAGAGTCGAGCAAAGTCGACAGATAGTAGATTAGATCCTTTTCATAGGAATTTTCTATAACTAAGATTTATTAGTTTATTTAGGATACATCAGGGTAGGTAACAAATCAGTGCAGAGGTCAATCTGGGAAAACGAGGGTTTAGAATTCGTTTTCATTCATATTAAAATAGGTTACTTGTCACCAGCTAAGGGATTTAACAATTTAACTTACACATAATATAGTTCACCATAATCAAAAAAAAAATAAGAAATATTTCGGTTTGCATAATACCATATACGGAGTGCTTCCTCACGTTATGACGGTGCGGGTCGTTCTACAACATCACGGGCATCATCGGATTTTTCGTGTCCAACGCGGGCGATTCAGGGGGCCGGTAGGTAGGTTTTTACCTACTACATTTATGTCAAAACTTGACATTTTTGGCAAATTACTTTCTTCCTCCCAAACTGATGATAAATCCAAATTTCTTTTATCTTCTTTTCGTATTATTAAATTTTTTATGATTTCATTCAATTCATAATAAATTCTATTAAATTCTAATATTAATTCTTTACAATTTTCAAAAGACTCATATTTAATTGTTTCGTTTTTTAATATTTCAATTTTTTGCAACTTTTCCTTTTTATATTCTTCATTATAAATTCGATTTTTACTTTTTCTTAAATTTTTCTTTAATTTTTCAAGAAATATTATGTTTTCTTTAATTATGTCCATAAATTTATGTCATGACATCAAAACATTAAAATTTTTAATTTTTTATTTCACTTGAATCACCCTGTGATTTCATAGTGCCAATAAATCATGCATGCCAACATTTAAACATGTGTGTGCAATTATAGGGATTATCATTGTCCTCTTTGCTCTTTCCGTCTTGTGTCAAAGTATGTATATTGGCATTTCATTCATTCATTTTAACTTTCCAACGAGCACAATGTTTGGTACTCGTTGTTTAAACAAAGAATAGAAGTTTTGTGGTCTTACTAGCGAACGCACGTATTTGGCTGCTTCGAGTATTATTCAATTTATAATTCTAGGTTAAGTTTGAAAATAAAGTTTAATATATTTAAACATAAACTCAATGTTTTTATTGTATGTGATATAAGAATCACTACAATTGGTGACCCCTGTGTGGACAGCAGCCTTACGAGCCTTTTCAAGTTGGATTGCAGCAATCATTTCGACATAGCGCCGCAGCAGCGACCAAGTTTTCAAGGCTATCGCATTTCTTCAGCAAATTTGACATAGCGCTACAGCAGCTGCACAATTTTTCAAGGCCAACGATTGCATCAGCCAATTCAGTGTAACTCGCCACTAATACAGGCGCAAATATTTTTTCTAAGAAAGTAAAAGCGTCGTACAAAGCGACATTTAAAAATTAATAAAGAAAAAATTGAGTGTACAGTGCCGGCGAACAATGGCAAACAATGAGACAGGCGCAACCGGTAGTGCTCAAGGAGAAATTGAACGCTCCACAATGACAGTATGGCTACATAAGCTACCAGAGTTTTTCGTCGAAGATCCGGAAACGTGGTTTGAGAAATTAGAATCAATTTTTCACGTTAATGGGATTAGAAGCGATTTCACAAAATTCCATTATGACTTCGGTTTTGAGCCTCCTGAAATCGGCCCATATGCGACGAGCGTAAACAAAGAACTTATTCCGGAGGGCAAAACTAAGTACTCAGTGCTTCGGAATAGAGTGGTTCAAGCTTTTTCTAGCTCAGAAGAAGCAATGTTAAGAAAACTGTTCAAAGGGCAAATGTTGGGCAACCAGAAGCCGACTCAATTTTTGATGATCTTGCGAAATGCTGCGTCGGGCAGTTGCAATAATACTGTGTTAAAATCTCTATTTTTGGAGCATCTCCCGGATTCCGTGCGAGCAATTCTCGCCGTCAGCCCCTCCGACGACATCGACAGCCTGGCACTTATAGCCGATAAAATCATGGAAAACCAGACTCCAGCCATCTGCGAAGTGAAGCACAGTCTCACCACGCCTTCGCCCAATAGAATCAACAATATTGCTAACGACATCGCAGCACTTACAGCGAAAGTAGATAAACTTTTCTCTATGATTAAAGTTATGCAAACTCAACGATCGCGTTCTAGATCTAGCAGCGCGAATGCTGAGAACCAACAACGAAGCCAGGATGATCGCCAGCGTGTAGGATTCAATCCATCCATTTGCTACTACCACAACCGGTTTGGTTGTAAGGCCAAGAAATGCATTTCACCGTGTCTATTGGCGCAAGATCAAACTGCCCCGGAAAACTAAAAAGACCGTCAAGCGTCACGGCGGTGCATGATGGTCCACGTAAATTGCAAAACCGCCTGCATATTAGATAAAATTTCAGGATCCAAATTCCTCGTGGATACCGGCACAGAGTTGTCACTTCTTCCAGCCTGCTATTCAGCTAGCAAAACTCCATGCTATCTGAAGCTTTACGCAGCAAACAACTCACCAATTCCAACATATGGCGACAAACGACTCCAACTCGATCTCGGGCTCCGTAGACCAATCGAGTGGACATTTTGTGTTGCAGCTGTTCCATATGCTATCATTGGAGCTGATCTTCTTTCACATTACGGGTTGCTGGTTGATGTCAAAGGCCAACATCTCATCGACAAGATAACCAAGATCAGCGCTCAAGGTTTCATCAACGCGGTACCTTCGTTCAAAATTTCTACAGTGAACGGAAATGACTGTGAGTTCACAAAAATTTTGAAAGGAATTTCCGCAAATCACAGGCCTGGCTCAACCACGCACAATAGTCAAACGTCAGGTGGAACATTTTATACCAACTACTGGTGCTCCTATTTTCGAGACTCAACCCTGAGAAATACAAAGCTGCCAAAGCCGAGTTCGAGTATCTTATGAAACTTGGTTGGGTTCGTCCGTCCTTATTAAAAAGAAGTCATCTTGTTAAAAAGAAGTCTGGAGAATGGCGTATTTGTGGAGATTATCGGCGTCTTAACTCGGTCACGGTACCTGATAGATATTCAATCCCGCATTCTCAGGATTTTACGAACAATTTGTTTGGCAAGACAATATTCTCCACACTGGATTTGGTGCGAGCTTATCAGCAGATTCCGGTGGCGGAGGAGGATATTCCGAAAACCGCACTCATTACTCCTTTTGGTCTCTTCGAGTGCTTGGTTATGCAGTTTGGACTTCGAGGAGCCGCTCAAACTTTTCAGAGATATCTTGATGACATTTTCAGAGGACTCAGTTTTGTTAAAACATACATCGACGATTTGCTGATCGCTTCTTCTTCAAAAGAACAACACAAACAACATTTAAAAATCGTTTTTCAACTTCTTCATGACCACGGCCTTCGCATTAACATGGATAAGTGCGTTTTCGGAGCCACTGAAGTCAAGTTTCTGGGGTACCATATTTGTTCTAAAGGAATTTCGCCGCTACAAGACAAAGTTCGAGCCATCAAGGAGTTTAATAAGCCAAATACGGTGGTGGAGCTGCGACGATTTCTTGGAATGATTAATTTCTATCATCGTAGCCTACCGGGCGCTGCAAAAGTTCAGGCGCCACTCAACAAATTTTTACAAATTCTAAAAAGAATGGCAAAACTCTAATAGAATGGACGCCAGAAGCAGACGTTGCTTTCCAAAAGTGTAAGGACGATCTAGCTCATGCCACTTTACTTGCACATCCAGCTCCTCACGCAACAATTCGCTTGGTCACTGACGCTTCGAATTCAGCCATGGGCGCAGCAGTAGAACAACAAATTGGTGAGTCTTCTTGGGAACCACTTGCTTTTTTCTCCAAAAAGTTTTCTCCAGCTCAATTAAAATATTCTACGTATGATCGCGAGCTTACAGCTATATATGAAAGCGTTAAATATTTTCGATATCTTCTCGAGGGCTGTGATTTTTTGATTCACACCGATCACAAGCCGCTGATTTATTCATTCAAACAACGTTCAGACAAGGCTTCTCCTCGCCAACAACGACAATTGGAATATATTTCGCAATTCTCAACAAATATAATCCATGTCAGTGGTACTGATAATGTTGTGTCAGACACTTTGTCTCGTGTGGACGCATTCCACATGCCAACCATTTTTGATTTCGCTGATCTGGCAGAAAAGCAAGTATCTGACGACGAGCTTAAAGAACTGATGAATTCGACAACAACCTCCTGCAAGTTTTCCAATATGTACTGGAGAGCTGAAAAAACACCCATCATTCTACAAACTTCAACATCATATGGTCGACCATTCATTCCAGCACCTTTACGTCAGCGTATTTTCAACATGTTTCATCGTTTATCGCATCCAAGTGGTAAAGCAACTCTTCGCATCATTCAACAAAGAGTCTTCTGGCCAGACATGAAGCGCGACATAATTCAATGGGCTCGCAGTTGTTTAGACTGCCAACAATCCAAAATCAGCCGCCACGTTCAGAAGATTCCGGAAAAGATACAAGCACCGGATGGCCGTTTTGATCACGTTCACATCGACATGATTGGACCACTTCCGGAGAGCCGAGGCTTCAGGTATTTTGTAACCTTTATTGATCGTTTTTCCAGATGGACCGAAGCGATACCTATCAAGAACCAATCAGCTGATACGGTAGCTCTAGCTTTTTATTCGGGTTGGATTTGTAGATTTGGTTCACCCAAAGTCATAACAACTGACCGAGGTTCTCAGTTTGAATCAGCATTGTTTAGCGCACTTTTAAAATTTACTGGTTGTCAACGAGTTCGTACCACAGCATATCATCCAGCTTCTAATGGACTTATTGAGCGCTGGCATCGATCACTTAAATCAGCAATAATGTGTCACGGTTCCAAATTCCAGTGGGTCGACAAATTACCTACAGTACTTCTGGGTCTTCGCACCTGCATTCGTGAGGGCCTGGATGCTTCACCAGCAGAATTTTTGTATGGTACAATACTATGGGTTCCTGGAGAATTTTTCAACCACGACGACTTTTCTCCAAGCTCACAAATTTTCTTGGAAGAATTCAGGGAACACATGAAAATACTTAAGCCAGTTCCTACGGCTCACAACTACAAAAGAAAACCATTCTGCTACAAGGATCTTGCAACATGCAGCCACGTTTTCCTTCGTGTTGAAAACAAAACGTCACTGGAAAGACCATATTCGCCATTCCGATAGAGTTTTTCAAATTCAACATCATGACAAAGCCATAAATGTTTCAATCGAGAGGTTGAAACCAGCTCATTTGGAGCGCATCTGGCTTGACCAATCCCAGTCTAATTTGAGTCCTGAGTCTCAACCAGATTTGTCATCTTCTGAGGATATTACTTTCAATTATATTCAGCCATCAATGTATCCTCAACTCCAACCGGGTACGAAGTCAAGCAGCAGTTCAGCCAATACATCATCAGGTGACCACAACTATGCCGCCAAGTTACCGAGTAAGTTAACCATCAATGATCTCAACAACCCAGCTACAATTCTTCAACCACTTAAGACGTATTCAAAATCTAATGACAAAAAACTGTTAAGTTTAAGTCAAATATAAGTTCAATCAAATATTTTTAAATTATATAATTTTTTCCATTTAAAATTATTTGTCGTTAACGAGATTTTCAGAAATCATTTAATTCAATTAATTTTATTACATTCATAAAAACACAACTTTATTAATTATGTTTAAAAATATTAGTTTCCATTTTTATCAAAGTTGAAACTATTTAACTTAAAAGCTTAAGCATAACAATAAAATTTAATTTTAACTCATTTAAAATATTTTAAATATCTCGGGGGGAGTACTATAGGGATTATCATTGTCCTCTTTGCTCTTTCCGTCTTGTGTCAAAGTATGTATATTGGCATTTCATTCATTCATTTTAACTTTCCAACGAGCACAATGTTTGGTACTCGTTGTTTAAACAAAGAATAGAAGTTTTGTGGTCTTACTAGCGAACGTACGTATTTGGCTGCTTCGAGTCTTATTCAATTTATAATTCTAGCTTAAGTTTGAAAATAAAGTTTAATATATTTAAACATAAACTCAATGTTTTTATTGTATGTGATATAAGAATCACTACACAATGATTGATTGCGAATAAGAGTACAAAGAAAAAGCAAAACTGACGTTTCAGTTTATGAATGAAAAATATAATGGCGGTCGCGTGTAGTTTTCGCTTTTCGCGTAGTGAAAAAAAAATTTTTTTCGTATAAATCGCTTGTCTTTAATCTAAAAGGTAATTTTTAGCAAAGTACAATATTTTAATCGTGCGCGTAGTTTTCGTTTAGCATATATTCGATAAATATATGCATTTAATCAAAGTTAAGTGTTTAAAGCAACAAAACAACCAAAAATATATGAAAAAGAAACAAATGTTGTTGTTGCTGTTGTTGGCAAAAATTTTGTTTGCTAAGTGTTTGTGTGTGAGTGCAAAGAAGTGCAACAAGTTGTTATTGTTAGAAATCAACCACCAAATTGAAAAAATATAAACTAAGTTTTTACAAAAAATGTGCGTGTTAAAAAAATTCGCTATTGAAATAAAATTAATTTAATTAATTTGTTTATTTGTTGATTTACATTAATAATATTTTAAAAAAATAAGTTGAAAAAAAAATTTAAGAAAGTGTTAATAGTTCCCCATAGTTTTACACAGTGTTTTGCCGTCGGCTTATTGATTTTTATTGTTTTCTTACTTTATTCATTAGGAAAAATTTGTTTATAATAACAATAAATGTAACAATTAAAATTAATAAATTTAAATTGAAAAATTATCATTTTTGTTGTTTTAAAATTAAACAATTTATGTAAGAAAAATATTTTTCTTTTGTTTTTGTTGCCCTCGTAGTGGCTCTTCAGTTGTGTCTCTAACGCGTCGACCTTTCCATAGTTTAGGCTTCTGATTTTTTTGATTAAATTCTCTGCGCCGCTCCTCCTCTATGTGTTGCAACCACGTCCCGTAACTTTTAAGGAAATCCTCGGCATATTGTTCGATAAAATTTTTCTGTTTTAATTCTGTTGTAGCTTCTTTGTGTGTATTAATGGTGTTGTCCTCAGATACGTACTCCGGCACTGGTCGTTCTGCCGTCGGTATATTATTGCCGTGAGTTGGCAGGATCGACATGTAATGTTTTTGGTTAATTTTTTAACCAGTTTCTTTGCCGGCGCTTAAAAATGCCACTGGCTCTAAATATTTAATATTTTTTTAATTGTAAGCCGGTATAAAAATGCACTCAGGCTTGGAATAATTAATTCAGCTGATTTGAAGCTTGTCTAATTACTAATCTTTATTTGGCAAAGTCGGTGTTTATAAAGCTAAATAACGGTATTTTCTTAAATCTGAAAAGTGCATAATTCTTAACTTAAAAAGTGCGTGAGTAAAAAATAAATATAAACTTAATGTGTAAGTGCGTAATGCAAAATAAATATATAACTAGAATAATAAACATTGAAAGTGCGCGAGTGAAAGAAAGCTAAATATTTACTTAGTGCGAAATTGCTTAATGCATATAAGTATATAACTATGGGTCATTGTGCGTGGTAAATAACAATGTACATAGTCGCGTTCAATAATCTTTCTTACATAGTTTTGCAAAGACTCGAGTTACAGTGTAAGCAATAAGTTTGAATACAGTGCGTATGTAAAGTAATTGATAGTTGCTTAATTCGGTGCGCACTACAATCGTTTGGTTGGTTGGTAAAAGTTCAAAGTAAACAATTCCTTTGTAATCCCACCAAATTGATAGCATAACTTTCTTTTGATGAATATCAGCTTTTGATGTTGTTTGAGCTGGTTCACCTGGCTTGCTCCACGATCTTTTCCGATTGACATTGTTGTAAACAACCCATTTTTCATCACCAGTTATCAATCGTTTTAAAAATGGATCATTTTTGTTACGTTTCCTTAACAAATCGCAGATGTTAATGCGTTGTGTTAAATGATTTTCTTTTAGTTAATGAGGAACCCATATATCGAGTTTTCGTACATAGCAAAGTTGTTTTAAGCGATTTTTAATGCATGTATGTGATACATGAAGCTTCTCTGCAATCTCACGTGTTGTACTGTGACGATCCGAATCGATTATTGCTTTGATTTGGTCGTCATCAACTTCAACTGGACGACCAGAGCGTTTTTCATCTTTGAGTGAAAAACCACCAGAACGAAATTTGGCAAACTAATTTTGACACTGTCGTTCTTTTAAAGCTTGGTCACCATAAACAGCACCTAACTTTTTGTGAGCTTGCGATGAGTTTTTTCCTTTTCGGAAAAGAAAAAGCAAAATATGACGAAAATGTTCGTTTTGGTTTTCCATTTTTCAACAGACGCCAAACAAAAACTACACAACCGATCAAAAAATTTGTTTTACAGATTGACAGTTGAAGTACAAACTATCAAATAACACAATGTGTTTGACATTTCGCTTACGTCAGCAAACCTAAAAATTCTACTAAAGCCATCTGTGAGTGAAATCCGCAATTACTTAGTTGCCAACCCAATGGAATAACAAGACAAGCCTCACACTTAAGGGTAGTAAGGTGTCGCTTAGATCTGACTAAGCAGCGTGTTAGCTTTGCTGGATCAAGTGAATATAATCAATTACCTGATACTTTAAAAAAATATTCGAACGCTGTCCAGTTTCAAGTTAAATTTAAAAAGTTATTTGCTACAAAATGTTAAAGTACTTCTTACATTTTAAACAATTAAGGCTAATATATATCATATTAAAATTTGTTATTTAATTTCCTGAATTTTTTGAACTAAGCATTGTTAAGTTTATTAGTATTTATAATAGTTTCCTCTTACCTCTATTAAGCCTTCTTGGCGCAGAGGATTTCATGTAGTTTTGTACTTATGAATATACTGAAATAAACTTAAAATTAAAAAAAAAGTTCAGTTCTCGATCATTTGTGATCAAACATTTAATAACACGCACAACACAATTGATCGATAAAAGCTAGGTTAAAGTCCTTCCAAGGGCTGAAATGGCCAGTTTATTTTTATTTTTTAAAACAATTATCCTCTGTGATGCGGTTAAAGATTCACATCCTGTAATGGTAAGGAATAAAAGTTGTTGATTACCCCGTATTACAAACAGGGTGCAATTAAATACCTTGTAAATATCCAACTTGAGCTTGGAATATTAAACTCGAATAGCCAGCAAAAGAAAAACTGAAATGGATGGCTCATGTTCTTTGATAAGGCCAAAACCGATCTACGGTTGTAGCGCCAACTAAGTATGTAAGCAAAATTGTTAACAGTTTTTTAACAGTTTCAGCATTGAGCCATGCCTTATTTATTATATTATGATTTTTATCAATTTTACAGAGAACTTATTCATAATTTTTGTATTTTTTTCTCTAAAGATTGCATAAAACTCTATTTGCTTAAATTATTTATTTTTTGAAACTGATTCCCAATAAATTTACAAAATTATTAACGTACTTCAAAAAAACGTTGAAACTATAAAATAAAGAGTGTTGCGTCCAGTTCGCTCTATCAATCCATCCTTTCAGTTTCAGAAGGCACACATTCTGTAAAAAATTTAAAAACTTTAGGGAAAATACCACCACAACAGAATAAAGCTCACTGTTTGATTTAGTCCAGCCGATAGTAACATTATTCTTTAAGTTTTCAGCTTCCAACCAGATGCGCAGAGGTTCAAAGTATTCAGCTATGGCCTTGCCGCTCAAAGTGCGTTCACCCATGTAAGCCGCCAATACTTTGGGCCAGGGCTTAGAAGCACCCAAGGAAAGCATATTACTGGCATTGATATAGTTTTGGATATCAAAGAAAATAGAAAATAAAACACTCAAAGAAAAACTTACTGAAAGGCTAAACCGACTTCAGGATTACCATAGAAATCGCAATTATCGAGTGGTAACTCAGGGTTTTGGGGATTATATTCGTTAGCAAGAGTACAAGCAGATTTGTATAATTGGAATTGCAAGATGAAAGAGACAAGGTATCTATAAAAAAAAAGAAAAAATAATACATAAAACCAGGCCCGTAGCCAGGATTTACCCAAGAGGGGTTTTTTAATAAAAAAAAAATATTGATAGTTTTTGGTATGGATAAATCAAAAGGTATGTTTATATGTATATTAAATGTTTCCTCAAATTGTTGACGCCATATGCTAAAAACAGTCGATCTGATATAAAACTAAAATCTATAAAATTTCATGCCGATTGATAGACTTTTAAAACTAGCTCAAGAGACCAATAAATTTAGAATCGTTTTACAAGACTTCAAAACATCTCTTGAAGTAATTTTTTTTTTAATAACAGATATGCATTTCACTTTTAATGTAATTGTTCGTTAAAATGAGTTAACAAAGATAAAAATCGGATTAAAAGTACCAGAGTTGTGATATTTTACTTTTCGAGAAAAAGGTTATTTTATTTTTTGTTTCAATTAAAAAAGTGTGTCTGTTCAAACGGTTCTATTTCACATTTTTGAAAAAGCTGTTTTTACTATGGTTTAGCACTGCAAATATTTAATCCTTTCATATGCACAAATAAAAAATTAAGAAAATCATACACTTTTCCAATGTTTTGTGCATCAAAGTTTATGTTTCTGTTCAAAAGGGCCTAAATATGCACACTGAAGAATTGCTTTTGAAGATATTTGAACAAAAGGGACTACTTTTCATACAAGGTTTTGGTTTTTGTAAAATATTTAATCAAACGGGCCTATTAAATTTTTGTAAAGACTCAATTACTAGTTCCATTTAAGCTAAGAAACTGATTATTCAATGAATGAAAGTCCTTAATGAATCCTCATCAATACAATAAGAAACCAACGGAGAATGTGAACATATTGAGCCTGATATAGGGCAATTACGTGTTTAGTGAATTTATTATTTCTGTGAAAACTTCTTATGTATATGTAACAACAATAACTTCTTTTATTGTTGTGTTCATTTAATAAAATGCTTTAAAACCTAATCAAGAAGCCTATTTTTTTAATTTTCTTCAATTTCATACAATGTGGAAATGGGCCCTTTTGAACAGACACTCTTCAAATACAAGAAATTGTGTGATTACATTGCATACTCAATCCCCAAAAATACAAAAATTAAAACTATAAAAAAAATTGTAAGGAATTGTCTTCGACTGAATCAAAGTTAAAAACCGCTACTGCCGTATTTTAAATTATTTTAAGTTATGAATGTTGTATTATTTTGATGGTGTCTTTTTGATGACGACTTTTATTGGTCGTGGTTTTTATCCAAATACTTCAAATTTGAAACTCACAGTCCTTTTTAATTATTAGAGCTTTTGTGTACAACATCAAGTTCAAACATTAATTTTTTGGAATTTAAAAGGTTTTACTATTATGATTACGTCATTTTGTATTTTCAGTTCTTTTTTTAAATTTCAAACATCGAGTGGATAGTTAAACTTTTAAGTCATTAGATTATTTTTGAGGAATTGAGAGAGATTTAACCGTTTTAGGTAACTCACTTTGTATTGGAGGTAGACGTGATTTTTATTCGACATTTACAAATTTCATACGTGCAAAATTTTAAGTCACTAGATTAATTTTTGTGAGATTTAAAGACATTTTACAGTTTTGGTAACCTCACTTTGTAAGGGAGGGTGGCTGAAAATATGTCAGTGACCACATTAACAACAATTTGAAAATCAAAAGTTTTTATTGATTTATAAGTTGAAATGCGAGAGACGATATTGTGATATTGCAAAATACAGTTGCTATGTGTTATGCTTGGTTTTCACTATGTCGTTTTCAGTGGTCAATCAAATTGAAAATGACAACATGTTGGCATCACTTTCAGGTGATAAAATTTTGTGTCGTCATAAAAATTACATAGTGAAAACCAAGCATTCATGTCAACCCTTCTAGTTGGAAGAAATTTTTATGATAAATTTTAGGACAATATGACATGATAGCACACCTTGTGAATTCCCTAATTATGACATTCAGTTTAAGCTGTCGTTTTGGCATATAAAACAATTTATCTACATTATTTTTTAAGATCCCAAAAATCGTTTCGAATACAACTTATATAGCATGAGTTTGATATAGACAGGTTCAGTGAATTAGACGAGCCATTCTTCCGCTTCATAAGCTTGTGCTCCTTAGGCCTTTTCCACATGGAGAAATTGAAAACTAATGCAACTGCAACAAAAGTTGCTAACCAATGTATTTATACCGAAACCTTCACATGAAACAACTTGTACTCAACAAGTTTTTAACGCATTCGCAACCAGTTTCATGCAACACGGCGTGCTGCAATTTGAATCGGCGATTTGTTACGTTTCCGATTTGTGTTGTGTGCTATGAAAATAATTAATCAATTAATAAATATGAAATAAGTGCAGGAAGTGAAGAAATATCCTTTTTTATCCTCAATTAATTTTTTATATCTATTTAACAAAGCTTCCATTAAATAAGGGTTTGTTTTGTTGTGAATTTTTCAATGTTGCGTTGCGACGTGACTTGCTCATCTGAAAGCGTAGGTTGCAGTTCAGTTTAAAATTGAAGTGTTTTGAAACTTTTTAAGCTGTTGCGTTGCAGTTGCATTAGTTTTCAATTTCTCCATGCGGAAAAGGCCTTATAGTGTACCATTCATGGCAGCCGCACTATCGTAACCCTTCCCGAACATAAAATCAGAATCTATGCCGAAGTCCTTATAATATCTATGATCTGAAAGCATAGGTCTCAATTCATTTCGAAATTGAAGTGGCTTGCAACTTTTTACGCTGTTGCATTGTAAATGCATTAATGCTTATATATTAGATTTTAATTACTTTCTGGACCCTAAGAGTGGGGTTTCAACCCCTTAAACCCCTCTTGTCTACGGGCCTGCATTAAACTAGCTTTTCTCAAAAATACAATGCGAAACACATGGTAGAAGAGCGAGAGTTAATTTAACCTATAAACCTAATGCGGGAAATATAAAATTTACCTCATATAATCAACATCGAAAGAAATATGATACTTAGCAGGTGGATCAAAGTCATTTTCGCTTCGTACTACTGGTGGCTCAATGCCAGAGTATTCTTCACGCAATTTCCAGAACTCACAGTTCCAGTTTTCTTTCTCAATCTCCCCACGGAATAGAGACCAACGATATTTGTCAATGGTGTAGGCAAAAGGCAGAAAGACTACCTTTTCCAGAGCCTAAGGCATGTGTTATAGGAAAAATTAATTAACTATCATGTCAAAGGGGAATGGCGCTGAGCCTCTTACAGTCAATAAAAGCTGGTTGATGCGTGTCTCATTATCGCGCGTATAGTTTTTGACTAGACCTACACGCTCCAAATGTTTGGGTGAGGAAGCAGACAATGCAATTACATCACCGACTGCCTCATGGAAGCCAGCATTGGGACCACTACGATAGACTAATGGCTGATGTTGGTACTGCAGGAAATACTGAATGTGTCCTAGCTCATGGTGAACGGTAATAAAATTATCCTGATTGACAAGTGTACACATCTTGATGCGCACATCGTCTTTGGCAAAGAAGTCCGTGGCAGTGGCATGGCAAACAATGTCACGTCCGTCGGTGGGTTTCTCAAGAACACTCTTCTCCCAGAAAGTACTTGTTGGATAAAAGCATGATTAGTTTTTGCTTCAGATGAGGAACTATTGAGATAGCAACTTACTTTGGGAGTTTAGTCAAATTCAACGAGGTAAAGAAGTCATCGCCCATTTGGAACATCTTCAATGCTGTATAGTTTTGCTTAACCATCTCTTCGGTAACATCAATACGCGATTTATTTGGAAAAGGTGTAACAATATCAGCAATTTGATGCCATTGTTCAGCCCACATGTTGCCCAAAAGATGCATTGGAATGGGTCCCGTAGCTGAGACGACATCTTCACCATAAAACTTACGCAAACGATCACGCACATAAGCATGAATCTGCAAATAGAGCGGGCGAATTTCTTCGAATAGATTTAGTAGCTGATCTTCCATGGTCGGATCCTCGTACTCATCGAGCCACATTTCGGCACCGGAGGTAAAATCTGCTCCATTCAGAAAATTAAGTTATATTTTTTCACTTTCGCTATTACCCTAAACTTACTGTTTAATTTAGCTGCCCTTGTGTTCAATTTGATGTACTCTTCGAAAGGAGCACGCACTGCTGTACCAGCCTTATCATAAAACTGTTTCCAATAATAGCTCAGCACTGCTGGATCGCGATTCTTCGCTATAATTGTCTCAATGTCTGGTTCCAGAGCCAAATCACATTTTGTCTTATTATCATAAGCACAAACCTTGACGGTGGCGTAATTTGACTTCATCGTAGACATGGCTTCCTCGTACTGAGCATATTCGTTCTGAGGCAGAGCGGCATATCCTAACTTAGTGAGAATCTTGAATTGACGACGCCAATCCGCCGAATAATAGTTACGCCAATTAAATTTGTGCACATCCGCGGTGAGCGATTGTAGGGATTCGGCAACTTCAGCAGATACTTTTTTCCTCTCAATTTTAGTCTCAGCGGTAATATTGGTTTGGTAGTTCCAATTAGCCTCACTCATTTTGTTTAGAAGTATTGCACTATTTTCATTGACATAATTCAAATATGTGTGATTTCTAGTGTTGGACCTAGCATTAATGACCAACCAAATTTTCAGTGGATTTTCAATTACTTCTTCTAAAATATCTGCTTGACTCAGCACCGTTAATCCGGTCAAAATGGCTATAAGCAAAAATTTCATATTTTTGCCGTATTTAAACTGAAATTGAGAAAATTTTGTTTATAATAAGTTGTTGAAAATTAGACACTATTTTTATATGGTTTTGCAAATTTGGTAAAACAACCTTCATCTGGCTATGTTTTGACGGAAATAAGAATTAAAATTTCACGAAAAAGCTCTCAAATGAAATAACACCGAATTGCTGGGTGAATAGCTTGGGGGCTATTTCACAAATTTTGGGTGACTTTTGACTTGGGTCTTATCTACATTTCTATACTACTTTATTTAAAATTAGACTCACGAAATACTAAGCTAGGTAAGCTCGGTAAGCTCTGAACCAATTTTGATAAATCTTTCTTTATTCAATTCCCATGATAATATCCAGTGTCATTACTTACCAAATTTTTCGGAAAATGTATTCTTAAGATATTACAAAATTCACGCATTTTATTTGATGCTTACATTCAACAAGCAGCACAGTACAACAGCAAATAAATGTTTCCTCTCTTTGTCGCGAGAGCTTCTCTCAATACAACACATCAGCAGTGTTGCCAGGTGCCTTTTACCATTTACCCCTAGATTGGATCTCACATCCCCATAAAATTCCCCTAAAAAATTTTTTCGAAAAACATACAAAAATTTCATAGGGGCCAACTGGAAGTAGTGCATGCATTTAAAATGCTGAGCTGTTGGACGTCTTTAACAAGGGCAGAAAGTTGTTTCATAGTTCTCAATTTTTCAATGTGAAATTGACCTTAAAATTAACTCTTACTATTGAAAGGAGGCTCCGTCTCTCACTTTTTGATATATTTTTGGGCATACCTTTTTTGTCTATAGTGTTTCTCATACTTGCCTTGTTTTTGGTTTTTACACGGAATCAATCAAGAGCAAGTAAAGCGCGAAGCAAGTTTGAAGCGAAGTGGAAAATGATGGGTAATTTATTTAAAGTGCTGCCAATTCAGTTGTTTTTATAAAGTGTTTCTGAAATACCCAAGAAGCAAAATATCTTCTTTTCTTAAATTTCTAGAATAATTTTAAAGAAAGGTAAGACACCTTCATTTCCGTAGGTACATTTTTCAAATACCCCTAACAAACATTAAATCTCCCTAAATAAACTCCTTAAGATTCATTACCCCTATAATCTATTAACACAGTTAAAAACTCCTAAATCTAGGGGGAAATCCAATAACCTGGCAACACTGCACAGCATCCATGTTGTGTAGTTCAAAGAAATAAAATATAAGGAAGTGGTGTAATAGCAGAAAAGTGTTGTATTTTCTATATTGGGCTTGGTTCACACAAACACAGAAACAATCACACAAGCCCGTATTCAGTTGTATCGTAAAAGAAGGCCCAAACTGTTAAAGTTTGTTTTTATGCATTAAAATTTTAGGAACATTTCAAGAATAGCAACAACTCTAATTACACTAGGCGCCAAAATCCAAAAAAAATTTCTGTGATCCACATGCCACTAACTTCTTCTTATGGAGTTTGGTCTTCTTAACACGCATATCACAATAAAAAAATTACTATGGGTAAGTTTTTGAGATATGACTTTTTAAAAAATTTCCCCTTTTCCCAGGATGTAGTGTCATAAATAGCAACCTCTCTCGAAAACGAATTAACCAATTAAAAAAAAATTAAATCAAGACAATTAAATTACCTACAAATGCTTGGAACAAATTTTGTCATTTGGTTCAATAAATTTGACGGAATTGCAAAAAATTCGGCAAATTTTTTTTTTTTTTTTTAAAAATCAAGTCGAATAATGTTCCATAAATACATAAATGTGTCATAAATAGCAACCTCTCTCGAAAACGAATTATCCAATTAAAAAAAAATTAAATCAAGACAATTAAATTACCTACAAATGCTTGGAACAAATTTTGTCATTTGGCTCAGTAAATTTGACGGAATCAGAAAAAATTCGGCAATTTTTTTTTTTAATAAATCAAGTCGAATAATGTTTAATAATCTAAAAAAAAATCGAAATCTCAAAAAAGTCTCAGTTTAACATTTTGTACGTAAAGATAATTTTTTGAAGAAAAAAACACACTGCTTTTAGGGAAAATTCATGGTAGAATAATGAAGTTATAGACCATTGAGTGAAGGTACCGAAATTCTACTTTTTTATAATTTTTTTTAATTTAATGCCGGTTAATTTAATATAAACACATCTGAAATTAATTTTTAATTAAAAACTTTTATTTTTAACAAAATATTAAATATCTACATAAATCCTTAAAAAGTACAGAATAAAAAGAATACCAAAAAAATATTGACTTAAATAGGACTTAAATAATTAATTAATTAATTAAAAAGGATTTAAATAGTAATGACGCAGCCGGAATTAAACGATTGGGTTAGAGATCTGAATCTTACAAAAGAAAATTCACAATTACTTGCATCGCGCATGAAAGAACGACACTTCTTGGCTAAATATGTCAGGTCATCATACTACCGAGACCGGCATGACCCTTATGCAAAATATTATAGGATGGAAGACAACATATGCTTTTGTCACGATATATCCGGGTTGCTTGTGGAGCTACATCAACTGTATGACGCAAAAGAGTGGAGGTTGTTTATCGACAGCAACAAAGACAGTTTAAGAGCTGTTTTATTAAACAATGGAAACCACAATCCGTCCATACCCATCGCACATGCTGTCACTATTAAGGAATCATATGAGGCAATTAACAAATTTGTGAAATATATTAAATATGAAGAGCATAACTGAAAAGTTTGTTGTGACTTAAAAGTTGTCACCATGTTGCGTGGATTACAAGGTTGTTACACTAAAAATTGCTGCTTTCTCTGTCTTTGGGACAGTCGAGCTCGTGCCGAGCATTACATCAAAAAGGACTGGCCAAAAAGAGAGGACGAGACAGTGGGCATGCACAACGTCAAATATACAGCTCTTGTTGACATGGAAAACATAATTTTGCCACCTTTGCACATCCAACTTGGACTGATAAAAAACTTCATCAAAGCCCTGGATACAGATGGTCAAGCGTTTACTTATTTAAGAACAATTTTTCCAAATCTAACGCTGGGAAAGATTAAGGAAGGCGTGTTTGATGGCCGTCAAATAAAAAAATTGTTAAGAAATAAACAATTTGAGAGCTTGTTGTCATCCGATGAGAATGCTGCATGGAATTCGTTTCGGTTGATTGTATCTGATTTTTTCGGTAACAATAGGAATCCAGAACACGAAACAATTGATCACGATTTACTTAAGAATTATGCAAAAATTGGTATGCATTCTCTAAATGAATTTAACTTTAGTACCTATTCTAATGCAGGTTTCCCGTTCTTATCATTCTTACAACAGGTGCAAACATGTCCTTGAAGATCCACATTCTCACTTAAATTTTTTCCCCCAAACCTTGGTTTGATGAAATCCCCAAATGAAATCCATGGAGAGACGCTATCAGGGATCCTGAAATTCAAATATGATGGGCGATTATATTTGGTTTCTCATTAGAGAAACTGATTCTGAATATAATCGAAAAAAAGGGAAAAAATTATTTTTGAAGTTTGCCATTGCCAAACAATTTAATTTTCGAATACATTTCTGAACTGATTTTATCGCTTTTTAATTCAACATCTGTATCTTATTTCCTTTCCTATTTAAGTCAATATTTTTTTGGTATTCTTTTTATTCTGTACTTTTTAAGGATTTCCGTAGATATTTAATATTTCGTTAAAAATAAAAGTTTTTAATTAAAAATTAATTGCAGATGTGTTTATATTAAATTAACCGGCATTTAATGAAAAAATCATTAAAAACTTCATTATTCTATATGAATTTTCCTCAAAGGCAGTGTGTTTTTCTTCAGAGAACTATCTTTACGTACAAAATGATAAGCTAAGATTTTTTTGAGATTTCGATATTCGCCGAATTTCTTCTAATTCCGTCAAATTTACTGAGCCAAATGACAAAGTTTGTTCTAAGCATTTTTAGGTAATTTAATTGTCTTGATATTTTTTTTATTATTTTTTAATTGATTAATTCGTTTTCGAGATAGGTTGCTATTTATGACACTACATCCTGAAAAAAAAGGGAAATTTTTTCAAAAAATCATATCTCAAAAACTTATCCATAGAAAATTTTTTATTGTGATATTCGTGTTAAGAAAGCCAAAGTCCATAAGAAAAAATTAGTGGCATGTAGATCACAAAATGGGTCGCGCCTAGTGTTATCTAAAAAAAATTCAGATCGCTCGCAATTGGCTTAGAAGTTATAAGTGTCCAACGATGGAAACGTGGACTAAAAATCTAACTAATTTTTTAAGTTTTCCAACAAAACTAAATTTTATGGGTATCGAATAGGAGATAATGCAATTATCTATTCAACAAGATATCAAACAAAAAATACATGCAGTTAACATTTTTTTGCTTAAAATCGCAAGGTTTTTACATATTTAAAAAAAAGCTAAATGTATTTACATGTATCTTTTTAATAGGAGGCCTTCGGCCGCTGCTTAAGGATTACAAACCTCAGTAAGTCCAACACAGGCTTGGCTGTCTACAATACTTCTGTATGTAGTTTATCTTTTTAATAATTCTCTTTTTGATGTATTGCTTTCGTAACAGGGAAATCACTAGTTGTTCAGACAAATAATAATTAATAATTAAAAAAAATTATATCTTAAAAAGTTTTGCGTGGCATTTTATGTTTGACACCACGTTAAATAGATACGCGCATTACCCATGCTTTATTACCCATAAAGCGTAGTTTTATAAAAAAAAACTAGAAAAACAGCAAGATATTTAAGTAATTTTTCTAAATTTGAAGGCCTATACAATCTAAACTTGAACTTTAATTACAAATTCAATTAGATTAGTTTTTTAAAATCCTTATTTTTCGGGTGTTTCTGTCCAGTTGTTGTGCAGAAATCAGAAAAATTTAACAAACGGGTACTAAATCTGATTCACTGTGCTGAAAACAAGAGCGCCCCAAAAATGTATTCAACTGTGGAAAAATGACTGCGCCCCTGAAGCAGTGTTTGTGTTTTGACAGATGTGATTTGATCAAACTAGCGCAAAATCAACGGAGTCTCATTTGCATTTTTAAACCATTTTTAATTAGAAATATATACATTTCTAAAACAAATAAGTTAAAAAATATCAACCTTCTTTTCAAAAAACCTTCTTCACGCCTTCTATGGTTTATACCAGCGAACTGTTGGAGCCTAGATTGATTCGTGATAAAGAAGTAAACAAAGAGCACAACAAACAAGTCTTTGCAGAATCAATGCAGTCGCTTTTTTGAACCTTTGCTTTTGCAAAGTAGTAGAAAAACATTGCTTTGAAAGGCGACATACAGCACATAATTCTGTTTTAATTAAACAGAAGGTGTTAGTATAAGCTTATCAAAGTGGATGGTACTGCAGAAGCCACAGAAGACTACTGATGAGTTGATGTAGCTATCAACGAAACAGCTGTCTAGTCTGCTTGGTGGTTTGTTCTGCAAAGAACTTATTGTTGTTGCAACCTGTTGCTTCATGAACTTAATTGGCATTAAGCTTGTACATAATTCTAAAAAATATTATTTTTTTAGAATTATTAAAAACAATATTGTAATTAAAATATGCCATCATTAACTTTTCATGTAAACACTGGTGCGAGCCCGACCTATGAAAACAAGTATGTTATTATGTCTCTACACATAAAACAACTTTTTTCAAAAAACCTTCTTCACGCCTTCTATGGTTTATACCAGCGAACTGTTGGAGCCTAGATTGATTCGTGATAAAGAAGTAAACAAAGAGCACAACAAACAAGTCTTTGCAGAATCAATGCAGTCGCTTTTTTGAACCTTTGCTTTTGCAAAGTAGTAGAAAAACATTGCTTTGAAAGGCGACATACAGCACATAATTCTGTTTTAATTAAACAGAAGGTGTTAGTATAAGCTTATCAAAGTGGATGGTACTGCAGAAGCCACAGAAGACTACTGATGAGTTGATGTAGCTATCAACGAAACAGCTGTCTAGTCTGCTTGGTGGTTTGTTCTGCAAAGAACTTATTGTTGTTGCAACCTGTTGCTTCATGAACTTAATTGGCATTAAGCTTGTACATAATTCTAAAAAATATTATTTTTTTAGAATTATTAAAAACAATATTGTTAAAAAATATCGTTAGAAACTAAATAAAGCACTTTTGTCAAAAGAATTCAAACCGTATGGACATATTTACCTGTGGAACGAAAGTGCATTGTTTTTAAGTTTTTGGGAACTTTTACAGTTTTTAACCGCACAACTCATGTTGCATTTATTTTTGTGGTTTTTTTTTTTGATTTCGCGCTTTTTAAGTAGTGAAAAATTCTTAAATTAAATTATTTTCAATTATTTTGCTGAGGAGTCTTCAATCAGATGCCAGGGCTCTCAGAAATGTAAAAAAACACTCTCTTTCTCACTCGCACAACTTACGAATGGTGCGACAGTTCACGTACAGTGTATGTGTTAGCAACACCATATCCTTATATTTTACTTCTTTGGTGTAGTTGCTTTCGGTGAGAATCTTGCTGTCATACAGTGTTAATAAATTTTCTTTTTATTATATGTCTGTTCCCGTACTCGATTAAAGTAAAGGTCGAATTATAATAGACGTAATGTAAAGTAACGAAATGTGGTCAACTATCATCGGGACGAGACGTAATGTAAGAAAACGTTGTAGTAATTATAATAGGCAGTATTGTTTGAAACAATAAGTAAAGGAACACGCTGCTCAATTGACATTAGACCACATTACGTTACTTCTATTATAATTGGACCTTAACTTGAAGTTGCTTGAAAGCGTTTCTTTACACATTTTTCAAGCTCGAGAGAGAACAAGAACAAGCTAAATGTCACCCTCTATTCTATTACAATAACCCGAAACTAGCTTTAACTTTACTTGAAAAATTTGTTCGAGCACGAATCTTCTTCTTCTTCCAATGGCTTCAATTTATTTTCAATCAGCTGTCAACAGCAACTTTTCTGCTCGAAACTTGCTTGAAGTCGTTTCCGTACTTTTTTGCATATTCTCACATTTTGACAGATAATTGAGTTACTCTCACAGAATGAATTTTACTCAAATTTTACTTGAAGTTAGTACGGGAACAGACCTAATATTACACGATGTTTGTTTACACGACGAACAATATATTTTGTTGTTACTTTTGCCGATATTACACGATGCTTGTACAACGCACTATGGTTTATTTTTGGAAAATAGTCCAGGTTAAGAAAATATTTGACAGTTTTTATTAAAAAAATCACGAAAGTAATGCAATTTTTAGTTTTAAAATTGTCGAATTTAAACCTTAGTTTGATTTCAATATAAATTTTAGACCTCAACCATTTTACTTTGGTTTTTTAATTGATATACATATACGGCTATTTCTTGTTTAATTAGAAAAAAAAATGTATTTTAATAAAAACATTGACAAATTATTGGCAGACTTAAAAATAAAAATAAAAATGGTGCGTTCGGGGGACCCTCGTCAGGAATGAAACTCCTTACGCTTTTTCTTCAACTCGGAATGTAATTCGAAATGAAATCTGTATATTTTTATTTTTTTATTATTTCGTATTTTATATAATTTATTGAAGTCAAATAATGTACATAAACAATCAAATCAAAAAGTTTAATTTAATATTTTAGGAAAAACTATGTTTTTATTGAAAATTAAGATTAAAAATTATCATGAGAGATGAAAATAGGCAGTTACCATTGCTAGCAATGTTTGTTTCATGACGCAACAAAGCGTTGAGAATTGAACATTCATCATGTGTATGGAACTTAAAAACACATTTTTAGAGTTCACCCTAGTGTCGAAAAAACTTTTTGAAATTCTTAAATCAGATTCGAAAACAGCGACCAGCGCATCTACAAAGAGTATGAAACAAAAAACACATTTTCAGGGTCCACCCTAGAGTCCAACCTAGAGTTACAATTTTTTTTTTTTAATTTGTACGTCCAAAGTGGACAAAAAAAAAGAAGGCGATTTGCTGGCCCGTTTAGTAGATTAGGTTAGGTTAGTGTGGCTGTCTCAAACGAGACACACTTAGACCAATGAGGTCAGAGGTGAGGTATTAGATCTTACTCTTTGCAGATCCAATATGGCAACCTCTATTTATGACAACCGAGGGTGGGACGTCTCGGGGGAGGTTTCTATGTCTGACCATTGTCACATTAGGTTTAATATGGGGACACATACGGAGACCTGCCACTCTTTCGGAAATCCGAGAAATACTAATAAGAAAATCTTTAAGCATACACTAAATCTTAACCTAAATTACTCAACTCAACCCATTGTAACTAGGGAAGAGCTTGAATTTGAGGCCAAACAACTCAGAACCAACTTAACGCTAGCATTCCACGAAATCTGCCCGATGAGGACTATCAGGTCCCGCAGAGAAGTGGCTTGGTGGAACAACCCAGCAGCGGATTTGTAAAGTAATGCGTCTGCATATAGCAGAAGTAATTAACTCATACCTCATTACCTGTAATGTAGCATACAAGGAAAAGTAATGCAGTGATTTTGCAATACTTAATACAAGTAGTATGTTACTCCATAACTTCTAGGTAATGCTGAAGGGAGGCGATCACTTACCTCCTATCTCATTCAATGTTAAATGTAAGGCGTTTTATGCATAGTAAGTTAATATTGTCGGAAGTAGTGGTCATTACAAGGTAATTGATGCTTCATATATTCGGAATATATTCCATCCGCTACTGGGAAGGAGCTGGGCAAGCTCAGAAAAAATGCTAGAAAACTTTACAATAAAGCTAAGCAAACGGGAGAGTGGATCCAATATAAACAAGCTTTAACTAATTACAACACTGAGCTGAGAAGATCAAAGAGGGCCACGTGGAGGCCCTTCTATTAAAACTATTAATCTTCTTTCCTGCGAGAAGAATAATAGTCTACCAGCAGCGACCCGTCTAAAGAAGGCACTAGTCAAGGATCATTCAAACGGCATCTGTACACTATTAAAACCTGATGGAAGCTACACTGTTAACTCGGGTGAAACTAAACGTCTTTTACTGCAGACGCATTTCCCGGGATGTGTATTTGAAGAAGACACCCCATCGGACACTGGTGCTTACTATTCAGTGATAGGTGGTCAAAAAGGACTTCCAGGTAAACATTTTACGTCCGATAGTATACGTTGGGCCATATCTAAACTAAGCCCATACAAATATCCAGGACCTAATGTCATCTACCCGTGCCTATTACAGCAAGGCATTAATTCCACTGTCCCTCCACTCACTCGGATTTTTAAATCCAGCCTTTTACTAGGCCACATTCCTCGCGAATGGACAAAGGTTAAGGTTATTTTTATACGAAAGGTGGATAAAAAGCCGGAACAATTGCCTATATCGTATAGACCAATCAGCCTAAATTCCTTCTTTTTAAAGACAATGGAGAAAATATTGGAACTAAACATTAGAGAGACTAGCTTGAAGAGCATCCCTCTAAGCAGGTTTCAATTTGCCTACCAAGCCGGCAAATCCGCTGTCACCACCATACACAGCCTTACCGGCACGATCGAAAAGGCTTTTGAAGCAAAACACACAGCGCTCTGTGCCTTCATTGATATTCAAGGAGCTTTTGACAACAAGTCATACAGATTAAAAATATACTATCTTTAATCATACACTGGATTCTAATCATGCTGAAAAGCAGAATCATAACGTTTGAGCTTGGTGGAATTCGTAACACGATTACTGCCACTAGAGGATGCCCTCAAGGAGGAGTACTTTTACCTCTTCTGTGGACCCTAGTCGTGGACGAACTTATCGCAAGTCTCAAAAACCAGGGTTTTGATACCAGAGGATATGCGGATGATCTGGTTATTTCAAGTCTGGCAGTCATGAGCCGACGACATCGGACAGAATGCAGAGTGCCCTCCGTATAACTTCAAAGTGCTGTAAGGAAAAAGGGCTAAGCATAAATCCTGGCAAAACAATTCTGGTACCCTTCTCCACGAAAAAGAGCCTAAATCTGGTAAGACCTACCCTCGATGAAAAAGTTATTGACTTTTCAAATGAGGTCAAGTACTTAGGAGTGATTTTTGATCAGCAACTCCATTGGAACACTCACTAAGATTCAATTACAGGCAGGGCAACACGTGCCCTTTTTGCTTGTCAACGCCTCCATGGAAATATGTGGGGCCTCAAACCGAAAATGATTTATTGGACGTTTACAACAATTGTGAGACCTATAGTTACGTATGCAGCACTTGCATGGTGGCCCAAGGTCCAACAGCGCACAGCAGCTAATCAACTGACAAAGCTGCAAAGAATGGCGTGCATTAGTATCTAAGTGCATTAGTATATTAGTATAGAACGTGCCCATCTAAAGCTCTGAATGTAACAATAGGGATACCCTCTTAACGATCATTATCGAAAAAGAGGCATGTCTAAGTGCACTAAGAATGGAGGAAATCGGTGATTACAAGGCAGGGAATTTTTCGGGTCACATAAAGATACTAAAAACCTTCAAAAATGACCCCTTTTAAAAATCCCCGACAGGATGCTGCCGAAGGTAAACTTCACTTAACACTACAAGGTCGTTATACCCAATAGGCAACTATAGAGGAATGATAGCTTCACAGTTGATCCTGGCTGAGAGATATGGTATACTGATGGGTCAAAACTCGATAATAGAGTACCGAGGGATATATAGTCCCAAGTTCCAAAAAGCTCTTCATATCGGATACACGCCGATAATATTTCAGGCGGAGGTACATGCCCAGGTACATGCCATTGAAGTTTGTGTCAGAGAATGTCGCCGCAGGAAATCAAAGGGGGCTCATATCTACATACTTTCAGATAGTCAAGCAGCTTTAAAAGCCCTTCAAGCCTACGAACTGGAATCAAGGCTAGTCTCCAACTGTGTAAAATTATTAAATACGCAGGGACAAAGCAACAAAATAGAATTATGCTGGTCACGAAGGATTTGAGGGCAACGAAAGGACCGACTGCCTTGCCAAAAGAGGAGCGTCTCGAACTCTTATAAAACCTGAACCATTCTGTAGCTTAGCAAAAGGCTACATTCTTAAAAAAATTAAAATATGGGAAGATAAAAAATTTCAGTGCCACTAGAATAACACTAATGGACAGAGACAATCTAAGAAATTTTTAATTTTAAGTAAACAAAATCCAAAGATTTGCTCAAGCTTACCAAAGCAGATCTTAAAATTCTCACCAGTTTCTTCACAGGTCACTGCTCATTCAGATATTATCTTAAAAATATGGGTCTTTCCGAATCAGACGTCTGCAGACTATGCGAGGAGAAAGAACAAACCCCTGAACACATTCTATGTGAATTTCCGGCAATCCACAGCCTAAGGCGCCTCCATTTTGGAGGGGAAGTAGTTCCCCCGTCAGCAATTTGGAACACCAAACCAGAGACAGTGCTAAATTATATAAAAAGCCTAAATTTGGAGCGTTAATTAAGGGCATTCACAATATATCCCATGGGTTGCGGTGCACATGGGCCCACTTTAAACTAACTAACTAACTAACTAAGTCCAATGAGGCCCATTGTGATACCAAGGGTTAATTTTTTTCTGTCTCTATTTAAACCAGTTTGAGCTATTTACTAAACCTAGGATTCGGTAAACCGAAGATTCCGAGAGTTCGTCAAGGTCATTGAGGAATCAGCTACCTAAGTGGAGTAAGAGTTTTCAAGCCAGCGCTGGGCAAGTACTGAGGAAATGTACTGTAGATTCTTCCTCCTCCTCATCTTTTTTTCCAGAAGTCGTTGTGGGGTATGTTCAATCATTGAACATGTCTGCCTATAAGGCAGTGCCCTGTAAGGATCCCTACCATGATTCTAATGTGGTCTCTTCTGAGAGAAATTAGTTGTTTTTAACGCTTAGGGTTGAGTTTGGGCCAGATTTGCCGCGTTATATTGCACGTAATACCAGCTGACCATCTGTTGTTGGTTTTGATACTGGATCACTCATGTGTAAGGAGTTTACATGTGGTAAGAGGAATGCCAAGACTTGCCATTTCTATAGATAGCTTTAGTACTTGTACGAGCGAGTTCATCTGCTTTGCAGTTACCTATACAATCCTTATGTCCAAGAATCCAGCATCCAGGAATCCAGAAGAATTTTGAGCTGCTCTGCCATTTCGTTTAGAGATCTGCTGCAGTTGAGAACTGTTTGAGATGTTATTTCAATAGTTCTTAGGGCTTTCAAAGCAGCTTGACTGTCAGATAGTATGTAAATATCTATGGAAGATATCTCATTCACTTGAAGCCAAGTTAATGCTTCATGTATAGCAGCAATTTCAGCTTGAAATACACTGCAATGGTATGGGAGTCTGAAGGCTAAATTAATTCTTAATGCTTCCGAGTAGACTTCTCTACCTACTTTGCCATCTAGTTTTGATCCATCAGTAAAGGTCTCAATGACATTGTGAGGTGCACGGTTTCCTATTCCCCACTGTTCTCGAGAGGGAATGGATACATCGAACTTCCTTTCAAAGGATAGTTTTTGTGTGATGTAGTCAATGGACGTAGATATGGAAGGGAGATATTTTCTAATGCAAGAATGTCCTAGTGTATCTTCTTTCCACTGGGAGGTAGCATCTAGGCGGATGGCTCCATTAGCGGCCATTTGTTTAGCTAGGATGTCAAGTGGTGTAAGATGGAGCATTATGTCTAATGCGTCTGTCGGAGTGGTTCTTAGAGCTCCACTGATGCACAGTTCCGCTGATCTTTGAACTTTACGGAGAAGGTTTAGGTGAGTCTGTTTTTCGAGTGCATGCCACCAGACAAAAGCACCATATAGCAAGATTGGCCTTACAACTGCTGTATATAGCCAGTGAGTAACACTTGGTTGTAAGCCCCATTTGCTACCTACCGCCTTTTTGCATGAATACAGGGCAACATTCTCTTTTTTGGCTCTCTCGAGCAGATTGGGCTTCTAGTTTAGTTTCCTATCCAGTATAGGGCCCAGGTATTGTGCTTGATCTGAAAAGCTAAGTCTTGTGTTTTCCAGTTTAGGAAGACTAATTAGAGATAAATTGTGTTTTCTAGTCAAAACCACTAATTCAGTTTTGTTTGGGTTAACGCTGAGCCCACAGCTGATAGCCCAGTTGACTAGAGTACTTAGGCAATTTTGCATATTATCTCGAAGAGTAGATATGTATTTTCTAGAGGTAACAATAGCAACGTCAACGGCATAAGCTATCACCCTGCACCCTTCTAGTTCCAGTATTAGTAGCAATTCATTTACTGCTAAATTCCAGAATAGAGGCAAAAAAACTTCTCAAGGAGTCTTAGGTCATCCATTGTAATGTAAAAATAATTGCAAAGTAAGATCTTAAACAATCTCATGCCTTTTTTTTGTAACCTTTTCTTGAATATGTACAACTAAAAGGTGTAGGATGATGTGCAACAACTTATTTTTTCGTAAGAATGTTTGCTATAATAATGGATACTGAAATATAATTTGAATAATTTTTACAAGACGAATTACGCCTTGAACATGAAATTTTTAAATTTTTTTACTTTGTGTTGCAGCTTTTTCTTAAATATTGTATCTAGCAAGCGGATCATATCAAAATTTATTTTATCATCTTGAGCGACACCAAAAACTTAAGGTAAGACCTTAAAAAAAACACAATATTGTTCATGTCATATCTGATTATCAGTTCACTGAATATTAATAACGGGTACAGCAACACCTAACGTCTGTGGTCGAGTACTAAACATCAATATTTTCGTACCAAATTTTAAGGGATTTTTTCGATACATCATCGCATATTTTTATCCCTGTGCTCACAAAAAAAAAAGTTTGAATGTTTATTGCATGTAGCGTATAAGTTTCCTGCCAAAATTTGGCGTATCAACAAAGAAAATGAGAGCCTGGTGGAAGAAAACAAGTCAAGGATACAAGCAGAATTTAAAACCAAGATTTCCTTGATTATAAATAAACCCAAACCAGGTTATGAAAATAGCAACGATGGCAATGTGGCTCGCAAGTTTTTCCAAAATAGTGCGCTGTCTTCATCAATAACTGGTATTGATGGGACATTAATTCAAAAATTTTATATAATTTTACAAACTTTATCTAGCGGGTTTAAAGTTAATTGCAAAAAAATTTGAAGAATTATATTTAATGCTTCGGAATTATATGTCACCCTTTATCACTGGCACCCCATAACTACAACAGTGCATAAAATTTCATGGTGACAAGAACTCAAATTTTCTTCTGCCTATTGGAAATTTAAGCGAAGAGGCACAGGAATCGCGAAATAAAGATTTTTAAACATATCGTGAACGCTTCAGACGAAAAACTTCAAGGCAGGCTAACCTTGAAGATGTATTTGACCGTCTACTTGTTTCTTCGGATCCGTTAATATCAAGTTTAAGAGCTTTCGAACCAAGGAAATCTTTTGATCTAGAAGTAAGAGACATGCTTTTGGAAGAGGACTTGTAACATATAGAAAGTGATTCTGATGCTTCTGAACACGAGGTGCATTAGTTTTTCAATAAAATTAGAAAACAAGAATCATTATTATAAATAAAAACAACAAATCTAACTACGTTTAAAAATATAAACTTAAAATTGTTTTTGTTTACAGGGGTCGTGGCAGTGGGTGAATGTGTCACTACCACTTTTCAGATGAATCTAATGGCACCTGACATGCTAAAATTTATTCAACCATTTGGACTGCAATGCATGCCAAAAAAGACATACCCATATACATACATACACACATACATATTCATATTCATTCAAAAAACATTACCCTCCTTCGGCAATCGGGTAAAAACATTATTACTTCCACTTATTATTTATATGTCAAGCATTTTAGAACATTTTTTTTATTGTTCAGAGTTTTGAGCAGAAGCTTGTATGGACGGGCCCCAGTGTGCGCCGGGGAGAGCAAGTAGAAGCAGAAGCTTAAGCAGAATTTGAAAGAGAATGAGGATTGCTGATTTAAATAAGACACCCAGGTCTTTAAAGCCAAATCCAGCTAAAGAAAGTGAAATTGCTTCCTTTTATTTTTATGAACATAACGGACCATTTGTAATATAAATTGATACAATACGTAGTGGTGAAATCAGAAAACCGATTAACTCGATTACTGTGACTAAACTTTTTATTAAACTGAACATAAATGGAGTGCTAGAGTTGTTCAAGATTGGATATAGTCGCTGCAAAATTTGTTTTAAAGATGGCAGCTCTGCAAATCTGCTGATCTATGCTAAGGATTCTCATATTTTATATATTATTAATCGTCTTATATATAATTAATTGAAGCAAAGCTTTTTACGCCTAGTTTTGTGATTTGCTTGAGTGAAATCTGAAAAACGACACTTTTTTCCGTACACCTTTTTCTTAGAATTGTTGTTGTGTTTTTACTTGCGTCTATTACAACAAGAGGATATAAAATTAAAAATATTTCGTTGCAAGCGTGAGGATCGAACTCGCGTCTTGCGATCGAGAGTTCTACACACTAACCACTACTCCAAACCAACCATTTCTAACACGATGTGATTCATTCAATATTAACTAAAGCTAAGTTGCAGTAGATGACAGGAATTTATTAAAGGGATTGTTCATTAGCTGCCCTACATATTCTATTGTAAGTGCGTGAAGCTATAATGCAGCAGATCACAATTATCGATCAAATACTACGTTTCCATGGCGAGTTAAGTAGAGGTTGACTCTGGATTAACTTCCCATGAAAACGCGAGTTGAGTTGAATTTCGTTTAATCCACGAAACTCCGTGAAACTTCTTAGATTTAACTGAGTTAGATTGGATGCGTTTGGAATATGAAACAGTTGCTCAACTGTTGAGTGAGGTTTTCTTGATTATTTGATATTTTATTTTATTTCTGCCACTGCGTTGACATAAAATGTAACTAACCGTTAAGCAGGCACACAAAGTAGCGGAAACTAATACTGAATAAAGACTCAATGGCCCATTATCATAGTCAAAATAAAGTCGACTTTAAATTTAGTATAAGCTTTTAGACAACATATTATAATGAAAAACTGTCAAAAATGCTTATACTAAATTTAAAGTCCACTTTATTTTGACTATGATAATGGGCCAATATGTTTAGTAAATTTTGCACCTTCTGAACGCACACATTTATACTAAGACAAATTGGCGAATAGAATGGCAGAAACGCCATTATGTCAACTTGAAGTAAACCCAACCTAGCATCAACTCGCCATGGAAACGTAGTAAAAAGCATTTTGCATTAGCTATCCCAACAACAAAAGAAGCAAGGTTCCATTGAATGGGTGGATTTTAATTGCGAATTCAGACATGAATGTTCATAGGCACTTAAGACAAGGATGGTGGTCTAGCACTCGAAAATTTATGGTATTTTAGGATTTTTTTTAAAAAGTTAAAATATTGATCAACGATATTTAAACTTTTAAGGTGTATTGTAACTCTCATTCATCATAAAAAAAATTTTTTTTTTAGTTTAAAAAATTGTTGATCTTGTTCAAAATGGCGGTCAATGAGACGCTCTCAAATAAAAGGGGCATGGGCGGTGTTGTAGATTTTGACTTTTCTATTTATCTGAAAAATAAAAACCTAGAATATTATTAATCACTATGAGTGCAGCTATGGTTGGCACTAGAAAATAAGATATGAAAAATTGACAGAATGACGCGCTTTTGAAAATTAAGTTCTTAAAACAGCTTGTTTTCTACCGGTTATTAAGGGTAGTTCCAGCGATAGCCACCGTTGTTATGAATAGCAATTTTAAATTTCAGATGATTCGGCTCAATAGTTTTTGTTTTTTCTACAACACCATGCCGAAAAAAGTAGTTTCGAGATAAATGAGCATAAAGAGAATGAATGTAGACGAATCACTGCGCTCGACACCTACTAAAACGGCTGTAGAAGTGAAAATACAATGTTCAGTTGCTTTTTGACAAGACGCAATGTAAAGTGACGTAGATATCGAAAATCCACGGATCTATACGTCCCGTCACGTTACGTTACGTTTATTAAAACCACTTGTATAAGAAAGCATTGTTTCGAGCAATAAGTGAAAGAACTGACATTAGATCACATTACGTTACTTCTATTATAATTAGACATTAACGTCAGAAAGACTATACTTTTGAAATATAAAAAAATCAGTTTCATAAAAATTATAAGCCTTAAACAATGCTTTTTTGGTAAATATAATTTTCGAATGACAAGCGATACAATTATTTGCACAAGAAGATTAGGACAAGGAAATATCGATGACATTACATCTATATACGTTTGATATTTTAGATATTAAAACCCAATAATTTCATTAACATTTAAAAAATAATTCAAAATTAATGTAAAATAATAATGTAAGGTAATAAAATTTACTGGTGGGAAATTATTTTTTTAGTTTTAAAACTTTTATTTAAATTTAAAAACTTTTTTATTAAAAAAACCATTAAATTATGAAACGTATAAAATTGCGAAAAGGCTTCGCTTTTCTCGTGTGTCCAGCGACGCATCTGTTTTTTTATATAATTTTGTCTCGAAAGTTGGTATAGTCTTTGACATGCCAACTCATATTACTATTGAAGTACTGATAAGTTAAATTAAATCTCCGATTCCTATTGTGAAGTTAATAAGAGTTGAAAGAAAAAGTAGAGATGATGCTGACATAAAACTACTCACTTCAAGAGTGAAAATCGTATTTAAGGGGCTGGAGATAACAAAAGAAATTATTAATGAATATTCAATAATTCTGGTAAAATTTTTTATCCCATTTATTTAATGCTGCCATTGTTTCCGTTTTAATCATTTCCCTTAACATTGTAAGTAAAAGCGGGCCTTTTGTCGCAATTGTTTTAGTATTCATGAGTAAAAGGATAGTTGTAATCAGATTAAATGTTCCAACTGTAAAGACAATCACTCAAAAAAGTCATGTAAGTAGAAAATTGATCGTACAAAGAAGCTGCGACAAGGTCTAAAAGCGTTTTTCTAAGCAGATTTGCTGTTTTGGATAGTTTTTATACGGAGGCTTCTCTGGCCTTACCCTTGCTTGGGCTGTTAAGATTCCTCAAAACAGGGTGAATGAAAATAAAAATGCAATGGATACAATGAAGAAATGGAAAGAGACAGTTTCAGTTGAAAAGGTGCACTCTAGGAGATCTGTGAAAAATCCTTATGCTTTGCAAGAAGCTGAAAAAACTTAACATGAAATGAAGATATATACAAATAGAGTCTTAAGTGAAGGGTTTAATACTCGTTCTGATAAACAAAGGATTAATGTTATTATGACATGACTGAAAAGTTTAAAATAAAAATGGATCTGAAAAAAGAGTATAATTATATATCCTCTGAATGGTGGAAATTATTCAGTATTCGTAGTAATTTTAAAATCATCGTTCACATAATTTCAACAATTTTTTATTTAAATTACACAGGGGAACATAAAAGGAATTTTTTTCTGCGACATAAGTTTTTGGAGCCAATTAAGATACATGGGATAATGAAGTTTTAATCTAACAATTCACATTGTTTGAATTGACTCTGGTTCTCGCAATAAACCGCTATTTTAAGAATTAAAGAGGTTTCATCACAGATTTTAACAAAACTCCAGAGCAATTAGTCTGATTTGGTAAACTAAAAAATCCAAACATCCGCAGCTTAATTGCCTACAAGTTACATCTACTATGTTTTTATTAGCTGAATAGTTTCGGAAATATTCAGAAAGTTCTTCTGAAAAAATTAAAAACGTCAAAACAGCTCTTTTTTGATATTAACTTATAAACACACATATGTTACGAAGAAAATAAGCCATATTTCATTAAAATCCATTGTTTCCTATGTGATTTTCTTTGGTGTTTTGGTTGCGCTTGTTAATTTCAAATCCATTTTAAATATAAATCCATAAATTTAAAAACATTTTAGAAACTATTTCAGAATACTCTGTAGCTTTATGATTCCCCAAATAGTTTTTGACTACTGATAAAAAACTTATCCATGCTCCTGAGTAATGTGTTTTGTGAAATCATTGTCGTTTATAAGAGTTCGGATTTGTGGCCCATCAAAGATGCCTGCTTTTAATTTTTCCGTGCTTTGGCCAGCAAATGCTTGACACAATATTTTTAGCACTCACCAATTTTATCCAAAAGTGGCAAAAATATTTTTTTCTCGACATATTTTCTCTAAAATAAGTTTGATATTTTGATATTATTCTTTAAGTTTTGTTGAATGTGCTATCGGAACTGAAGCAAATTTGTTACCATTATGCAGTAACACACATTTTAAACTTATTTTTGAGCTATCAATGAAGACCCATTGCATTTAAAAGTCCAGGAATATTCTTACAGTATACGATTTTCTCCTCCTTTGCAAAGTATTGAAGAATATCTCGTTCTAAGGTCCGGTAAGTTTTAACTGATACGCCAGGCTGAAGACAACGTTTTTCTTTAAGTCTTGATGCTAGAAGCTCCTCTGATTTTTTGGATAGATTTAGATCTTGAATTTTCCCCTGCGTATTTATTTAGAAGTTTTTTATTAAAGTGAGATAACATCATTAAATGTGAATGAAGGCAAAAAACGCCTATGGATTTTAATGAGAGATAGCTTATTTTCATTGTTACATGTGTGTGTTTATTAATTTATATCAAAAAAGAACTATTTTGACGTTTTTGAATTTTTATGAATTATGAAATAATAAAAAAGTTAAAATTTTGCATTAAAAAATGTTTTTTTCAGAAGAACATTTACAATATTTCCGAAACTATTCAAATAATCAAAAATCATTGTAAATGTAGCTTGGAGGCAATTTAGCTGCGGATTTTTGAATTTTTTATTTTACCAAATCACACTTACTGTTCTGGACTTATGTTAAAATCTGTGATGAAACCTCCTTAATTTTTAAAATAGCGGTTGATCGCGAGAACCGAAGTTAATTCCAATAATCTAAATAATAGGCTAAGATCTTTATCAATGTATATACTAAAATTGACTACCAAATCCCATGTCACAGAATCAGTGTTACCCTGTGTTATTAATTCAAATAGTTTTGAATTTTTTTAATTCTTTTATCTTCAATCAACACTTTTGCTTTTCTGCAGTCTTACATAATTTATTATTTTTTCAACACTTAACATCTCAACAAAAAATGTTCCTGAATAAATTTTTATCTATTTGCATTGACTAGATATAATTCTAGATAATTGGTGATGGCATTATAATTCTTGCGAATTGGCCAAAAAAACTAATTTTTCTGCTTTGTGGAATAAGAGCAACTTCAAATCAAAACAAAAAAAAACTTGTGTGCACAAAATTCGAGCTTTCACATAATCAAGTTAAATTGAAATTAAATTTTAGATTCTGAACGCTCTATAAGTATTTTAAAAAAAACAAATAATTTATGTACTTACAAAAATGTTCAAACTGTTTTATAGAAAGGATATAACTTACACAAAAATTTTTCAAATTATTCAAACGCGATGCACGAATATCACTACAGACTAAAGACTAGACTTTGTAGTCAACTTCTCGAAACTAATAGCATCGTCTAGATGAAGTCGACTTTTATGAGCACCAACAGTCAATTTTTAACAGCAAGAACTAGCAGAGAATTTAAGTTATAACGATCGTATACCTTCTATCCAATCAATACAAAAACAAAACGAGCCCACACCAAACCTAGCCAATAACAATCTATTTTGCAAAACGCTGGTGATAAACTACGACAACGATTGATTCTAACAAGCAAGCTTTTTAGCCCAAAACATATGGAAGGCAACATATGGGGAAGAGAAGTGAATGTTACCGCCTTTTTTAAACAGTTATAGTTATCGAAAATATTAGAAATTAGTTATAGAAACAGAACAGTTATAGAAATTAGAAAAAGTAGAAATTACTTATTTTGTGGTCTCAGTCGGACAACTCGGTTGTTTGTTGTCCGATTACGACTCCTGCTTTATTGATGTTCCTCCTCTGTTATTGGAGATGAGAAATTAGAATTTTTGCTTAAAGCAAAAAACCAGGGATTTATAATTGATTCTAAACTTACTTGTGTCGACCATATAAATAGCACCATACACCCAGAAAAAAACTCGTAAATTCAACAAATTTAGAATTCATTTTAAGTATTTGGCTTATGCTCAACAAAACAAGTTATTTCATTTTAAAGCAGTCGAGTTTTTAATAATACCAACAATTTATAATGTAGTTACAAGAGCAGAAGTTGTTAATGCAACAATGAAAGTATTTAAAATAACTATAAAAAAATCGTAAATTTAACAATTGTTGTAACTTAGAACAATTGTTGTAACAGAATAGACAAAGATGTTTTAAGGGGTTAAAACCCACCTTAGGGTCTTGAAAGTAAAAAAATCTAATATATTAGCATAAAGGCAACTACAACGCAACAGCGTAAAAAGTTGCAAACCACTTAAATTTTGAACTGAATTGAGACCTATGCTTTCAGATCATAGATAATTTACACTTAAAAAGTTTTGTGATGGACGCGTTACTTTAACTTTCGGGTATAAAAAAAATAAAACTACTGAAAAATTCCGTATTAAGATTCGAAATAAAACATAATGTAAAAACAGGCAAAAAGTCCGTCACTGTTAGTTGGACACGATCACTGTTGGAGCGGGCGCTACTCTCAACTAAAAACCGCTTTACGCAGTTGGCTTGCAGTAAATATTTAGGCAATTGTTAATTTCTCGCCGCTGTCTTAAATGTAGTTTTGATTTAGTTCTTAAACGCAACAATATCAGTATGCTCTAAACTATAACGATATTTGAAGAAGTTATTATCTTAATCTAATTTTTTCACCTAAAAGTGATTTATTTCTATAATGTGATTTAAAGAAAAATTAAAACAGTTCGAAAGGAGTATTAGTAAGTTAGTCTTTTGTCTCGATTTCCACTCGTCAAGACTTGACAGTCAATATATATATGAATATTAGACCGGGTCGATTTGTGGGGAGGCAAAAAAATCGCCCATTGCGCAGTGAAAATCGTGTTCTAGGGATCAAAATAAGAAACTTTGCCCGAGGAACTATACCTCTAAAACGAATTCTAATGCCCCAACTTTTTACTTTTGTCCCGTAGGGTCAAATTTTGAAAAATCCCCCTTTGACCCATTTAGGCACTCTAAATTGGTCAAAGAGGGATTTTTCAAAATTTGACCCTACGGAAAAGTTGGGGCATTAGAATTCGTTTTAGAGGTATAGTTCCTCAGGCAAAGTTTCTTATTTTGATCCCTAGAATACGATTTTCACTGAGCAATGGATGATTTTTAAATCGACCCGCCATAATGAATATATATGCTTTGAAAACTATAATGAAATTGATGTAAATGATTCCAAGTTTTTGAAAAATCCTTAAGACATTTATTTAGGAGCCGAGGTATATTCGGCTTTAAGTTATACGCATAAATTATTCGAATCATATGAAATGGATTTTAGAGAACATTGTTTAAAAATTTTGTGTTGAGTTATGCAACTGTTTATTAGAAAAGTTTCATTTTGGGAATGATTTTCTAAAATGTGTCGAAATTTTAGCACCTAAGAAAATTTTAAAAAGGCAAGATTTCACTATTTTCAATTTGTGTATTTTTCTACCTAATGTCATCCATTCAGAAAAATTGCAAGAAATTGACAATAAGTTGCATGAGTTGCGACACATTAATTTCAGTGATTTGATTTTACTGAATGAAAATAATATTAAAACTTTTTAGAAAGCAATTTTTGATCAGAAACCTGAATATAATTCCGAAGTCTTTCCATTACTTAGAAAACAAGTTTATGTTATTTTAACGATACCTGTAGCAACAGCAAACGTATAAAGTATTTTTATTTACAAATTATTATTAATAAAACTAAAATCAGAAATAAATTAGAAATTCCCACCTTGTGTGGGATTCTTTGAACTAAAGATTATTCAAGGAAAAACGATTGGAATTTTCAAAAATTTGTTTAAAATATGTATGTATAAAAAAATAATTTAATTTTTCAGATTTCATCATTTGTGACGATTTTTCCTAATCAGTCTTTCCATTGTAAAATTTCACAAAAGGTTTGATATACAATTTAACGATGATTTTGGGCTTATTACTACATATTTGAGAAAAATTGCTGTCTTCATTTTCTAGTGCTTCACGAAACAATAAAACAGCATAAACAACTTTTTCCTGTGATGGACAAGACTTGGAATTATCTCCACATTTCTTAAATTAATCCACTAAAATGAATATGATTTATTTACCTGTAAAACTATATTATTAAGGATGTAATTTACTATTATCTCAAAAATTGGTTATGACTAGTGTCCGACCGAATATTCGGTTTCGGTTTCGCTTATGGCCAATGTCGGCCTTTTTTGCCAGTTTCGGCCATATTGAGACCGAATAGCCGAAACTAGCAGAAATTTTTGGTAAAAATTTTTTGCATCTGTCATTTAATTCAAATATATAAGTTTGATTTAATAAAAATATTTACAGCGCATTGTACAAAAAAAATAATAAATTCGTCTATAATTTGATTTATCGTCTTAACGCAAAACGTTGTGGTTAATTTGATGCGTTCAATATTATAATTTTCGATTTTATCATATGGGCATTTCCGCCAAAAGGCCTACCACGACTGAAAAATTATATGTTACATAAAATTTATTTAAACCTCCATAATAGAGAAAAAATGTTTAAATTTATATTATGAGAGTACTGAGAGCAGATCTCTTTCTGAATTTTTAAAAAATGGCAACAAAAATTGTAAAAATGGTGACAAAAGTTTAAAAATTTTACCGAGAGTTGAAATTTTTTAAGTATAATAAATACTCGTATAATACTAAGTTTAGTTAAATTTTTTTCAATAATCGATTGTAACGGTCCTAAATTCCACTTAATAAGTTTTTCTTGTTCAATTTAATAAATAAATTTATAAAATATTTTAATTTCTTTGAAGGGAAAAATCTGTCAGATAACGTATATCACGTAACGTACCATACTATGGTTTGTTTAATAATAGTTACAAAAGATTTTTCAACGAAACAGTAATGAGTATGTAGCATCATTATTCCAGATTATATTAAAAACCTTTCATAAAAGAGCACGAGCACACTTCGCAGATTTTTTCATTTATATTGATTCATATAATTAGATATTATATTTTTTGTGGATTCTATCTGAGAGCCGAAATTTTGAAAATTTAGCATTTGACAATTAACTTTTACACTTCGTATAGTGCGCTTAGTAAATTATTGAAAAATCAAAATAAGAATAACTGTAAGTTAAATCTTTCATTGTTTTTCTACTCATTAAAGTCGTACGACTGTCACGTGCGTAGCTACGGAAATGCCCATATCTATTACAATTAATATTAAAGTTTTATAGGTACTGAAGCCAAAAATTGATAATTAAACTTCCGAAAGAATTCTGTGTGTGTGAATGAAGGAAAAGAAAACGAAATATTTCTTTTTTTATAACACTAAACCTTAAAAAAAACAGAAATACTTTGTTTTGTAGTTTTGAAAAAATGTACATTGTAGGTGCATACTATTTTGAGTGTGTACGGAAGTGTTTAATAAAAAATAAAATAAAAAATTATCTCATTTATTATTACAGTAAACTTCAATTAATTATCATAAACTTCAATATTCAAATAACACTTTTTTGTACTAGTACTACTTTTGTTTCATTTAAATAAAAAAAATGATTTGTAAAAACTTAAATTTTCATATTAATAACCAGAATATTCGGTTTCGGTTTCGGCCAAAATTTCGGTTTCGGTCGGACACTTTTAATGACATTTACATTCATATAAATATCAAATGTTTATTTATACAAATTTTTAAGTCTTTTAATAAATTGATAGTTTAAATGATTTTAGTTAATGAATGCGATTATTTTTGTTTTGTTTAATTATTAATTACATTTTAATACTTTATTTCGAATACAATAATAAAAATTTTAAAGCACACATTTTAAAAAAATATATGTTTTAGTTATTTTTTTAATAAATAAGTTTTTTTCTGGAAGTTCAAGTTTTAAAAAATATGGAAACACTGTTTTTGATTTAAAGGTAAACAAAATTTTAAACAAATGCCTGTCAATATATCAAATTCACAATATTTTTTTTTAAATGTTTAGGCAAATGTCATTCTATTTATCAAAGTCACAAACGAAAATCACAACTAATCCTACTTTAAGTATTCTCACTTTGACTATAAGACTCTTAAAACTTTAAAGATTATTTCAACTTTAATTTTGACTTATAAACGTTTGAAAGCTGTTTTAAAATATTTTGATGAATACGGCTGTAAAAATTCACAAAATTACTTTAACGAATGACTTTAAACTTTTCCTCGTCAGAATTCTGAAAAATGTAAGTCAACTTTTTAACTTCAAGCATTCCTCAAACATTAAACCCGCTTTAGACTCATATCCTTAATTCGAAATTTTCGTATCATATTTCGAAATAAAAACTCTTTACTGTAAAAGAGTCACAATGAAAGGAGCAGAATAATTTCTTTATTAAAAACTTTTTGTGCCGTAAATTACGAAGAGGCTGTGATGCAATGCTGCCATAAGCAGAGCTGAAGAAGAAGCGACAAAACCATGAATGCTAAAATTTAAATTTTCGAGTACCAATCGAGGTAAAATTAAAATCAGTTGTTGGCTAAAGCATACTTTAAAATCTTTCTATTCGGTTCGAATTAGAAAGTTTTTTTAATATACATGTATGTCACTCTTGTTAACTTCAATGTTAGCATCACTACCATCATCTACAACTGCCGGTGTCAAGGGTAGTGAAAACAATAGTGATGGTACAATAATTTTTAATGTATCACGTTTGATCCGATAAATCAAGAAACATTTGTTTTCACTATTGTTGTTTACACGAATCAACTCATAACAAAAACTTATATACGTAAGCGCGCCTTCAGTTTGGCGCAGCATATTGAAGTGATTCAATAAAATAAATATTTAAATGTATTATTTTTTATTAAAATTCGACCCTCGGGGGGTTTGAACCCCGAAAACCCCTTTGGCTACGGCCCTGACTCAATCGAACTACCAATGTCGTTTTCGCCGCTCAAAAATTTTTTCTCAAATTGCTCACTAGGGTTATCAACAGAATAACAATATTTCTTCATAACAGACACGGAAGAATACACCTAAATAATATTATGTTTGATCAGTTGTCAGTGAGAAAAATAAAAACATTATACAAGAGTTTAGCTTTGGTTATTAAATAACTGTTAGTCTTTAGTGTTTTTTGAGCCATTTGTCTGCCTATATGTTTGTACATTTGTTAATATAAGATTATATATATTTTTTTCATAATAGATACAGAAGAATACACCTAAATAATATTAAATTTGATCAGTTGTCAGTGAGAAAAATAACATTATACAAAAGTCTAGCCTTAGTTATTAAATAACTGTTAGTTTGTAGTGTTTTCTCACTATTTGTCTGAATATCTATTTAAACTTTAACTTTGTTAGCTTTTGATAGTCCGTCTCTTAAAAATTCCGCTAAAATTAATTCTGAATTCAATAAGCAAAATATTTTACAAATTGTTCTAAAACTTTTCGTGGTCGTATGCCACCTATCCTAACAAAACAATACATTGTAACAGAAGTAAGCGATCATAAGCTTTAGGGCAAAGTGCATCAAGAGGACGACATATCACCATACATCTAGAGGGCGTCATTTAACCATATATGGTGTATGAGGTGGCATACGACTACGGATATCTTCTGAAAATCACTATGAATATGTATAAAATACAATAAAATATATTACGTGTAAGTTTTTTTTTAATAAACAAAAAACATTGAATAGTTTATGCATAAAAATTTCAGATGAGAACATTTTCTTGTGTCATACTTTTGAGAGCGTGATATTTAGTGGTCGAGTTTTAGATTTTTGAACTTATTTTTTATTTAAATAATTTTGGGGATATGATTTTTATATAATCGAAAGTAATATCTACTTATTTATTATTTGATGATCAATTTATAAACAAAAATGTTTATTATGGCACTTACAATTTTTTTATTGCATGACTTTATGTCCTATAGAAGGGATTCCATTAAATGTGACGTCACAATGTCTATAATACTTACTAATTACTTACTTAGTTGGCGCTACAACCGTATGTCGGTCTTGGCCTCATCTAAGAAATTGCGCAAGCCATTTCTGTCTTTTGCTTGCTGGCGCCAGTTGGAAATTCCAAGCTTCGTCAGGTTGTCCTCTATTTGGTCTTTCCAACGAAGATGCGGTCGTCTTCTTCTGCGTTAACCGCCGCTGGGTGCCGAATCGAATGTTTTCTTCACTGGAGCATCGTCTTTCATCCGCTGAACATGACCAAGCCAGCGAAGCCGCTCGATTTTAATGTGCTTGACTATGTCGATGTCAGCGTACAGCTCATACAGCTCGTACAGCTCATCATTCCACCATATTCGGTACTCGCCATTGACGCAGATTGGTCCGTAGATCTTACGAAGAATCTTTCTCTCGAAGGCTCCTAAAGTCTTTTCATCTGAACTGCTCAGCGTCCAGGTTTGTGATGCATAAAGTAGGACGCGCATGATGAGCGATTTATAGAGCGTGATTTTCGTTCGTCGAGAGAGGGCTCTGCTTCTCAATTGCCTACTGAGCCCAAAGTAACACCTGTTGGCAAGAGTTATTCTTCGTTTGATCTTAATGCCGATGTCGTTGGTTGAGTTTATGCTGGATCCCAGATAAAAGAAGTCCTTCTCAACCTCGAAGGAGGTATTGTCAACTGTAACGTGGGTTCCAAGACGCTAGGACTGTTTGTTAGTTGACACCAAGTATTTCGTCTTATCTGCATTCACTGCCAGACCCATTCTATAATAAGCGGAATAAAAAAACGCTTCCAACGATACCTGGTTTATCAAATTATGATAAGTAATTTAGAAGATAGGGGTTAAGTTCATTTTCTGTCCTCTAGAGGACGCTTTATTCGATATAATGTGACATCACATAGCCTTTAATCAGCGGACGTGGAAAACGCTTTCAACGATACCTCATTTGTCAAAATATAGTAAATATTTTAGAAGTTAGTGGTTTAGTTCAATTTCTGTACTCTAGAGGGCGCCATATTAAATTCAATTTTACGTCATATAGCCTTAAACTACCGGGCGAGGAAAACGCTTCCAACGATACCTCATTTGTCAAAATATGACAAGTACTTTAGAAGTTAGTGGTTTAGTTTACTTTATGTCCTCTAGAGAGAGCTATATTAAATTAAATGTGACGTTACATAACCTTTAACCAGCGGACGATCAAAACGTTTCCAACGATACCTCATTTGCTAAATTCTGATAAGTAGTTTAGAAGTTAGGGGTTTAGTTGACTTTCTGTCCTCCAGATGGCGCCATATTAAGTTTTATGTCACGTCACATGGCCTTTAGCCAGAGGATGATCAAAACGCTTCCAACGATATCTCATTTGTGAAATTACGATAAGTAGTTTAGAAGTTAGGGCTTTTTTACTTTCTGTCCTCTAGAGAGCGCTATATTCAATTTTATGTGACGTCACATAACGTTTAGCCAGCAACCGGTGAAAACGCTTCTAACGATTTAGAAGATTTAAATTTAGGGGTTTAGTTGACTTTTTGTACTCTTGAGGGCACTATATTAAACTTTATGTGACGTCACATAACTTTTCTTCATTGGACAATCAAAACGCTTCTAACGTTAGCTCATTTGCTTATGTCACTAAAAAAATTTTTCTCAACACTTTACGTCCGCTAGAGGGCGCTATATTAAATTGAATGTGACGTCGCATCGCCATTAACCACAAGACTATCAAAACGCTTCCAGTGTTGCCAGGTGCCTTTCACTATTTACCCCTATATTGGATTTCAAATCCCCCTAAAATTCCCTTAAAATTTTTTTTCGAAAAACATACAAAAATTTTATAAGGGGAAGCTGAAAGTAGTGCAGCTGCAATGCAAGCCTATGTATTTAAAGTGCTGAGCTGTTGGATGTCTTTAACAAGGGCAAAAAGTAGCTTCATAATTCGCAATTGTCCAATGTGAAATTGATCTTAGAAGTCTTACCTTTGAAAGGAGGCTTCGTCTCCCACTTTTTGATATATTTTTGGGCATATCTTTTTTGTCTATAGTTTTTTCCATACTTGCCTTTTTTTTAGTTTTTACACACGGTTAAAAAATTTTTACTTCTTTTTACTCCAAGCTTTGGTTTAAAGGGATTTTTACTCCAAAACGTACTACTTTTTAATCCAAACTTTAGTTTAATTTAGATGGATCTCAAGCTCACCTTCCTGAAAAGAACTAACTTACATTTGTAATGATGCAAAATAAGCGAAACTATGTTAACAACTGAGTTGGACGAGTGGATAAGGTGTTGGATCAGCACATCAGAGGACGTGTGTTCAAATCACGAATTGGTAAGAACATTTTTTTTTATTTTACTTTATTTAGCTGGGTCTCGAACCATCGTTTCTGCTCGCTTGCTTACTTACTGCAAGCTTACTTGCATTCGTTATGATGCAAAATAAGATTAACTTTCTTAGCAAATGAGATGGACGAGTGGATAAGGTGTTGGTCCAGCACAGCAGAGGACGTATGTTTAAATCATGAACTGGTCAGAAAAGTATTTTATTTTAAGTTGATATTTATATTGTTTTTTTTCCACTTTTTTCGGATTTAAAACTATTTTTTATCGGATTAAAAACTTTCAAACTTTTCTTTGGATTAAAAATAAATCTTTCTGGTGTTGTCCAATAAGTAATCCAAAAAACTTTAAAATTTAGTCCAAGATTTTAACCGTTCACGGAATCAATCAATTGCAAGTAAAGCGCGAATCAAATTTGAAGTGAAGTAGGAAAGGATTGGTAATTTATTTGAAGTGCTGCCAATTCAGCTGTTTTAATAAAGTGTTGCTGAAATACCCAAGAAAACAAATATCTTATTTTCTTAAATTCTTAACATAACTTTAAGGAAAAGTAAGAAAATTTTATTTCCAAATGTCAACTTTTGATATAGCCCCCCTAAAGAACATTACATTTATTTAAAAAACCCCTAAAGATTTATTACCCCTAAAATCCCTCAACTCAGTTAAAAAACCCCTTAATCTAGGGGGAAATCCCCTAACCTGGCAACACTGCTTCCAACGCTACCTCATTTGTCAAATTATGTTAAGTAGTTTAGAAGTGAGAGTGGAACAGATGAACATACATACATACAAACATACATACATACCGGTCAAACGCATATACCTCTCCTTTTGCTTCGGCGTAGTCGGGTAAATTTTCCTATATAATTTGTTTTTGTTTTTAATTTTTAAATAATGGGGAAAAACAGTGAAGTTTCATAATAAACCCACTTTGCTTATTTAAAAATATATTGAGTTTCCAAAAAATATTTTTCGTAACTCACGCGACATAACCCACTCGGCAAAATTTCCTTAAATTTGAATTAGGTAATTATGTAGTTAGGTAGTAAAGTAATTATGTAATTTAATAATTAACAAAAGAAATTTTATAGATTTTCCTTTCTTTCCCTAACCATTTTTCTATTATCTTTCTATTATCATTTTTCTATTATCTTTACATTACGATTACATTTACGAAAAAGGAAACTACATATGTGAAACAGTGCAGAATATTCGATCAACCTGGTTAATGAATTTATGTAGTAATTTCTTAAATTAATAAAATTAAAATGTTTCTCTTAGATAATATCATAAAATAAAAAGTTTTTAATAAGTTTTAATTTTTTGGTCGCGGTAGGCTATTCTGTGGAAATGGCCATATATATAATCTTCCTTTATATATATATTAGGCTGGATCGATTTGTATGTAGGTCAATAAATGTATGTTGCCTGGGCGATTTTCGGACCCGGCATGAAAAGTTATCAAAAAAAAGGGACGATAAGGGTTCACTTGACCCTATCACATCTTCAATTTTCTGAATTTTTGAACAAAATTTTGTATATAAACGTGCACAGCTAGAGCAAAACTGATTTCAGAAATGAAGTCCTCATACCCGATTCAACCTAAGACTAGTCTCACATTTTTAGGTTTTTATACAAAAGTTTATAGTTAAAAACTCCTAAAGAAAATAAATCACAAAATTCAAGGCATAATCATAACGTTGGTGCGTATGTATTTTTAACCATCACTGCTGAACCACTGAAGCTTTCAACCTTATATTCACAACATGTATTCATGTGGTTCTCTGAAATTTTTTGATTTTCTAGCTGTACATGTTTATATAAAAAAAAATTTACGATTGTGGCAACGCCAACTAGACTGACAGCAACTGAGAATGGGTGGCAACGTTAGTTGTTAAAAAGAAGTTTTGTTGTTTCCGCCATTACTATAGTAGCACGACTGATTATTAACGATTGTAATTTACCTAACAAGTGATATCAAGTAATAGTAAATAAAAAAAAAGTAATACGAAATCAATTAAACTCTGGTGTTGATATTCGATAGTACGGGGTTGTTACATTGGCGACGAGTGTAAATATTTATAGTGAAAAGAAAAGAAAACGCGGGCTGAAGGCTTCGGGCTTCCCTCGTGTTAATAAAGCAAAACTTCCATGCAATGGCACATTAAATTGTATGTGTGTGTGTTTTTTTTTCTTCTAGGCGATTCCATTAAATTGGAGCAATTGCGGCAGCATATTAAATTGTGCAATTGGAGTCACATTAAATTGTGAAAGCGGTCGCACATTAAATTGTGGATTTGAGATCACATTAAATTGTGAAATTGACAGCACATTCAATTGTGCACAGGTACGTGGTAAAGGGCATTAAATTGCTTAATTGTTTCCACATTAAATTGTGCAAGTGACAGCACATTCAATTGGGCATGGACGCGTTCATAAAGCGCATTAAATTGTGTACCACCAACATTAAGAGTTTTTCTTTTCAGGTACTTTCTTTTTGTTTGTTTTCTGGAAAACAAAGAGCTAACGTTCCTGAGGAATATGGCCGACATAAAACCATTTCTCTGCGATGTGATAGACAAAGCGCTATTGCGAGTGGAGTGGGAAAAATGGTTTCGGTCGTTTAGTCTTTACTTGGCATCGGAGGAGATAGTCACTTCAGTGAAGAAAAAAAACAAGTTGCTCCATTTGGGTGGCCTGCAACTGCAAGAGGTCATCTACAACATTCCAGGCGCTTTGGTTGAGTATGACAGTAAGACAGATAACGACGTGTTCGCAATACTAGTCAGCAAGTTAGACGCATATTTTTCGCCTAAAAGAAACTCAACGTTCGAAAGGCATTTGTTTAGGCAGTTAACACCGGCTGATGGAGAGCCAATTAATAAGTTTCTTTTGCGGTTGCGGCAGCAAGGTGCGAAATGTTGCTTCGGAACGACGAAAACGAAAGTAGAACAGATATGCATCAAAGACAAAATAATCGATGCGTGGGCCCCCGTGGAACTGAAAAAGAGGCTTCTGGAAAAAGAGCAAAGTCTGGATGACGTCATTGAAGCTTGTCAAGTTTATGAACAAATAAACAAACAGACTCAAAGTATGCTGACAAGGGGCGATAAGGAGGCAGTTAATAAAATTTCGTCCAAAAAACAGTTTGCTCAAAATTCCGGGGTTGACTGTTCCAGATGTGGTCGAATGGGTCACAACGGGAACTCCATGAATTGTCCGGCACGCAACGCAAAATGCAATAAATGCTCGCTTATTGGCCATTTCGCGATCAAATGTAAGACCAAAAGTGGAAAAAGGAAATTTAACGAATACGAGCAAAATAATGGAAAGCGACGCCACACGAGGCCAACAAAAGTACGTTGCATAAACAGTGGGGAAGGAAAAAGCGCAGATGATGATGCATTACGCGAATTTGACTGCTTCAAAATCGACGATAACTGCGAAAACGACGAAATAATAGAGTGTCGCGTTGGAGGACAGGCGCTTTTGATGGTGATCGATTCCGGTTCACGATTTAATCTCGTGAGTGAAAAAGACTGGGCTATGTTGAGAAATCGAAAAGCAGTCACATGGGATATCCGACCAAACTCATCGAATCAATTCAAAGCGTATGCGTCAGATCAGACTCTCAAAGTTATCTGTGTTTTTGATGCCCCTATTGCAGTGAGGAATGATCCTGAAACGATTGCTACATTTTACGTGATTGAAAATGGAAGTCAGTCGTTATTAGGTCGAGAGACAGCAGTGAAAATGAATATTCTTCGACTTGGGCTGAATGTGAACCACATCGAGAAGGTGAAGCCATTCCCCAGAATGAAATATATACAAGTGAAATTAGCAATTGATCCTTCCGTGAAACCTGTACAGCAACCATTACGACGAATACCAATTGCCCTCGAGGGAAAAGTCGCAGCTAAGCTGGAGGAGGCAATTGGTCTGGACATAATCGAGCCGGTTGTTGGGCCAAGTCCGTGGATATCACCGATGGTGATTGTACTCAAAGGAAATGGAGAAATGGTGAAAAGGAAATGGTGCATTGATATGCGCCGGGCTAACGAAGCCATCTAGAGAGAGAATTACCCTTTACCTACTTTCGACTCGTTCATGACAAAGTTAAGAGCAGCAAACTACTTCTCACGGTTAGATCTCAAGAGCGCATACCACCAGCTTGAGTTACATGAATGTAGCCGGGAGATAACCACGTTTATTACACATAAAGGGTTATTTAGGTATAAGAGGTTGATGTTTGGCGTAAACTCGGCGCCTGAAATTTTTCAACGCCTAATGGAAGGACTATTAGCACCATGTAACAACTGCCTTAATTACATAGACGATGTCATCATATTTGGCAGCACTGAGGAGGAGCATGACAAAGCCGTTGAAAAAGTACTTCTTGTGTTCAAAGAAAATGACATCGTACTTAATGAGAGCAAGTGTGTTTGGAAGACTCAACAATTAAAATTCTTAGGACACGTCCTCTCTAACAAAGGCTTCACGGCGGATCCTGAAAAAGTTAAGGTAATTACGGAATTTCGCGCCCCGAGTAATAAGGAAGAAACTAGAAGCTTCTTGGGTCTAATTACGTACGTGGGGAAATTCATCCCTGACTTGGCCGATGTCACCGAACCTTTAAGGATCCTGCTAAAGCTGGACACAAAATTTGTATGGGGGCCTAGTCAGGCAAAAGCTTTCGAGCAACTTAAATGCCAACTGTCTCAAATTCCTAACTTGGCATATTTTGATCCAAAGAAAAGGACTCGAGTGGTAGCAGACGCTAGCCCAGTTGCCTTGGGCGCAGTCTTAATTCAATTTGACTACAATGGTGATCCGAAAATAATATCGTTTGCTAGTAAGAGCCTGTCCGACGTAGAGAAAAGGTACTCCCAGACCGAAAAGGAAAGTTTGGCTCTGGTCTGGGCGGTAGAGAAATTTTATTACTACCTGGCGGAACTGGAATTCGAATTGGTAACAGACCACAAACCATTGGAGTCCATATTTAAGCCAACATCTAAGCCATCGGCTAGAATAGAACGATGGTTGTTACGGCTACAATCATTCAAGTTTAAAGTAATTTATCGTACCGGAAAGGAGAATATTGCTGATTCGGTGTCTAGGCTGTGCAAAATCGCTGACACCAAAGTCAGTCCCAACGTCTCTAACGATCACTGTCGTAGCCAAAAGTAGTGCGGAAGATGAAGAAATATGCAATATCATAAAGCACGTTAGAAACGAGTCCTGGGATTTTGACAAATCGAATATCTATCGTCAATTTCGTTTCGAGCTTTCGACGATTGGCAGCATCCTTCTGCGAGGCACCCGCATTGTCATACCGAAGTTGTTGCGGAATAATGTCCTTGAATTAGCACACGAAGGACATCCAGGAGAGTCAGCCATGAAACGTAGACTGAGAGCTAAAGTCTGGTGGCCACTAATAGATAGAGATGATGAAAAGTTTGTCAAGAGCTGTCGTGACTGCTTGCTCGTTTCGCAGATACCGAGCCCGGCGCCGATGCAGAGGCATCCATTTCCTGATGGTCCCTGGCAATGTGTGGCAACGGATTTATTGGGGCCATTGCCAAATAACGAATACGTCTTAGTACTGATAGACTACTATTCGCTATATCAGGAGGTAGTGTTCCTAAGAAGCATATCATCAGAGACAATCATAAAGGCCATGGAAGAAATATTTTGCAGACTTGGCTTGCCTAAATCTTTAAGGACAGACAATGGCAGACAATACGTTAGCTCAGAATTTAAAAACTTTTGTAAAACAAACAACATCTCACAAATCACAACTCCACCTTACTGGCCACAAGCCAATGGAGAGGTGGAAAATATGAACAAATCCCTGGTAAAACGACTGAAAATTGCCGGCATTAACAAAAACAATTATAAACAAGAAATACAAAAGTTCATTCTAATGTATAATGTAACGCCGCATGGAACAACAGGGTCACCTCCGTCTGAACTAATGTTCAACAGAGTCATACGGGACAAAATACCCGGTATTCAGGACATAACTGAGGAGATGATTGACTCGTCAGCAAGGGATTTGGACAGCATAAACAAACAAAGAGGAAAGGAAAAAGGAGACGAAAGACGGAAAGCAAAAGAGTCAGACATAGCTGTGGGAGACAAAGTGCTGCTGAAGAACGTCGTATTCCCGCATAAGCTAACTACAAATTTTGATGTGACTGAATATGAAGTAATACACAGAAGGGGAAACGAGGTAGAAATCGTTGGTAACGGAAAGAAGTTTAAGAGAAATATCAGCCATGTGAAGAAGATACCGCCATCTACAAATCCTGAAGGAGCAACGTCGCGAGCCAGGGATTCAGCACGGGGTTCGCCATCCACTTCTGCCGATGGGGCCTCTTCACGAGTCCTTGATTCTTCGCAGGCATCAACATCAGCCGACAGTTTGACGACCCCTACCGAGAAAGCCTCTCCACAAGCCTTGAATCCGTCACGGGTATCAGCATCGGTCAATAGCTCGGCACCGGGTAGTATGGATGGTTCAACGGCGGCTGTGGTCCAAGCGGGAGGTCCTGGGATGAAACTAAAACTAAAGAAAATAGGAGGGATGTGGCAACGCCAACTAGATTGACAGCAACTGAGAATGGGTGGCAACGTTAGTTGTTAAAAAGAAGTTTTGTTGTTTCCGCCATTACTATAGTAGCACGACTGATTATTAACGATTGTAATTTACCTAACAAGTGATATCAAGTAATAGTAAATAAAAATAAAGTAATACGAAATCAATTAAACTCTGGTGTTGATATTCAATAGTACGGGGTTGTTACAACGATCAATTTTTGTATTTAAACGTTTGAACGCGAGACCAGTTTTAGATTAAATGGGGTACGAGGGTTTCTTTTCTGGTATCAGTTTTTCTCTAGCTGTGCACATTTACAAAGTTTTTTTTAAAAAAATTCCTAAAAAAAAATTCAGAAAATTGATGATGTGATAGGGTAAAGTGCACCCCTACCCTCCCTTTTTCAAAACTTTTCATGCACGATCCGAAAATCGCTCAGGCAACTTGGGTTTGCCAAATGATCCACCCTAATATATATATATATATAAATAAAATTAATTCTTCTTTTATAATAAAAATGTAAGTAAACTGTGTAAACTTTTAATGCCTTTGAACAATGTTTTATTAAAAAGATATCTTAACTTTAATACCTTGCCTTACCTAATATACTTTTTGTTTGAAAAAAATTGGTTTTACTCTGTTTTTCAATTCCAGGAACTAATTCCAGGATCCCGGGATTCTTAATTGTCAATCTCGAAGTACCGAAATTTCTTTTGAGTCTCGAAATTGGAAGCCCTAATTCTTGATCAGCATCACCTACTGAGTCGATTAACACATGTATGTCTGTCAGTCTTCGAATTAATTTTTGTGCAATTTACGATGGTTCCGATATTATGATGACGTCACTCTGTATGGGAGGTAGGCGGAGTTTCCCGAAGTGTCCACTGAAAACGTTATATATGCTTGAAAAAATTTGTTAAAATGACCCCCCTACAAACGGCGCTGTAAGACGTAGTTCAACGTCAAAAAATAATGATGTAACGCTCTATATAAGTCTAATTAACCCAATTATAACCACAATCCATTTTTTACCTGAAATTCCGTTTTTACGTGAAAATCCGTTTAACATACGTACACATTCAAGACAAACAACAGCCAAAAAGATCTTCACTTCAATTGTCTAACATATGATAACAATAAACATATCAACATAATGTTGACAAAATTTCCAAATTTAACCGAATAAAAAACCTCAAAGTAAACACAACTAATTGTAGCTCAAATTCTCATGAAGTGCATTTACCACCCCTTTACGCTGGTGCCGCTAGATACCGCACAAGCTGAAATGCAACAGCGACAGCGGGACTCGTGTTACAAGTGCATTGCACAGAAAAACACAAAGCAACAACAACAAGCGATAAGTTGAATAAGTGCCGATAACACTTTAAAGTCAAGGCCAAGAATTTGAGCGATCCAATAAATGATCTTTAAAATATTAATTAGTGGGGAAAATTTGGAAAGGTTAATAAACTAAAAGTGATTGGTCAATTATTGAGTTTTCAAAGTAAATCTAAAAATCATTGGAATTAAAGAAGGAGTCTTGGAAATAGTAGTAAGATTAGTTTAAGAATAATACTGGTAAAAATTGTATATAAATTGAAATATTTAAAAATAAAGACAGAGATATTTTGGTGGACAAGCGAGAAGCACACCAAAGAAAAATTTAAATCTTTTTTGTTCAAAAACCAAGCCTTTGTGGCTTGAATTAAAATTAGCCTTTGAGGCTTAGGAAGACTTAGCATAGCCTTTGTGGCTTGATTTGAAATTAGCCTTTGCGGCTTAATAAAAATAGCCTTTGTGGCTTACATCACCAAAAGCCTTGCGGCTGATTAAAAAGGCGTGTGCGCCTCTAATACACTAAAACTCTACCTGACACAGCATACAATTTCACACAGTAACAACTTCCAACACCACAATATACATGGTTTTTTTATTACTATGCATTAATAAATGTTTATAATACTATGCATTTCTAGTTTTGTGTTTTTTTCAAAAGTTTTTTGAAAAGATTTGGAATTGACGTAGTGTGACGTACTTTGAATCGATCAATAACTTTTTTACTCACAAAAATATGGCAACATTGGTCTTAGAGTACACCAGAGCAATGGAAGAAATGGAAAGATCGGGAAGATACAGGAAATTTAACGTTTTTTCAATATCTTAGTTAGCTGGTAACTTTATTCGCATGAAAGACGACCAAGTCCAACAACAAATATAGAATTTTACCAAAAGTCTTAATTTTGAAACCAAAATAAAAAAATGTTGTGTCAAGTCTATTAATACGCTATACCTGAAGAGGTCAGCGTATATTAACATTTTGAAAGCAGACTTATCAAAACAATCGTTTTCCCAGAGCGACAAGGATCTTAATTGGGTATCAAAATTTGTTTTTGTGGATGAGTCGAAAACGAGGCTAGATATCGATAAAATAAGCTTAAAGCCTAGTACTCTGCTCGTTTTCGTGAAACTTCGCTTGCAACATCTATTTATTTGTTGCGTGAAATTTCTGACTTAAAGTTGGTTGCAAGGATTTCTATGTCAACGTTTCTCAGAGAGACTCAAAGAGTAAGTTGGGAGATTTCATATGATCTCTCTCTTTTTACTTCAAAATAAATAGGCAGTACAATTAAACTGTCGTGAAAAAATGTTACTCAAAAACATTTTGCGATAAATTCAAGCAGCGGAACAGAGTACTGCTCTGACGAATATGTTGTGAAAATTTCTACGCTTGTTTGCAGCTGTCACTTTTTGTATGTAGATTTGAGTGGAATTTCACATGAAACTGAACAGAATACTATGCCTTAGGGAGGATATACATTAGACTGGTCCTTATTTGTATGGGAAAAAATTTTTGTTTGTTTTTCTTGAGCAAAGTCTTATTTTGTTCTTATACATTAAGAACGCATAAGAAAAATTTCAAAGAAATTGGACTCAACTAACACGGCCGCGGAAGAAATTCAAAAATTATCTACTACACATGGGTCATTCTTTTACAAGCGGAACACCATTCTGGCCGACACATTTTTTAAGGGCTCTATATCGAAAAAAGGAGACACGTGTTCGAGAATTTTTTTGTTTTTTTTTAATAGAGGGGGTTAAAAGTTTGAGATTTTCGTGATTTTTGCTTTGGAGACTCATTTTCAAAAATTCCTAGCTCCGGTTCTTGTTGAGCCTTCAATGTTGTTTTATTTTGAAGATAAAAAAACTTAACTTTATTAAAAAAAATTGTTTTAAAAAATTAATAAAAAAATTCATATTGTTATAATCAATTTAAATGCTAAAATCAATTTTTAGGAATCTTACCCACCACTAAGCATTATTAAGTACTAAGTATTATTTAAATTATGTAGTGTTTAGAAATGATGTTTAATGAAGATTTAATTTAATAATTTATTATTTATGTAATATTATTTCTTAATAAATCCATCTATTCTTTCCTTCAGCTCATGGTGTAATTATCCAGGTGGTAGCGGTTTTTTAATTGTACCACGATGTAGTGCTAAGGTTTCAAGTGTGTATGCGGTCGAATAGAAATATAATCAGGTCCATTCATTAAGAATGCGTACGAAATAAACAAACGAATCGTGCTATGAGGCTTCTGGGTATTAGAAGCGAAAACCTAAATATTTTTTGTGGATTTATGAATTTGTGCCAAGGACTTGCAAGCACAACATACCAACATATAGTGGAACATTTGCAAGCGGTGTCGAAGCCGATGATTGAATCAATCACGACGAAAGCTGTCGAAGAAGAACTGGAGAAGAATGCAGCAACTGGAAGAAACTAAAACCATTTGATAGTGTCCGGGGACGGATTATGGAAGAAACTAGGACTTACTTCACTTTACGAATTGGCAACGCTCATCGGATACTACACTGGAAAAGTGATTGATTTTATCTTAAAAAGTGGATACTGTCACTTGAGTTACGACACCCACAACATCTACTACAACAATTACAATGCCGCAATCTTTTTACGATTGCAACATTGTAATGTTGCAATCAATTAAATTGAAGGCATTCTAAAATTGTTTATGTTAATTCTAAGAACTCCGAATATTTTACTAATTTTCTTTTATTGACTTTTTTCATGATTGCAACATTGTAACGTTGCAATCAATTAAAAATAGGACACAGTTAAATTTGTTTACATTATTTCCAAGAACCCACAATATTCACTTTTGTTTAGATTACATTATTTTGTAATTGTAAAACTTATAAAAATTGTTAACCCTCTCATGCCCGCTGTTGCATATACGCAACATTGTATTTATGAGCCTCTAACTACCGTTATTTTAAATTTTTTGTTGTGTTGAGTGAGCTTACACCTAATTGTTCGGTAGTCAGCTGAACACGGGTTCAGTTAGTAGCTATTCTCCCGAGAGCGTAGTTGACAAATTCATTGTGCAAAAAGAGAGCGTAGTTGACAAATTCATTGTGCAAAAAAACGTGGTTTTAAAAAAGTGTTAAAAAACATTAAAATAATTACTTCATCCTATAACCAAGTTCAACAACTAAATAAAGAAAGGTAAGTGAGTATTTAAAAAAAACCCCGCATGAAAATATTATTTAGTTTTTTTGTAATAATTTTGTAAATGTCGTGTTGCGTGTATGCAACATTGGTCTATTGTGGTAATTTTCGAAAAATAAAACTTTTTTGTATGCAGATTCTAAGACGCGCCCAAAAGGTCTGACTCAAGCTAAGATTGAAAAATTTGCCAACTTTGATTGAGATGATTCCGCTGACAAGGAAAATAAAGAAGAAGAACATCGAAATATGGACGAAATTATAGAAGAAACTTTGAAAAATTTGGATACCGGAGCTGAAAATGTGGTTTGATTGACCAATTTATTAGAAGCGAAAATGATGGAGATTTGAATGAAAATTAAAACGTTGTACAGGAGGTGATGGAAAAAATTGATTTGAAGAGTTTGAACTGGAGGAGTGCAGAATTTATGGAAAGGGAGAAAGTGAATTATGCAGCAATGCGGTGAAAAACACCATCGAATATTTTAGTACTTTCTTTGCGGATGAACTGTGGCAGAAAATATGTGAGGAAACGAATTTATATGCCATGCAAACGAAGGGCATAGAATTGAAATGCAATGTGTCTGAAATGAAAAGGTTTGTTGGTATACTTCTTTACTTTGCGATTGTGAAAATACTATCTCATAGAATGGCGTGCGTGGCCAATTTCAAACTAGCGGCCGTTGCAAATGGATTACCGAGAAACAGATTTGAAAAAATTAAACAGTTTTTCCATTTGAACGATAATTCTAAACAGCCTCAGAAAGGAACACCTGAATATGTCAAGTTGTACAAGGTTCGGTCTTAGTTGGACGCCATAAAAAAAATTCAATGAAATTTCGTAGGGAGAATTCCAAAGTAGAGATGAGCAAATGATTGCATATAAAGGTAACTTATTATTTGTGATTACATTTTGAATAACACAATAGTACATTCTTTTCTTAGGTCAACATACTTTGAAACAATATCTTCCAATGAAGCCCC